>QHKN01000058.1:0-337116 GCA_004366955.1 Fusarium humuli | reverse complement strand
CTTCAAATAACTATATTTTAAAAGGTTGCCTTTTAGATAAACTAACCTATTATATAAATTTTATAGATAAATAGAATTAAAGCTTTTGTTATCTATTAAAACTAAGACAGATTTATAGTTAAAGTATAATATACAGTATATTAAAAAGTAAAAATAGTAGGTATAAGGTCTGTATTAAGGTACCTTAAGCAAAGGATTTACTATTAACTACTAAAAGCTACTTAAACTACATAATTAAATATCAATTAACGTTAATTCCTTAGCTAGAGAATATACTAAGATTGCAACAAGTGCTATAGCTTCTTAATTATTCTATAGATAAATATTAAAACTAGTGGTTCCCTATATAGCTACTTTAGATATATATATATACTTAGAATAGGTACTAGTGTTAATGCTAACTATAGTAGTTATAGTAACAGACTGAGTTTAAGTTTCTTTAAGGGTTAGGTTTCAGTGTATATAGATAAGATAATAATAAATTGAAGATTTTAAACCTAAATGCTAATAAAGGGCAAGTATAAAACTATATATTGGAACACTTATAAGGTGAATATAATGATTACTATAAAGGTGATCTTTCTCTGAAAGGCTAGAAATATACTTCTCCATCGACAACACCAACACAACCACACAACCAGGTAAAAGACCTAACCTTTTCCTGGAGCGGATTACATGTTAAAATTATTTACAGACTCCCAGACACGTCAAGCTGACGGCTGCATTTGCGATTGAAAGACCAGGAGCAATCAAGGAAGCAGTCTCGTACAAAATTTCAGAAATACCAGCAAGAGTAGGGGCCAAACCTAAGCCACCACCCAAAAAGCCACAGACTCCGCAATTATTAGAAGTGTCCTTGGAGATAGTGTACCGAAGGTTTCCGGATAGAGCACCACCGGTACCAGGGATATTGATTGCAGTAGCGATATGAACAGATGATGGCATGTAAGTACGAGCCTTCAAGTAGGCCGGCATCGTAGTTTCCTCACACGTGGTTGTATCGTACTCATCACTGCAAGCCACACCTTGAAGCTGCTTAAAAATGCGCTTGGTCAAACTTGTGTCGTACATGGTGTTTTGCACAAAGCTTTTGAGAGCCTCTTTCATCATCGGTACGATTCGAGGGTCAGCACCTTCGCAGGAGAAGGTAATATAGTGGTCGCCAGGCATACGTCGCGGTGTTTCGTCACAAAGAGCCGGCTGGCCATCTGCAAGGATGTATGTCTCGAACCACCACACAGGGTCGAGATGGGTGAATTCCTCGAATATGGTGGTGCTTGTGGAAAACTTCATGTTGATGCTCGGAGTAATGGTGTATTCTGCATCTGCGGAATCCTGAGAACGGGTGCCAACATCATCACGCACAGCGAGAGCGCGAGATGGAACCGAATAAAGCTCACGAGCCGTAGTGATGTCCTGGTTAAATGCGTCTGCTGCATCCTGGCCCTCCTTGCCATCAGCTCCTGCGGCCGCGGCTTTGCAGATTTCCACGGTCGTGACAGGCGCTCCGCAAACAGTCTGCAGGTTGTTGCAAATGAAGCCGGTAATGAAGGATAGGCTGTTGCTTGCGACATGCGGGAAGCTTTCGCTGTTTGCAGGTTTGTAGCCAGAACCTGCAATATGGTCCTGGTCGGAGACATACGCAATGGTAGGGTCAGAGCAGCTGCCGAAGTCCGGGCCTCCACGGGCAATGACTGCAGCATGGCTACCATGCGTTTGCATCAGTAGCCCGAGGGCAAAGACGGTTGCAAATTTAGTCATGGTAATTCGGAAAGTTGAATAGATAAAGAACGAGGTTGACAGTAGAGAACGATGAGGAAAGAAAGACTGATGATGGACAACCTTTCTCACAACTCTGGTCAGCCTTTTATAACTTTTCTTTGCTGCAGAGGTCTCACTTAAGGGACGTCTTGAATACGCCAACCGGTCTTTTCGTAACGGACGGATAACGAACATAGCCACGTGCCATCCCAAGATGTCTGGGATACCCCTGACAGTGAGACTGACATTGGGTGTGGGATGGACTTCCGCACGGATGAACCCGTCAGAATGTTTAATTGCCAGGATCGAAGATGGAAAAGTCGGGGCTAACTATCAGGGTGGTGATATCTAGTAACTTGCTCACAGCATGTACCAGACCACATTCGAATTTACATGGGTCACCGCCGATGCAAGCCGTCACCGGGCATGCATTCCGAGCGAAAGAACATAGCCAGCAAGCCTACGGACGTTACGCCCGTACTACCGTGTTCATGAGCAACATGGCTTATCTCAGTAATATTGAGGTTAGCCTCGGCCCTAATTGCGCGGGGTATGTCGCAATTCCTATGATGTGTGATCAACTGCATTGACAGCTGCAAATGGCTGCCTATGCTGTAAATAGTAGGATCTTAGTTAGAGGCAATGATATCTTGCTGACATAGTCCTCGCCTGTGAGCATATAGATTTGTAATCTGTTGTATACAGCGTTGCAATGTATTAAACATATTGTATAATGTTATATTAAGCCACACTGAAAGGGTGTTTATTAGCAGACGTAATGTCAACTGTTCGAGCACTGTTACTGATCGGCAGACAGCAAGGTAATAAGTGGTCAAGGGTGGTTCAGTTGAGTTGAGATGGTCAGAGTTCTGTTTGGTCTTTCATTTTACAGTCACATGGACCCATATGGTTGTCTCCACTTGCATGAAAGGTTAACAAGGACTAGAGTCACTTGGCTTACACAAATCAAGGTTGAGGATCCTTCTGGAAAGATATCTCTAGCTAGTTCCAATTATCGCTGTCTTCACATCAACGTCTGCTACAACGCGAATAGCTAGCAAAGATGCAGGTCTCCTGCATAAGATGTAGTAACATTACAATCACTGACCCTATAAGGAGATGAGCTCGTATTAAGGTCAACTTGTATCCACTCACTCCCTAGTCACTCCTAAGTACCATACAATATGATAACAATAATCTATTTTGTACCTCGAGAGCTTAAGGAAGAGCAGATATTAAGGTTTACTAGTTTGAAACCAATTATAATTGAGCTTCATCCGGAGTTCCCCAATGTTCAGTGGATCCCCGATATTAGCTGGATATACCATGTCTAAAAAGGGAACTCATGATATTTGAAACGCCCGGCAGATCCTAGCGGCCGTTTGGCATAAACGCTCCCAACTGCATACAGTTAGCTGCAAGGTTCAAAGACAACCTCCACAACCATTTGGGGATCTAGTTTCCAATTTGGACTTTCCACGGCTTTGCAGCCCGAAAGCCTTTCCCAATGACATCTAGCCAGGAAAGTCCATTCCATTCGCCAGCATACTGTCCCCTTCTCCACTCCCTCAAGGGTTAAAGCCTTGGTCTTCTCCAACTCGGCATATGCACTCCTCTGTGGCAGTTGTCAACGTTTCAGCCTCATCAGCCCGCCCACAGGAGACTCCGACTTGACCGAGTCATGATCCAAGAACTTGGTCAACGAATTGGGTGCTAATTCCAGCAGGTCTTTCTACCTCAAAACATCCTGAGAGTCCGTTTGCTGGGCCCATTTCAGATTTTCGTTTACTCGAGCTCGCTGCTCGTAGGAATTTAGGTATTCATAGCCGTATTTATCGAACGAATCATCAAGAATCTTGTCAGTGTCTCGTTGGTCGTACGTGTGGCCCCTCAAAGGCTGTTTATCTCTATCATGCCATCTCTCAATTTGTGACGACTTAAACCGCTAGACCAATGGGCCAAAAATAGAGCCCTTTTGTGGACTAACAGGTAGCCAGTGCCTATAGCTTATTCCCACACAATTCCATCTATCAGCAGTGTTCCACATCCGAGCCGAAGTCGGCTTTTCTTATTTCCAGCTTTATAGCGATTCAGAGATTCTTTGGACTACTCTTCAAAACATATACCCTGCGAGCTAAGATCATGGGAGGCACAGGCTATGTGGCAGGAGATGACCAAGCATTATTCACCTCCACACCATTGAAGGGGGGCGTTTCGATGAAGATGCACGACGCTTATAAGGTGTTAACCTTCTGGTACTCTCAACTACCCTATACTGTATGCCTATAGAGATAACCCAGCCGAATGCTTTTATTATTGCAAGAATGTTTTCATTGGCCGATTCTATACAGAGTGAATTCCAACATTGATAGAGGGTGGCCACTCCTCTTCTGGGCAATAGCTGAAGAACGACCCTCTCTTTCACTGAAGGCAAGTTTGCGATGAGACCACTTTGTGTGGGCGAAAGTCTCGCAGATCTGCACGTGAAGGTCCAATTTTGGCAAGGCAAAGAATACGACAGGTAAAATAAACTGACAGTCAATTGTGCTTACTGAAACACGGCTCGTTATTCGCCTCTGTGATAGCTTTCTGCCACCTCGGACATTCTCCAATCAAACGGCGTTATCGATGGCCGTGTTGGCCAGAAACAGACAAGCCTCGTGGTTGGGGCTTGCGTAACGAGTATTGGCGACTTTGGTGGCGGCAGCTGGTTCAAGACATGGAGTGATCCTAGTTTAGTGGCTGACCCTTCGCTCGGATTGGGCATAGACTGTTCGCATGAGTAAGCCACAACGACTATCAAGGGGGCAGAGGGCAGATCACAATATGCAAGAACTGGCAGAATACTGGGTGTAGACTGGGCTCATCACAACTGCACTCCTACGTCTTCACTTGTTCAAAAGTCCTTTGTACATATTAGATGAACCTATGCTTTGATGAGCCTGGAGGGGTCAACCTTAAATCATAAAACATGGGCATCCGCATCGCCAGTTGACTAACTTGGACGTTGGTGGGGTCAGACTCAAGCGAGAGAAAAACGCGCAAAAGTTGTCTCGGGACATCGCAGGAATGGAGTAAGCAGATCCGTCTGCTCTGTTTGGCAAAGATGGTCAGCTGATCGGCACAATGAGAAGCAAATATGGACAGATCGCACGTGGAAGTGTCTATTAGGATGCGCTCGGTTACAAACTGATTAATCGGATCAACCGAGACCTTTACAACAGAGAGGCCCTGACGGTTTGTTCTCTCCCAGATGGAGAATATTGTCTCATAGATAGCAAGGGCCTGATCCATACCAAGCCCCACCGTCTACATCACGACGCTAACTGCAATGTCTCAGTGGGCCAATTCGATATCACGGTTATGAAGTGGACCCCTTGCTTAAAATGTGGCTGTAAGCTGAGAGCTGAAATGCCTGAATTGATCGCCACGGTGAAGTTCAGTCAGGATTCCCAGCTCATTGCTCTTCTGAAGTCGAAGTCTAGATTCAATAATGGAATGTGACTATTGACGATATTGTTTGATCGACTTCACCCTTCCTACCTTCACTGCTGGAATATGTAGATTAGCAAAAAAGGGAGAACTCCAAGATAGCCACTGCATGGGAGCTGGGGGCCGGGATTTGAAGCTATAAGAACCGATCAATCAGAGCTCCCATCTCAATCATCATCACCATCACTCATTCACCTTTCAACATCTCTTCCCTCCATTCCTTTACTATGTCCCTCCTTGTCAGGGCCGCGTTTGCGGCTCTCGCTCTTGGAGTCGCCGCAGACCCATCTATCAACGACATAGTCCCCGCTCCATACGGTGCCGTGCCCTCTCCCCCAATCGGCTACATGAGGGACAACATACGCGCCGGCTCAGCTCTAGGCTACCCATCTCCTGCCAAGTCCATCACCCTCGCCGACATCATCCCCCAGGTTGACTCCAAGGGTCATAGCCGCTGCTGTCCTGTCGGCACCATTAACGACGGCACAGGCTGTGTCTTCCAGGAGTCATCTGTTTGCGAGAAAGGCACTATTCTCCAAGGGAACGTCTGTGTCAGTGTCAATGGACCTCAGTGTCCTGGGAAGCTCAAGTTCGATGGCAGGATCTGTCGCAGTGACGAGCCTCCCATCTGTCCTGGACTATCGCAGTACAATACTGCTACCAAGCAGTGCGAGTCTCCTTCTGGCCCCAAGTGTCGTGATACCTTCCATCTTGAAGAGGGAACTTGTGTCAGCAGAGAACCCCCCAAGTGCCCCATCGGTTACAGTGAGAAGAGGGGTCTTTGCATTGATAACTTCCCACCTGTCTGTCATGGAGCCAACCAGGTCTATGATAAGGGATCTTGTGTCAGCAGAGACCCACCCAAGTGCCCCAAAGGAACCAAGCCGCTGGGTAGAAAATGTCAAGGACATGATTCCCCAACATGTCCAGGTAAAACCAGGCTTGAGCGCGGTCACTGCGTTTCAACTCCAGAATGCCCTGAGAAGTACAAGTTCGACAACTGGATGTGTGTCAGAGACGGAGACCCTATTTGCTCTCCTGGTATCTTCAAGGATGGAGTCTGCCGCGCCGACCCTACTTGCCCTGACGGTTACACCTACGACGCGGCTGCTGACACATGCACCAAGGTTACTGATCTTCAGTGCAGCTCTGGTTACACTCTGTTTACTTCCAAGTCTGGTTCCAAGGGTTGTTGCAAGGAAGGAACAGACGATTATGACGGAACGTTTTGCAAGTGGGAAGTCTCTGAGTCTGGAGAATGTCCTCATGATACCGAGTACAGCGAAGGATACTGCCGACACAGGCCAGAGAACCCTTCTTGCCCTGACCTTTATGACTCAGTCGATGGCAAATGTGTCAAGCGAACTATACCGCGGTGCACTAT
The DNA here is from genome assembly GCA_004366955.1 of Fusarium humuli. Classification (NCBI taxonomy): domain Eukaryota; kingdom Fungi; phylum Ascomycota; class Sordariomycetes; order Hypocreales; family Nectriaceae; genus Fusarium; species Fusarium humuli. Next base: position 330,479 of record QHKN01000058.1, on the reverse strand, counting down.
CGGGAGCTATAACAAAGGCAAGTGCATCTTGGGTGATCCGACATGTCCTTCTGGAAGTCAGTTCAATGGCAAGGAATGTGTACTCATTGAGCGGGCTTCATGCCCTGATGGATCCAGACTTGTTGACGATAAGTGTATTTCACTGGATCAGGCAACTTGCCCACAAGGCCAGCGACAGGAAGGAGATGATTGCATCCACGAGGAATCACCAAAGTGCCCTCCCAACACCATCCTCGATAACGGCGTCTGCAAGCATCCCGATATCCCCATCTGCAAGCCTGGTACCAACTACCACAATGGGCATTGCACATTGCCCACTCTCCCAACCTGTCCTGAGGGCAGCATGATCAGCAACGGAAAGTGCGTTGCCCACCAACCTCCCAAATGTCCCGGGGATTACAGGTACTGTGGAGCAACACACACCTGCATCCCTCTAGGCAATCCCAAGTGTCCTGATGGACTTGTTTGGGACAACCACCACTGTGTAAGCACCATAATGGCGGAGTGCCCTGAAGGCACAACCAGGCTTCTTTCAGATTGCGTCAGCAACAACGACCCTAGGTGTAAGGAGGGATACGTCTTCGATGTCAAGTCCCAAGGCTGCGTTTCTAACGCTGAGCCGGAATGTCCTGAGGGCACTAATTTCGATGGAAAGAAATGTGCTTCTCCCACTCCTCCAGAGTGTAGTCATGAAGGGACCAGCTACGATTCCAAGTTGAAAAAGTGTACCGCTGGACCACCTGCCTGTCCTGAGAATGCAGATCTCGTCAATGGACTTTGTGTACTCAAGGCACGTCCCGAGTGTCCCGAGGGCACTGAACAGCAGGATGACAAATGTGTTGCTATCAAGAAGCCCGAGTGTGAGGGCAATCTCACTTTGACTGACGGTCGTTGCGTCTCTGTGGAGTTGCCTACCTGTGGTGATGGTACTACCTGGGATGGATCTCGTTGTGTTATTGGTACGAGGACTTCGTGTTTCAACTTGGAGGTCTGTCCACCTATTGGTGCTGCTGCTCTGCCGGCTCCTTCGCTCGAGGAGTAATACTACATGTGCTGTCATTGGCTTGGACGGTGATCTTTGCATCGAGGCTTAGCTATCTCTCCTTACAATATTCTCTTGAATCTATAACTATTCTTCTTTAAGTACCGAACGTGAGCAAACTTTTTGGGTCCTGTGATTGCTATTGTAATTGGACTATATCCCATAGTGAACATATGGAACCCAAAACAGGTTGTTCGTCGTCGCCCTTTTCCTTCTTTTACCCTTCGATAGCACCAGAGCATTTCGGCTGTCCCTCTGACTTGCTTCTTCATTTCGGCGACTGTGCCATTTTCCTCATCATCCTCCAGTTCCTTCTCGTCGCCACGACTATCTATTGCACTCTGACCAGAAGTCCACTTATCTCGGAACATTCTGCTAGTATGATGGAGCCCCTCACTGACAGCTGCATCCCTCATATCATGCTTCTGCATCCACTCATACATCATAATGGCAACGTCAACAGAGAGTTTGTCATCCAGTTGCCAGAGAGTTCCAATAACAGGCTGGAAGCCCGCCACCTGACATGCACCAATTAAATGCAACCCTTCGTTAATCATACCGTCGTGGTCAATCTGTCCCGTTCCGCAGGCTGAGAGATAAGCCAGAAATGGTCGGCATCTCTGCATGTTCATCTGAAGTAAGGTCTCTACAGTGAGCGGCCCCTCGCCAAGAAGTAGAGCACTTCCAGATGGGTCCTTTGAGTCGCAAAGCCCGTGTCCCGCGAAATGGAAGATGTCACAGTCGCGTAAAGTGTCAATAACTTCTTCCCGGTAGGGTTGGGGCCGTTTGATGTTCACATATGGAGCGTTGCAGATGCCTTCCAGCTGTTGAACTTCCTCAGTCGCGAATGGCAATCGTCGGTGGCCTGGAGTTTCCTCGACTCCTACAAGTACGACATTTTTGAATCGTGACCTGTCGCGGCTTGGCGTGTGACCCCGTCCGCTGTGGATGAGGGCCTTGATAGATAAACTGTACGAAGAAATGGCGCGATCTAATACGGTTTGTCTAATTCCGCCGAGATGGTAACCAGCGCCGTGAATAGGGAACTTGGACAGAACTCCGATAGGAATCCATCAAATACGTGGCCAATTATCAGGCGACGGCTCATGTATACCGAGATGGTCGAGAACTGGACGAGCAATAGTATCCCAAAGCCAACTCAGAATCTTGTCGTCAATCTTGTCGGGACTGGAGAAGGTCCTTGCCTGAGCATGTAAGTCTGCATGTTGTAAGCTGGAAAGCTGCAAAGTATTGATCGAATCATGTTTGACTACCAGTGCTGCACAACCATATTGGCTAGCGTTGAGAACAACAATCGGGCCATGTAATGCTGCAGCTTCGATGTCTTCCTCAGTCGGCGGTAGGAGAAAATGATCAAATCCTGGCAAATTCCTAATTTCCTTGATCAAGCTCTCAGCGCAACGGCTGCTGCATTTGCATCAAGATTGGACATTTCTGTGACTAGATGTTGTTTATCTGCATTCGCGAGAAACCAAGGTGCAAGGAAGGAGAGGTACCAGATCCATCGACGCACTCGCGATCTCCTGTGCCGCATTCCACTTCTGGACGTCTGCGTAGATAGAGAACAACGCCATTCCCGATTTAAGGCGATTCTTCGGGGGTGAAATCCCCGAATTGAGCCCTGCTCGAAATTTCTCCATAGCGGCGTCAATGTCGACTTGATCCTGTGTCACCTTATACTTGGCTTGATAGAAATCTCCAAGCTCAGTCAAGCAAGCTGCCTGGTCTGGATCATTATCAGGGGCGCCGGCGATGGATTCTTCATGATACAAGATTGCGGTTTCTAGATCTTTTAAAGACCCGTTCTGCTGATACATCTGCTCGTGTATCTTGGCAAGGTTTTGTAGACACACCTTCCTTGAGAAAGGATCATTAGGGAGAACATCAAGGTCTTGCTTGAAGCGTTGCAGTGAGGCTTCTAGATCGCGGAGGTCTTTACTGGTCTGGAACCTGATTCCATGTCCAGCTCCAAGGTTCGTCAGGGCTCCGAAGTGCTGATTGTCATGACTGGGAGTTAGGTCCAGCGCCGTCTTCCGAAGGTCCAATGATTTGTTGATGTCTGCCATTGACTTTGTTCCTTTGTGTCGATCCTCGTAGCATGTTCCTAGACATCCTATGAAGGTTGTGCGTAGAGGATTGTCATCAGATACTGCTTCAAAGCCTTTTTGGAATAGATGAATCCCGTCATTGAGGTCAGCGATTGTTTCCGTCCTTCTGTACCTGGCAGTGTATTTGCAACCAAGTTCGTAAAATCTTTTTCGCCGATCGGGGTGATCAGGCTTCGTAACGTCAATAGCCGCCTTGCCTTTTTGAATAGCCATATCAATGTCGTTCAATGCTAGCGATCTTTCATATCGGAACTTGTATGCGTTACTGAGACCATTGACACAGTCTCCCCAGTCGGGGTGGCTATCAGGCGTAAGATCAATCGCCTTTTGCAACACACCAAGTGCTAAGTCGACGTCTGAGAATATTCCTGTTCTTCCGTATCTCTACAGGTAAAGAGTGCCGAGGCTTCCTAGACGAGTTGCTAGATGGACATGTCCTTCGGGGGTGGATTCCAGCACAAGTTCAGATTCATTGACGGCTACTTCGAGATTCGCCAGGTCTCTGGACCTTAGATATCTTGTCATCCGCCACAGGCCAGAAAATGGTTTTGCCTGACTAGGATCATGGTAATTGAGATTGGACAAATACTCGACCAGACGGTTCATTTCATTAAGGTCAGCCTTTTCGCCTGATATCTGATGTTTTGTGTCATAGAGAAGGGTGAGGGACAAGAGTCGTTTTGACTTCTTTGGGTCGCCTTCTGGTGTAAGGTCGACTGCTTCCTGGAAGTACCTTCCCGCCATCTCCATATCAGCTACTGAGAATGTTCTCGAGAATTTAGTCTCATATCTGATTCCGAGGAATTGCAAGTAACCTGCTCGATCATGGTGGTCCTCAGATAACAGGTGAAGTGACGTGCGGTCTGTCTGAATGGCCCTTCCTAGATCCTCCAAGCCCTTGGTCTTGTCGTATCTCTTGTTGTAAACTCTGGAAAGATCATGCAGATATCCTGGGCGATATGGATAGTGATCAGGCACAGTGACTAGTGCCTCTTTAAACTTGCTCAGAGCAACATCCATATCGTCCATTTGCCCTGTTCTTTCATATTTTGCAGGATAGGCTCTACCAAGGCCTTGGATGCGCTCAACTCGACTTATGCTATCCACAGGGGTGATATCAACTGCCTCTTGACATAGCCGGATGCTGGCCTGTAGGTCATCCTTTGCTCCTGTAATTTCCTATTTCTGATTGTACCCAGTCGAAAGGCAATGGAGCCATGATCCTCGTCGACGGTTCACAGGCGGTTGCATGACCTTCAAAAACCCGAAACAGCCACACTGGGACTGGTGGTCCTCAGAGGTATCAAGCAATTGTTGACATCGTGTAAAGCCCATCTCACGGTCGGCCACTGACTGTGTTGCCTGGTGTCTGGTAAAGTATGCACCCGAGAGCCCGTGCAGACAAGTCTGCTTCTGGAGGTCATTGATCTCAGGACGATCGCATGCTTCCTCGTATAGTTTGATAGCACGCTCCAGGTCCTGTTGCGAGTGTGATGTTGTGAATTTCAACCGGTACCCTATTCCGAGGTTCTGCAGAAGACCTGCGCGATATGGGTGATCCGAAGTGGTAAGATCCAGTGCCTTCTGTGCATGGTGGACACCCTCCTCAAGGTCGGTCGGTTTGCTTGTTGCACGATGCCTGTTGATGAGTGTGAGGCCGGGATTTGCGTGATATCCTACCTCATAATGACTGTCCTCCGGCATGCTCTCGACTGATTTACGGAGGTTTTCGGTTGCCATATTCAGGTCTTCTAACTTCATTTCCCTTTGGTATTGGTTAAGGTACTTCAGGCCAAGTAGCTGAAAGTGATATGATGGGTTTTCGATCAGAGCATTCGTTTCTTCCGAGCACAAACGTTCTGATGTCGTTTGACCCATGTTGGCTTAGTTGAAAGGATGGAGTCCAAGCAAGTGTCACGAAATGAGAAAGAATATTGAAGTGAGAAGAAGTTGTATTTTATTACCAAGTATCTAAATAAGACTGGATTCAGTGTCTCCTGAATTTTAGAAGAAAGTGCAAAAGTAGTATCAAGATCACCTCACGGAGGCTCTTATCAGTATTGCCTAAGGCAACTGTAGGGCACTGATGCGATTGACGATCCTTTGCGGGTACCTCTGATTTATCTTTGGACACCTTGAGGGACCCTCAGTTGTACATCCGCATGATGTGATGACAACTGTCTCTATATCCACTTGGTGAGCGTTAGTGCTCAACGGGGCGAGCCGATCCCCACTCGAATCTACTCGGGATCAGTTGTGGGGATTTCTTTACTCTCCGCTGGATTCGACAGGACTTCTGTCATGAGTTCAGCACGGGAACCGCTGGGCAACCAGATATCCAGAAGCTCCTGCAGCAAGAAGATGAAGAGGCCCATCAGGAAATATCGCAGAATTGGACTGGCAACCTGTTCAGAAAGATGGAGCCAGGCGCGTAGCATTAGGCTGGTTGTATCGGAGATCATCGTGGTGGTTGATTGGGTGGCTGACCTGAGGGATGATGTTTGGGTTGTTGATGTCAGTGGAAGGAAAGAAGAGAAAGAGTTTGAGGAAGGAAGTAGAATTGACACTTTATAGAGCAGCCTAAACCTTGTGTTAGTTGAGATAAAGTCATGAGCCATTAAAAGGTTCTGTGCAAGCATTGAGGTCATATCACTGTAGAGTTTGAATACGGCAACGGAAATACTGATACCTATACCTTCCATAACCCGCTTTGCGAGTCCTGTAAGGGAATGGTGTACGTTCTCTTAACTATTGACTCACTAAACCCTCCTATTCACATTTACCTCCCATTCTTAGATGGTACAATTAGCAGACCATACGAATGATGTAAGAGAATCCTTTGGTCGTAAAGCATACATTATCCAAGTCAAGGTTTGTTCGACCCTCGCCAAGGCATTGTGATACATGACTTTAAAGTTCAGATTCTCCAACTATAGGTTTGTGTTAGAACTAGAACATTATATGAAGCCCAAACCTAATACGAGAGAATGGTTTAAACGCCGTAGTAAACACGTCTTTTATTTCGCTATAATTTCTTATCGCGGACTATAGGGTACCTCGCTGTGTGTTTTCCTTCCTGGTCTATTTTTAATCCAGCTTAGCTGAACTGTCTCCCCTGCAGTAGCGCCAGCGCACTAACATTCAGTCCAATCGCAATCCGTCCACTTTTCTTTTGTGGCGGTCTAGTGCGTTCTTAAACCAGGACTATCGGATTTAGGAAATGAGACATTTGCAGTTGAAAGAATATCAGTGGCTTATTGCCCATATACTTTTCTCTGTCCTTTTCTGCTTTCCACATCCTACCTCCAAGAAACGTATCTGTGCCGTCATCATGCGTTACAGCCTCTTCCTCCTAGGTGTTGGCTTCTATGCCGCCGAGTCAGTGGTTGCAAGTCCCTGTAAACCGAAGGGATCGAGTAAGTGCAAATTAAGGCATCAATAAATCACGGCTAACCCAGTGTCTTAGCTTCGGTCGAAGCAGCGACGATTACCTCTGGTTCGACGACCGAGGCGACGAGTATTATCTTCGAAACTTCTGCTACTGCCTTGTCTGAAACGACAACCACCCTCGAGGTTAGCACGACTACCGCCACATCTGAAGATATTACTACGACCACCGCTGCAGCTGAAGACACCACCACGCTGATTGAGACATTTGTCGCAACGACTTCAGACGCAGCGGCAACTTCAGAGGCTCCTGCTACAGAGCCAACATATGTTCTGAGTGCCTCCGGCGGTAACCTCAACGGTGCCCAGCCTCAAGGCACTGGTCAGAAAGGATCATTCATCTCATTCAATCCCAATACCATCTCTGGTTCTACCCCTCGCAAATTCACCATCGACTCTACAGGACGACTCCAAGATGCCGAGACCCAGGCTTACCTCTGCGCATACTACTATGACTCTCCCTCGGCTGCTTCTCCCCCCGCTGTTATATTCTGCATGGCTGGCCCGGTTGGTGGATCCCAGGGACAGGAATATCTCACCTGCGAGGCCAATAGCAGAATCCTGGCGTGCACTGCACCCAGGGTAACTTGTTCAACTGATGCTAACGACGAAACCACGTGTCCGAGACTTGGAGGCGATCCATATGGTGCCTTTTTCACTGATAGCCAGGAGTTGTGGAGGATTGGTAGCGGAAGTCCTGCGAATACTTCACCTATCAATGTGTCACCCCGAAGGCAGCGATAAACTTGCACCGGTCATTATATCTACTGTATATAAATTTTGTACTCTAGTAATTCACCACAAATCTCATTTCCATTCGTCATTCCAAATACCTTAACTGGTACAGATTATTTGCCAATTCCGTTGTACAAGAAAAGATTGGGAACACCCTTAGTATCCGTAATCTTATCCTTAATAGCAAGTTCCTTAACTCTTGCCCAGATCTGAGCAGGAGTACGCGGCCCCTCCAAAGCAAGCAAGTAAGCGATAACACCGGCAACATGGGGAGCAGCCTCCGACGTGCCATCCGCAGTTCGCGACCCAGTAGGTGAAGTAGGCCAAGCAGACAAGATTTCTTGACCCGGCGCGAAAATATCACAAGCAGATCCCCAGTTAGAATACTGCCATCGCTGGTAATTCTTGTTGCTTGCAGCCACGGTGATGACATTGGGGTTGTTTCCAGGACTTCCGTTTGCAGCATCCTGGTTCGCGTTCCCAGCGGCTGCAACGACGGGAATGCCAGCGTCGATGGCCTTCTGCACTGCATCGTTCATAATAGCTGAGGAAGCTCCCGACAAGCTCATGTTAATGACAGCCTTGCCAGCACGTTTCTTGGCCACAACATCGTTTACCGTCCAGGCGACACCGGCAAGAACACCACTAGTGGTACCTGTGCCGTCTCCCAAAACCTGAACATCGACAACAGTGGCCTTTTTAGCAACGCCGTATGTGGCGCCGTTGACGATGGCGGCAACCAGAGTGCCGTGCTGCTTCTTGCTGACAACGCCTGACGTGTCCGCCCCGAAGATGGCGCGTCCTTGGAATTCTTCGTGCTCAAGGTAAATCCCGCTGTCCAGGACATAAGCGAAAACCCCCTCGCCAGCCGTTGAGTCGTAGGTGTAAGAGGCGCTTGAAGATGGGGGTTTGGCGTTGGAAATAGCCGAGAGACCCCATGGTGGGCTTTGCTGAGTGACCTGTGCAGCGACAGTGTATTCTTGCTCAGGCTCAACGCGCAAGACCTATGTCTTCGTTAATCCCTGGAATCATGTCTTCATCAGGGTATGTACTTACAGTGGAGTTGGCCTTGATGATCTTGATAGTCTCCTCATCGAAAGAACCAGAGTAACCCTTGAACCCAGGGAAACTAAAAGTCTTGTCAATTCCCGCAGACTCAACACCGCGACGGGCCAAAGCCTCTCTGTGAACGTCGGATACCCATCGCGCGTGGAGGTCAAGATCGTCGCTCGGCTTGAGCGCTACGACGAATTTGCCGGGGATGACACCCTTGTCTGTGGGGAGAGCGGCGGCAATGGCGGCCAGGCTGAGCAAGAGAAACTTCATGTTGGCAACTGGAGGGAAGGAAAGTTGTACAGAAACATAATTGATGGCGATACGATTGTAATTATATACTTGTGAATACGCGGTTCTTCCTCGCTTTATAAGGGATTGTCACTGCCATTTGCCGTTATAGTCTAAATCTCCGTTCCAGGCCTCGTATCGTCATCCTTGCAATCACAGCCAAGACCTTGTATGTACCTTGTCACCTTCCACTTCAGTACTCACATCCCTGAAATCTAATTAACTAACGCATTGCGACATTATAAGCTTAAGCTTGGCGCCGGGTATCGATCAGGCACAAGATATGCCGAAGATGACGATATTTCAGCGGGTTGCAACATCTGACTTGAGGGCTAATTTTGGCTGAAGTACTCAATTTCCCCACGTCTGTGTGGTTGAACGAACCCACGAGCAGTAAAATTGGTGGCGTACTCTCAATCCATAAGATCCTTCAGAAACTCTTCCAGCAAGTCCTCTCTCCAAAGACTGTAATGTGTTTCCCCGGGATACTCCTTATAAACCGACTTCGGTACCCTCTCCGCCATGTATCGTCCCATTTCCGGCGGTGTATTCTCATCATCAGACCCATACCATAACCTAACACCCTCATAATCAATATCCTCCACTCTGAAACCCCAAGGCTGAGTATTAAGCTTCATCTCCAGACCATGCCCTGCTCCTCCCTGTGAATATACCTGTCTGAAAACTCTAACAGCCGATTGAAAAGCGCTTGGCTTTTTCAGAACCTCTTGATCGGCTGGTGCGAAGCCTTTGATCTGGTCTGTCCAGACTTGCTTCATCTTGGTTGGGTCTGGATCTTGCGCTGCCGCGAGGAAGATGCTCTCCATATACTCCACAAAGTCCTCGTTTTGGTCTTTCCAGATCATCATTATCTTCTGAATTGTTTCGCTTTGACCTGCCAGCCCTGCTTCCCAGGGCCCTACACCAGCGCATATACCAACTCCTAATAGATTATCTCGAGGTAGTGCTTGGGCGCAAGCAAGAGTATAGCCAGTGCCGCCACTTGTTCCGATGATATGATATTTGCTGAGGCTCAGATGCTTTATCAGGGCTTCCAAGTCTGTTGTGGAATCCAGGATTTGTCGCTGCGGGTAGAATGTCGAGTGACCAATTCCTGGTCGGTCCGGGGCGACCCACCGAATACCTAGCCGTTTAGCCAGAGTATCCTCGAAGCCAGATAGTGTGACACCCGAGTCGGGACTTCCGTGGATGTAGATCAACGGCGAGCCATTGGGTCGCCGAACTCATGATAGCCTAGGCGTCTGCCATCGGGTAAGTCAATTGCTTTGCCAACAGCTGTTGATATAGGTCTCCATTGCGTTGTGGAGGGATTTACGAATCGAGATGCCGGCCTAGTCGTTGTGACTCGAAGGGAAGCGGAAAACGTCGCACGGACCAGAGCGTTCGTCATGGCGGGTATGGAAGGATTGATATGAGTCAAAGGGGAAGTTGAATGCTTTTATTGGAGGCGAGATGATAGTATTGCTTACATATCACGTGTTGCGACCACCATAATGATCGACGAAGGATTCCATGGCGGGGAAGCAATCTGCCGTGAGAGGGGTTGAGAGAATAGAGGGGTAACCTAGCAGCTGGTCCGTTATAAAACCGGGCTTGGTATCTTGGGAATCCCTCAAAATTTCCACACATCCATTGGCATTGTTCTATCATTCAACTCTTCAACATGGTCCAACGAATTGACATTGACCAAGACTGGGAGTTCAAACAGTCAAGCGACTTGAACAATGGCACCGCCTCATCCTACCACCCAGTCGCACAGTTTCCTACGGTAGCTCATATCGACCTGTTATATCACAAACTCATCCCGGATCCATACATTGACATCAACGAGTTGGAATGTCTATGGGTCAACGACGCAGACTGGACCTATCGTACCGAGAAGATCGAGCCAATCACCCTCAAAGACTCGGAGCGAGCAGTTCTCGTCTTCGAAGGTCTGGACACTGTTGTGGATGTTTATCTGAACGACAAGCACATTCTGTTCAGTAACAACATGCATATCACCAGTCGGGTGGATGTCACCGACATTCTTCGTGGTAAGGAAGATGCTTCTGTTCTTGAATTGCGGTTCAGATCTGCTCCAGCGTATGCGCGCTCTGAGCTAGATAGAATTGGTTACAAGAGACTTCCAACAGGTCGTCCCGTTAACTTCGGAGGGCCAGAAAGACTCTTCGTTAGGAAGGCTCAATATCACTGGGGTTGGGACTGGGGTCCAGCAATCAACACGTCTGGACCGTGGAAGCCGATTTATCTGGAGGTGTATGAGTCGCGCATTTCCAAGTTCTTGGTAAGCCAGAATGTCGCAGAGGATCTGTCTTCAGCGGAGATTACTGTGAAGGGCAAGGTTGAAAATCCGGATGGAATTGGAAAGGTTTCTATCAAGTTGATAGAAAACTCAACTGAGGAGGAAGTCGTGGCTGCGTTTGTCGAGTTATCTTCTGATGGCTCGTTTGAGTGCCAGCTCGAGGTAGACGACCCGAAACTGTGGTACCCTTCCATGTACGGCGAGCAACATCTATACACCATCAAAACATCCATCTTAGGACACACCGTCAGCAAAATCATTGGAATACGACGTCTTCACCTTCTACAAGAGCCTCTCAAAGACCAACCAGGAACCTCATTCATCTTCGAAGTGAACAACATCCGTCTCTTCTGCGGTGGCTCATGCTGGATCCCTGCTGACTTCATGCTCCCAAGAGTGACTGAACAAAAATACAAAAATTGGTTTCGTCTGATGAAAGAAGGCAACCAAACCATGATTCGCGTCTGGGGCGGTGGGATTGTTGAGGATGACGTGTTCTACGACATTGCCGACCGAGAAGGGATTTTGGTATGGCAGGATTTCTTGTTTGCTTGTGGCAATTATCCCGCTTCACCAGACTTTGTTGCGAATGTCAAGAACGAGGCGGAGCAGCAGGTCGAGCGTATTGGACATCATGCTTCGCTTGTGCTCTGGTGTGGGAATAATGAGGATTATATGTGTGCTGATCAGGATCGTTGTTGGGATGTTGATTACAGCGACACAACTGGTCCTTGGGACAAGACCACGTTCCCGGCCCGTGAGATTTATGAGAGGACTTTACCTGGCGTCATTGCTGCTTCTGGGACGGATGTTCCGTATTGGATCAGCTCACCTTATGGAGGAGAAGAGTCTAACGATACCACCGTCGGCGACACTCATTGTTGGGATGTTTGGCACGGTAAGTTGTCGCCATACCAGGACTACAAGGCATACAAATCCCGGTTTATTTCCGAGTTCGGTTTCGAGTCAGCACCGAGTCTAAGAACACTTGAACGCGCGATCACCGATCCGAGAGAACGACACTCACAGTCCCGAACATTCGACGCCCACGACAAAGGCCCAGGTCACGCAAGACGGTACCCTATGTACATGGGCGAAAACTACCGTTTCCGAATGAACCCTCTCAAGGACTTCGTCTACTGTTCACAGTTCCTCCAAGCAGAAGCATTGGCGTATGCTTATAACCTCTGGCGAAGAGAGTTCAGAGGACCTGGCCAAGAGTACTGCGCTGGTGCGTTGGTTTGGCAAATGAATGACATTTGGCCTGGGAGTAGTTGGGCTCTTGTTGATGTGTATCAGAAGCCGAAACCTGGTTATTATGTCACGAGGAGGGCGTTAGCCAAGACTGTGCTGGGCATGGAGCGTGTTGTTACTCAGAAGCCGCCGTATATCACGACGGGATATCTTGATGAGAAGAGCAAGTTGGACGTTTGGGCCGTCAATGGTGAACTTGAGGACCGTACCGTGGTTCTCGAGTTGAAGGCTTTCGATATTGAAAGCGGGAAGCAGGTCGAACTGGCGGAAGACTACAAGAAGGAGTTCGTGCTGAAGGCCAATCAGACGACCGAACTCCTTGCGGGCGTCGAAATCCCGAACCACAAAGAAACCGTCGTCGCAGGTTATCTAACCGACCCAAATGCCAAAATATTCCTCGACCAACAACTAGCACGATGGATAAGCTGGCCCGAACCACTGAAATACATGCGCCCATGTCCCAACCTCAAAATCACGACCAAACTGTGGGGTCACAATTCCAGAGTCATCCTCAAAACAAATGCACCAGCAAAAGGCGTTGTGGTCAGCGGCAAGTACAGAGGTGCTATAGCCAATAACTTCATGGGTGGCTACGATGCGATGTTTTATGACAACTTCATCGACTTGGTACCTGGTGAGGAGGTTTACGTTAAGGTGAGAGGTGTCTTGTTTCCGGATGAACCTGTTACGGTTCGGTTTCTGTATGATTGGGAGCTGGAGCCTGGTTTTGAGCTGTAGACGGTTCTGAACACCAGTAAAGAACGGAGGCAGTTTCGGGGGCGGGACGGTATTTCGAAGAATTTGGGGGTTGGCGCGGGGTATTCTCGGGGTAGGGCTGATAAGCCACTGACGCAGAGGACGGAACAGAATAGCGGAAATATGCCGGGGAATGACACTTTCGGGCTCATTTAGTGGTTATCACTGAGGTCTGCGCAACATTCAAAGCCGACTGCATTGACTTTGTCCTTATCGCGGACGAGTCATGGCTGGTTCAACCGGGAGAGCGGAATGATAAGATATGTACGCAACCCTCCAGGAAATCGCATACGACAACACAACCGGCAACACCGACTTATAATAGAGTTTGCCTTGGATTTTTTATTGCGATGACATCGTGAAAACGCCATGATGCCATGTTGTGCACGTTCAGACCTCGCTCTCAATGCCGCAGTTCCGAATCGCGGCGCCATGGTATGGTATGGACAAAGACGAAATATGATGTTCGTTGAGTATAAATATTAATCTTCCATCCGCCGGAGATAAATCCTCAGACCATCCAAACAGTTCTTACTCACATCTCAAAGTCTCCATTTATACCTGATTTCTCAGTAAATAACCCAAAGTCTATCGTCTCAAAGTCTATCATCTCACCATGCCTCAACTCAAAGTCGGCGACTATCTCTTCCGTCGTCTCCACGAACTCGGCATCCGCTCCATCTTTGGCGTCCCAGGCGACTACGAGCTCGCCCTCCTAGACCTCATCACCTCCAACTCGCTCTCTTGGAAAGGCAACCCCAACGAACTAGTCGCCTCCTACGCAGCGGACGGATACGCTCGTGTCAACGGTGCAGGAGCTTTCGTTACTACCTTCGGACCCGGTGAACTGTCTGCCTACTGCGGTATGGCGGGTCAATATGCTGAATATGTCCCCGTTGTTCATATCGTGGGCTACCCGGCTGTTGAGGCTGTTAGAGCCAAGAAGATCATGCATCATAGCTTAGGTGATGGCAGGTTTGGGATGTATGAGAGCATGGCCAAGAACATTACTGTTGATACGGTAGTCATCGACTATGCTCCTACTGCGGCAGTGGAGATTGATCGTGTTTTGGCGACGATGATGAGAAAGAGTCGACCTGTTTATATTGGATTGAGTGTGGATATCGCCTATGAGCTCATTGACGCTGAGGGGCTCGAGGTCCCTATAACCACTGGGCTACAGCCAAACGATCCGGCACTTGAGGAAAAGGTCGTTGATGAAATCAGGAAGGCCATCGAACATGCCCAGAAGCCGGCCATTATCGTTGACGGCGGTAAGTTTCCGAAGCTATTTGGGCAATGACTCAGATGCTAACGATAGTTCGCAGGTGCTGTCCGACACGGGGTACTCGACGAAACCCACGAGCTCATCAAGCTTACCAAACTTCCAGCCTTCACCACTGCAATGGGCAAAGGAGGCCTTGATGAAACAATTCCTGAGTTCGCAGGTGTCCACTCTGGCGCTGGTACCCTACCCGAGGTCAAAAAGGCTCTAGAAAGTGTCGATGCGGTTATCTGGATCGGTAACTACCCTTCCGACTTCAACACTGGCGAGTTCACGACCGTGGTGAACAAAGATGCTACCATCATAGACCTGCAGCGCTTTTCCGTCTGGATCGGGAAGAGGCAGTATCAGTTATCTATGAAACATGTAAGGTTCTTGATTGGAGATGCGGAATATGGAATACTAACTTCTTATAGCTTCTTCGTGCCTTGATCAAGTCTCTGTCGTCAAACCCAGTGACTAAAGTGGTGGAGAAAGTCACTTGGAGTCCCTACCCAAAGTTCACCTTCCAACCTCACGACATCCTCAAACAAAACTTTCTCTGGGGCGTAAGTACCAAAATACTTTTCTTTATACCATGGTACCTAACATTTGTAGGCCCTCGGCTCTTTCTTCAAACCAGGCGACATCATCATCGGCGAGACCGGTACCTCCGCCTTTGGTCTTTGCAACACCAAACTCCCCAGTGGAGTAATGATGTTCAACCAAACCGTCTTCGGTAGTATTGGATATGCCACTGGAGCTATTGTCGGTGTGGGTCAAGCAATTGTTGAGAGCAATGGAAAGTGGAAGAGACCTATTCTCGTCACCGGAGAAGGGTCTATGCATCTCACTGTCCAAGCTTTGGCGGATATGTTGCGCTGGGATTTAAAGCCGATCATGTAAGTACTCACCTCTCCACGTCGACATTGAGAGGCTAACACGGATCAGATTTGTTTTGAACAATGGTGGATATACCGTCGAGCGTCTCATCCACGGCAAAGAAGCTTTCTACAATGAAGTTGCGATCTATGACTATTCGCTTCTTGCAAAGACCTTTGGACCGGCTTTTGAGTCCAAGTATCATGGGCCTATCAAGACGTGCGGTGAATTATCCGCGCTTTTGGAAGATCCTACCTTTGGCAATGCGGGCTGCCTTGAGGTAAGTGCAGATGATCCGAGTATTAAGTGCTTCGCTAATAAGTGGTAGATGGTCGAGCTTATTCTCCCGCCTCTCGATGCACCGTCGGCTGTCATCAAGACGGGTGCTGCTATTGATGAGTTTAACAAGGCGAAGGCTGCGAAAGGTGTTCAAGGTGCTTAAGCTGGGTATGTATGTGTCGGCAGGCAACAGCGAGGATGTCGAGTCGGAGCAGATAGGTTCAGATTGTTCAGATTAGTAAATTCATTTTCCCTACTCCGGATGCTCGCCCGACGATCCTTCAGTTTAAATTCACTGTAGAATCCTTCTCGAAGGTAGCGGCTCGGGAATGGCACGGAACTTTAACCCTAACTCCGGCAGTTGTTCTCCACCTCAGTTCCATCGATGACGACAATGGAAAAGCACTGACCATGAGGAGATCATTCAAAAACTTGAAGCTGTCCTCATTTCCATTAAATCCTCAATTCCGTTCATAAAACCGTATCTAAACTATCTATCATGTCGAATCAAGGCCACTGTAACTGCGAGAGTATCAAGGTGGAGTTGGCGTCTGAGTTGCAGAAGGACACCCTCTCATGCTTTTGGTTAGTGCTGACCCTGGTCTATCGGTGTGCCGACAACTGGAACTGACGTAGTTTTCCACAGCTCAAACTGTCAGCGCGCAGGCGGATGTATGTAGCACTACATTCGGCAACTATCGAATTGATCAGCTGACAAAGACAGTGTTCGCGCCCAACTACGTCGTCGATGAGGACAAGGCCAAAATCAGCGATTCTAATGGCACGTTGAAAACTTTTACCGCAACAGCAGATTCAGGCAACAAAGTCGAGGTACATGAATTTTCTCCATCTATAAAATGGCCAGCTGACAGTTTGTAGCGCTCCTTTTGTGGTGACTGTGGAAGCCCCGTTGTTACACGCACTCCAAAGTATCCTGGAAAGGCGATTATCAAAGCTTCTCTGTTTGATCAGATTGCTGCTCCTACTGCTGAGGCGTTTACAAAGAGACGACCTGAGTGGCAGAAGCCTGTTGATAGGGCTCAGCAGCTGTAAGATCTTCACAATAGACATTAGGCGTTTGAGGTCATGTCGTTCACACAAAATGTGTGATAAGCACAAAATTGGTTGTTAGGGGAGTTTTAAGAGATTGAATGTTCCATTTTCCAATGAGACCTCGTTATGTTGTCGCTTCTAGTCAGCCTAAGCGCTTCCATCAAAGTTCAATGAAGTCCATTTTGCATGATGATCATCCTCTGTATTTTGTTACATCTGCCATAATTCTCGGTTCTGACAAACCTACCCTAAAGATCTCCACACACATCTTGGCCGAATCTGAACCTGGCATATTCCACTATGCTCCATGACAAGACATTCATCATGACGGTTGATTCGATCACACGTCCCCTATGGATCTATTCCACATCATCCGCAGTCTATGATTTTATTTCGCCGGCCCAAGACGGAGGCTAAAATCGCACTCAGCTGAACCATCATATGACGACGCCTCCAACCTATTAGCCTGATTGAAATGCCATGAAATGACATTTTACTTCTTTCAATACAATTGTATAGCATTATACGAATCGACGTGTAATAACCGTATTGCCGTGGTAGTATTATTTGTAAATAATTGGTGATCATATTACCCGGTCCCCAAGACCGACACTTCATGATCGGAACTTGTCCCAATTCGGTAACCGGAGCTTCATCCTCCGTACCGATCGGCACTGACCGCCAGGCACAACGACGCGTCTATTACATACAAGCTTCCGGGCCTCACAGGGACGTTTGCGGGGAAGTCTTATTAGGCTGTTGATTTAAGCGGTACTTGGCCGGGCCCTCGGCTCATGACAGCTCCAGGTTATTATCGTATAGATGGGGTCATGCAAGGAACATGGGGAAATAAACAGGCTAGCGGAGGTCACAACAGGCTGTTTATCGACTCACTTGTTATTCTGCCAAGCCGGTTAATAACCCCTGTTCATATCCCCAAGTTTTATGCGTCTGGGGTATAGACACATGTGAAACGACTAGAACATGTTTAATTTAGCCGATGGGTATCAAGGAAATTGCCACGGAGTCATGACAGCCATGATATATAATGCAGCTTCGCGTCCTGTAAATTGTTTTTCTTCTTAGCAGGCAAGTCTTGGTCTTCATACTTCCAGTTGCAAAGATGCGTTTCAGTGTCCTTCCCGTGGCCTTGGCCCTTTTCAACGGTCTGGCTGTTGCCAACCCCGTTCCGTAAGTCGCAAACATCACTTCATATTCTAGACAGTTACTGACTTTTTCAGCGATGTCGAACCTCGTCAAGCTGCTGGCCTTCACAACGCCATGAAGGCTGCTGGCAAGAAGTACTTCGGCACAGCCGTCACCGTCCGCAGTGACTCCCAAGAGAACGCCGTTCTTAACACCAAGGGTGAATTCGGCTCTCTCACCCCCGAGAACGCCATGAAGTGGGAGGCCATCCAGCCTAACCGCGGCCAATTCAACTGGGGACCCGCCGACCAGCACGCCAACGCCGCTACATCCCGCGGCATGGAGCTTCGCTGCCACACTCTTGTTTGGCACAGCCAGCTTCCCGGCTGGGTTGCCAACGGCAACTGGAACAACCAGACCCTGCAGGCGGTCATGCGCGACCACATCAATGCTGTCATGGGCCGTTACAAGGGCAAGTGCACGCACTGGGATGTCGTCAATGAGGCTCTCAACGAGGACGGAACTTACCGTGACAGCGTCTTTTACCGCGTCATTGGTGAAGCTTTCATTCCTATTGCTTTCCGCATGGCTCTTGCTGCCGACCCTACCACCAAGCTGTACTACAACGACTACAACCTCGAGTACGGTGGTGCCAAGACCCAGGGTGCCATTCGCATTACCAAGCTGATCCAGTCCTACGGTCTTCGCATTGACGGTGTTGGTCTCCAAGCTCACATGACCAGCGAGAGCACTCCCACTCAAAACACACCTACTCCTTCTCGTGCCAAGCTCGCCGAGGTTCTCAACAGCTTCACCAAGCTCAACGTTGATGTTGCTTACACTGAGCTTGATATCCGCATGAACACTCCTGCTACCCAGCAGAAGCTCCAGACCAACGCTGATGCTTATGCTCGCATGGTTGGTTCTTGCATGGACGTTAAGCGATGTGTTGGTGTTACTGTCTGGGGTATCTCCGACAAGTACTCTTGGGTCCCTGGTACTTTCCCTGGTGAGGGTTCTGCTCTGCTCTGGAACGACAACTACCAGAAGAAGCCCTCTTACACTTCTTCCCTCAACACCATCCGCGGTCAGAAGTAGATAAGCGTTAGTATATAGCGTCATTCATGTAAATAGCTTTATATCGCAATACATATCAGTTTTATCTTACAATTCTGGACGGTGATCCACTTGGAATGATAGAGGTAGTCATAGATTCACCAGAAAGCCTTTAGCATCCATCTTCTTTTTAACTATTTTTGAGTTTTTCCGAGGCGTAAGTCCCCAATATATATATCAAATCAACACAAGAATAATCGCTGATTTTGAACCTAAATGCTTTGGCAACCATCACTCACGTACCTCCCGACATCTTCACTCTTTGCCCCAAATTACATGTCATCCTCACTCTAGCCCTCCGACGGCGTAAGATCCAGAATGTCCATTCTTTCAACAAGGACACTTGGTGTAGACCCATTTTCCAGAAATTCGTCGCGTGCCTTCTCCATCTCCGAAGCCAGGTTCAACAAAAAGTTCCGGTTCTTCGAGGTTGTATTGTGTGTATCACGCTTCAGGACGTGATACGGTGTCCAGTCATCATGGATCGACGTCCAGTCATTGATTGGCATCCTTGGGTCTGCTCCCTTGTTGACCAGAGACAGCACAAACTCTTGCAACTTGGCGTGAAAGATTTCTGCATGCTCTGGATGTCGGTAGTCAGATTCAATGGCGTCAGTCTCGCCAGTTACGAAGGCGTTGTTGATTTGATCGCAAATGTTGAATAATAGTGTTTCGCCTTTGTCTCCGACAGCAGAGTTGATATCTGCGCCAAGGTCGATCTGTCGGTGTAGGACCAGACTAGACAGGCTTACGTAGTACTGTAGAAAGTAGAGACAGTTGAAAGCGTTGAAGGAAGTGTACAGTAATCTGTCCCTATCGTCTTGAGTTCTTATCCCAGCAGCAATGAGATTCTTAGATTCTGCTTCTAGCTCGAGGCTGTGCTGCATCCATGCGTAGCTGTGACCATGCACCTAAGCCCTGTTAGCATTTGGGATATTTTACCGTGGCAGTTGACATACCTCGTCCAATCTGTCCCATAGTCGCTGCACAACGTCCCGCCACATTGGCACATTATCCGGGTGATCGATATGACATTGAGGCGGTGGGAACCTCCTATTCATAGAGTCAAAAGGCAAGTTGAGAACAATAGTATCTGATCTGCTTATACCGCTTCCTTGAGCTATCAGATATTTGATAGTATCCAGGAACTGCGGTTCTTGCAGCTGAGCAAGACCACATTTGTAAATTAGCACCTCGATCATAGAATACGGAAGGCACTGATCTTCCGACGAGACGTTAAGCCATGTGGTAGTCCCGAAGTACCATCGATCCACAGATTCATTTCGCTGAATATCTGCACCGTGACTGGTGAAGTATTCGATACCAGCTATAGGGTCAAGTTCCGTCTTGGCGGAGAAGTCGGGGATGGCCTCCAGATATGTCATAAGTGGGGTGATGTTAAAGTGATTGATCCTTTTCCAGTGTCGTTCCCTGGCTGGGGACTTTTGATTGATATCAACCCCGTGATGTAAGCATAGATCCAGCATCTCCGTAGACCCAGACCTTGCCATATACTTTGCCGCTGCAAAGATAGGGACGTGGCACGGTCGCCAGGACTTAATGCGTGTCATTTTATTTTCGTAGTAGGGTACATAAAAGGTGGTTTGAAGCGGTTGCTCTTCAACCACCCCGTTGATATCAGCACCCTTCTCCATCAGCATGTTGACGACATCGCTCTTGCCGTGGTCGATCGCCGATGATAGCGGAGTCGCATAGCTCGTCGTATGAAGTTTTATTTCGTTCGGATTCTGAACTATTGATCTCAGTATACCGACGGGTGCACTGGCACGGACAAAGTCGCCAAAAGACCAGATGGACCCTTTGGTATTGAGTACCCAATGGCCGAGTTTTGCCCTCGTCAGCGCCTCTAGCATCTTCGTTGGCTTTCTACTAATGCTTTTGAAAAGATGGTTTAAAATCCTGATCCTGTCTTTGTTTCCCAAAACCTCGAAAGTAGCGCCCATTTCGAGCAAAGCATCCAATGCTTCCGCACGGTTCCGTTCTATCACGATGCGTAGTGTAGACACATGTCCAACTCGTAATCGTGGCCAATTGTTGGCATGTGATTCGGAATTTACCTGACGGTAGGGTTCTATGCCCGATACAAAATTTGGTTCGCCGTCGCGTGCTATAGCGGCACGAAGAACATCCACGTCGCCTTTCTTACACGCCCATCCCTTGACATAGTTCAGAGCAGTGGGGTGGCCGAACAGATGGTTGTTGATACGATTGGACATGTACTTGTTCGTTCTCCAAAGGTTGATGACTGCGTCGGTGGGCAGGTTGTCCAGCACGCATTCGAGGAGCTCTGATGGTAATAAGTCGAAAAAGCCCGACATTTTGACAGTATCAAATAGAGTGAGTTCAGACTTGGATACAGGAACTGAGGACTCTGAAGTTAAATATCTCACCGGGCGAGATGCTGCCTAAAATTGTCCCAAAGGGGTGATGCTGACTCACTCTAAATGTTCATGCATCTAAGTGGGGAATGGATACGCATTCTATCATACTCCACCATTTATACCACTTAACCTTTGCCGAGCGTATTGTGTGAATGTATGCCAGTAGCCTTCATCTTGTTCCAGCTCATCCAAAATCACAAACAGTTCCACCAAATCGCCAAGAAAGTCTGTACCTACTGAGGGCTGAAGTGCCTCGGCGAGAGTGTTGATTGCTGTAGCTAGTGGCCACGCAAGGAATGTCGCTTGAAGTGTAAATGGGTTACCCTGGTAAAGTACAAGGAAAATGGTTAGGAGGCTAACAGCTTTTTCGATGGTACATAGAGGATTGTGGACTCACTTCCATCATACGAGTTCCCCAGCTTGCTTTGAGGATATCAACAATGTGCTTGGCGGTATCCTGACGATTTGGTATTGTCTCCATGCCCATTTCAGGCGTCTGTCGGCTCTTATAGCTCTGGTCGTTTAGAATCATGCTTATGGCACCCATGTTAAGATTGGTGGTCAATGTAATGGGATCCCACGATAAGATTTCTTCCTCAAAGATCTCCTGCATGACAAACATTCTGTCGCGAAAGCAGCTCTCAAGGGCAGTGAAACGTTCAATTGAGTCATCGGTTTTGTTGAGAGACTTCATGGCAAGATCGACCATCAATAAGCACGCGCAAAATGGGGATACATCCGTGGTTAGCCTGTCTGCGTTGACGAGGAAGGGCATTTCCAAAGAACAGAACTCTGGGCCAAGCCGACCTGGTGAGGGCAGCATGACGTGGAAGGACTGGCCCGTCGTCAGTCGTGTGCCGGGGAATTTGTGCATAACTTACAGAAACTGGCCCGAGATGGGACTCCATTCCCGACCGTGTCTTGATATACGTCTCCCAGACAAACAGTAACCAGAAGTAGCGTCTTCTCTCTTCCAAGATGCACTGATCATCGGTGGAGGGTAGCGAAACATGTAACCCAGGAACAACATCGTTCAGGCTCTCCACGCTATCCATCTTGTGCAACCTTAGCACGTTCGAAAGTCTGATCGCGCGCCCGAGGGTCATCCAGGCTCGAGTAATATTACTTGACATAATTTCGTACCTTACCAGGAATAGAAGTGCTTGGAAGGTATTCAAGTTGGAGAACACAGTCGTATCAGGGTCCATCTCGCAATCTTCAATCTGACGGCGAACCAGAGTGTACAGATCTTGGCAGAGGTGCTGATACTGGCTTGACATGGCTGCGCTGAGTAATGCCACCGAGTATTTGAGAGCAGAAATTGACTTTGGGGGAGGGTTTGTGGATAGTTCGGATAGAAAGCGGGTTTCGGAAATGATAGGCATGGAATTATAGACGTATTTGAAGAAATAGTGATACCTGCTAAATATTAGACTTTGGGCTGGTGATGGTGGGACAGCTCACATCACATACAACTCAGGAAGTATTCGCTCCAGTGACGCCTCTGGGTGGGTTGGGTGGCTTCGTGGCAGTGCAGGGTCTTGAACAGATTGCGTCGTTATATCAGCCCAAGGCATCCTTTGCGGCATGTCAAGCAACGGGTCAGATGGCCAGGTAGCTGTCAAGATGCTCGGGTCAATGCGAGCGACGGACTGCAACAGAGCGTCATTGGGAGTATCCCAATGCAACTTCTCTACTGAGTCAAGGTCAAGCAGTTGATCAAAGCCAAGATCCACATCCTCAAAAGTGATGCTTTCACCCAAATAGGCCACTTCTTGTTGGATGAGAGCTGTCTTAGGCTCAGAAGGTAGTACGGTACTATCAGTACTGGTTCGAGGTAATGGCATCAGCAATGGCAGTCTCGTGTCTGCTCCCAACGGCGTACCATCCTGGCTTCTTGTGCCCAATTGAGCTTCAGCTCTCTCTGTAATATGTCAGTCTTCATAACATCTAATCACAAATCATACATACCTAGTCTTGTTTGTAGGTCTTGAACCTGCCTACTCAAGTTCGTAGCAGCTGGAAAGGTGTCGTAGCTGCATCGCTCATCGAGACGTACGCATCGACTACAATATGGCTGAGCGCGGTCGCATTTGACCTTTCGATCTCTGCAAGTCACACATGCTTGCCTCGTTCTTCTAGATCCCATGACGTGAGTGTTGGTGTCAGGGATGAAGTGCTCTAGCCGAGGGGGTATGTGGACGACAATGATGTAAGTGTAAGGGAGAGACTTGTGGCAGCAGTTTGCTCATGCATGTTGGTGATTGGCACGCTTATCTCACGTGATGATATGGTTGGCAAGCGTTTCACTGGAGGGAGTCTGTAATTCTCCAATTTCTAGACTTCAATGACTCGTTCACTACTGGTCATCTGCAGCGATAATTCGCGTAATGTTTCAGACAACTACTCTTTTTATATATACTCTTTGTTCGCCTATCCTACTCCAACTCGAATTCTCAAAGTCTGGGCCAGACTTCCCTTCCTACGTATTCTCTATCCACCTTATGAACATCCAAGCTACTTCCCTCCCAAGCGAACTCTCTGGTGATGCTAAATTAGATAGTTTACAAAAGGTGGCGTATTTATGGGTTTTTGACCTACGGCAAGAGGAAGCGAGAAGACAAAGCTTATCGACGCAGCAACCATGAACAGCAACCAGACGCATTGAATAGCTGCAGTGATACTCGTAACAACGATAGTCTTCTCAACCTGAGATAACGATTGAAAGGCGTGACTGCTTGTCCCGGCGATGAGTTCTGAAACTTGATCCTTTGGTAGATCTGGGAGGGCTTTCCCGACTTCTGCAATGGCGGTATTCTGGAGGATAGTGCCGCAAAGTGAAAGGAAAAGGACCATCCCAAAGTTTTGCGCTGAACAGTTTTAGCCTCGCACTCATTTGATATAAAACATGAACAGCTTACCAATTGTCATTACCGCTACCGCGTTAGCAATTTCCTGAACTGGTAGGAGTGACTGCAGAATGGTGAAGCCAATTACCACGTAGCAGCCCGCACCGAACCCTATCATGATACCGTATCCGTATATATTGGCATTGTTCGTATTCTCGTCAATGGCATCTGAGACCGGCATCAGCTATGTGTCCGGCGTTCGTGTGATGGGTATCAAGAGTACACATCAGTGCAGTACCAACCAACACCAAGGCGCTGCCTCCGATATACCAAGGCGAGAAGCACGGTGTTTTGGGGAGCAGCAAGCCCGAGACTATGGTGGCGATGATCATTGAGATGACCAGCGGGAGCAGCCGTACTCCAGCGTCAAGAGGTCCATCGCCCTGATGAACTTGTGAGTTTCATGATTGTCTATTTGTAACCAAAGAGCACTCACACGAATGAACTGAAAGTACAATGGAATGTAGTAAGTAATGGTCTAGACAAAGTCAGCATTCTTCTCAGTTATCAGCTGGTCCGATTCTTACCAAGATAATTCCTCCAGATAAAAACACCTGCAGCTGCAAGTTCATCACCACAGGCATCTGGAGGAAATGGACAGGCCACAACTGATTCTCTTTAGAGACTCCAGGGTGAAACTTCAGTAGCATAGCGACAATAACCAGAAGGGTTCCAGAGAGAGTCCAGAAGGCAATCTCGGCGCCAGAATGCCAACTGTAAAGTGTACCTCCGAAGGAGATAGCCATTATCAGGAAGGTTGAGCCGGACAGGAAGGTCAAGGTCATAGGCCAATCCATCATCGTGAGCTTGTCGGACAGGGACTTTCCTGGTTGAGGATCGATGGAAGGAAAGAGGAATAGGTATGCTGGGCAGAAGAGGGCACCGACGACGAGGTTGATATAGAATCCCTGGCTTTGTTAATGTGGTCACAGATCATTGTCAGTATGGCAGTACTTACCCATCGCCAAGTAGCACTACTCTCAGCAAAAGCACCACCAACCTAAACAATCATCAGCGCTTCCTTCGCAAGTAGTCACTTCAAAACATACCACAGGCCCAAGAACAGTCCCAATCCCCCAAATAGCCGTACTACCCGCCATATACACCGCCCTCTCCCTTATACTAGTACACACAGCGACATATGTCAATGTCCCAGCGTACATGCCCGCACCGCCAACACCAGCAATGACCCTTCCCAGAATCATGGCATTCATATTCGGAGCAGCTCCACATACGGCACTTCCTACTTCGAAGAGAAGGATGTTTGCGAGGTATAGGCTTCGGATGGAGAAGATACCGTAGGCTTTGCTGAGAGGAAGGACGACCATTGTGCCAAGAGCGAAACCAGTGCCAACCCAGGGGAGAAGTTCGATCTGGGTGAGATCGTGGATGATGGCGGGTTGGATGTCAGCAACCTGTTGATTTGGCATCAGTGACTTGGTGCATTTAGTGTGTGAAGTGACTTTGGCTTACAATAGTATTGTCGAGTGCGAATAGAAATGTTGTAGAGAGCATCGCCGTGTAAGATAGTGCCCACTGTGCAAGGTCAGTGACATGAGGCTAACCATTCTCTTCCACTTACCTTCCATCCATGAAGGTCCCGTGGGCTTTTGCCGCTTCCCTGACTGGCATTATCCCGGATGTATTTTTCTGCATCGACTTGTGCCACTGTGTTATCACGAGTTACCTCGTGAGTCTGACGTTGTTCCATCGTAGTTGTTGCAAAGAATTGGCAGAAATCCAGTTCAAGATATATTAGTTCGATAAAAAAGAAAGAGATTCCATTCCAGGTTCAAGATAGTAAAAGAAACCCGTTTGTTCTTATATTACAATGAGTAGTAGTACGGTACGCAGTTCTCGGCCGACGGTTCGCGTTGATTGGCTGGCCGGCCTCTTTTGTCGTCGGCCGAGGGTGAACTATGATTGGCTGCATGTATCAAGCCTCGATTACCTTAAGCCTTCAGAGACATTTCATGGCGTCTCAGAGGCGGGGGACCGAGTACAAATCGGTATTAGGAAGAACATGCGTCCGTAAACATGGCCGCAACCAGCTGACTGCAAGTAAGCAAATAGTTCATTACCTGTTGGCTCTTTACCATCGTTTCTCAGGTCACTGCATTCAATATGGAGCAACAACCGCCGATTCCTGAAGACAGCCCTGGTGGAAATGACCAAGGTGTCAATAACCAAGACAAAAGCGATCATGGTGAAACCGACCATGGCGAGTCCCATGGAGAACGACTATTTCAGTACACATTCGATGAAGGGCGACAAGAGGCACGATTCCTAATCTTTAGAGGACTCCAGCTCATGAATATATTTAATCTACAAAATGATTTGGCGAAGCTCAAGCATGGAATCATGACAACAAAGACTGCGACACCACATCAGACCGAATCGCTCACCAAAGTTCTGCATGACTATAGTAAATCCGCCTCCAGATACATCCTCAAACTACGCGAATTATCTGACCAGCGTCAGCAAATGCAATCCGCGACTACGAATATCTAACACGTCTGACCCCTATCACCGGTTCCCAAGCACGCCGTGGCCGTCTGGACCTTGAGCGTGTCTTTGGTGGAGAGTCCTACCTCTTCACCGACGAAGGCCTTGGATATCGCCGCTTCGCCGACCCTTCACTCCTCCCCACCGACAACGTCCGGGACCTTCTAAAGCGCCATCTGCCTCGTTCAATGACATACACCAAATACGACTTTCGCAATCGCACCGACGAGTATTTCGCCAATCAGCCGCCTGAGCAGGTATCCGTGTTTGTAGATACACTGGCGAGATTCTTAGTCGCGTTCCTTGGCGGGGCGATGCTCATTGTACCCATGATGATCATGAGGTTGCCAACGGTCACTGTCGTGAAGAGTTTAGTAACAGCAAGCATTTCAGTGCTGGTGTTTGCTGGGGCTTTATCTGTTTTCTTCAAGGCGAGTAACACAGACACACTGGTTGCAACGGCGACTTATGCGGCGGTTTTAGTTGTCTTTGTTGGAGTTTCGGGGTAGGAGAATGATTTTAACTGGAAGCTTGACGCAGCGCCGGGACCGGATGCAAGTGTACGATTGCAGGTTCGCCAGGAGAACATTTGCTTTTTTTGGGACCAAGGCCCCAGCATATTCTAATCAATTCTCGATTATCATTCTCAAATCATTTCACAAATCGTAGTGCGTCTGTGTTAAAAATATTTCCCACTACAAGTGATTACTTCAACGCCCATCTACATGGTCTTCCTGTGCCTTTGCGACCTTCATTGCCTCCAGCTCCCTGTCATAAACAGTGTGAAAGTTTTCCCAGATCCTATAAATCTCTCCTCTCATGTCTTTGATTACCTCGACAAGCTTTTCGTGGTCAACGCTTCCTCTGCCTCTCCATCTCATGCCAGTCTTTAGCTCGGCTAGTACAGTATTATCAAAAGCCTTCTCTACGTCTAGGAAAGACTTCTTTGCTGTAGCTATTATTCTCATTCAAGGTTAGATGTGCTACTATCTCCCAGATAAGGGTGTCTGTAAAAGCATTTGGAAAGGAAGGAGGTCCATACAAAGAGCTTTCTGCAACGTCGGCCCCTTCAACACAAGGTCCTGACCACTAATATCTTCCGAGTGGAGTGAGACATCCCCAGTGCCAAGGCATTGTTCCATTTTAATTAACTGCTCATCAACATAATAAGTCTCCAGTGGAAGTTTTACTGGTCCCACAGCAAACATGGATCGCTTAAGACGAGCAGTTTCGAAAAGAATGCGGCGCGCGAGAAGTATTGAGGCCCTGACGGTGCACAAAACATCGCTGATGTTTAAAGATACACCCGAACGGTCATCGGTGGTGCAACGAATGCCGGGTCCGTTATTCTTCCGGAGGTATGTCGGCAACTGGAGATTTTCATCTAGGCAACCTTTGGGGGGGACTATAACGGAATCGTCGCGTTCGAATTGGACGGATGGGAGGGTTGGTTTCTTAGTCTTGCGGAGCTTGGAAAACATTCTGGTTGTTGCGTTGGATACGGCAGTTACATAGACCGAGTACCGCGAGGGAACATGGTTTGTTTAGGATGAAATATTGAGGCGAGTGGTTGATGCCCAGACGAATGGCTGATCAAAATCGTGGCTAAGCATTTCAGCTGTGATTTAGTTTGACATATGCGGACGAGCAAAAACGCCTTGTCAACGCCACCTCGCACCACTCACGTCATCCCCTCACCCGCTTATATTCTACCAGAATGCTTCGAGTTTCCCAGTCCGCTATCGATAGGCAAGACTCACCATCCTGATCGATTGATGCTGTACGCAGAATCTCTCAAGTTAAGCAATAGGGTAGGCAGCATCGAAAGGTGGAGCAAACTACGGAATTATCCCTGTAAAGCAAGAATTGCCATCTACGGACCAGCTTAACCGATCATGGGATCATCGACTTAACCGGGAAAATAGGTTGCATAAATTTCTCTATATTAGATGATATCAATCTTAACACTGGAACCATTGCAGCAAATCGAAGCTCTCATAGTGGATCTATTGAAGCGGGTCTGGAATGACAGACGGGGTTTTTCATCTCCGGATCTTGAAACAGCCTCTCATAAACGGAATTGGCCCGCTTTAGCCGAGTCCATTGCAATGCCGGAGCGTCAATGCCCGTGTCATCCATTTGGAGACAAAAACTCCTCAAAATGGCACTCTACCCAACTTGCATCTCCGCATCGTGCCACATGGCACTAATGCCGGCCAACTTCTCGGCTGTTATCAGGAAAGAGTTGGAAATAACCGTCGAGAAACTGGGGTGCAGCTGATGTTTAATGAGCCAAGGACCATAACGGACAGGGGTATGCGACTTTAGCCTGAAAGGATGGTTCCGTTTCAGAAGATCTTCCGATGACTTTGGTTACATCTAGATTGGGTCTCTTAAGGCCTTGATAATTTGGTCAAGATATATAAAGTCACCTTGGCACCAAACATTTCCTTCTTGGCAATCCATCCACTCTTTGTTTCTCAACACTTCACCTGTATATATCTGTTCCAAAATGAAGTCTTTCATCGCCACCGCTCTCAGCGCCCTCCTGGTCGTCGGCAACGTCGCCGCCACCGCCATCGAGGACCCTATCGAGATCTTCAACCGTCAGGCCGCTGGCCAAGTCATCCGCCAATGCTCCAAGCCCGGTGTTCTCGCCCTCGCTTATGATGATGGCCCAGGCCAGTACACCAACCAACTCATCGACACCCTCGACAAGGCCGGCGCCAAGGGCACATTCTTCTGGACCGGCAAGCTGTACGGCTGTGTTTACAACGGCGCTGCTGCCGTCAAGAAGGCTTACCAGAACGGCCACCAAGTCGCCAGTCACACCTGGACCCACCCCCAGAACTTCGGTAGCTTGAGCACCGACCAGCTCAAGCAGGAGATGCAGAAGTTTGAGCAGGCCATGGTTAACATCATTGGCAAGAAGCCCGCTTACATGCGTCCTCCTTACCTCGCCACTGGTGGCAACGTTCTTCCTACCATGGCCCAGCTCGGGTACAAGGTCATCACCAACGATGTTGACTCTGGTGACTGGAACGGCCAGTCTGCTCAGCAGAGCCAGCAGAAGTTCCAGCAGGCTGGTGCTGGTGGCAATGGCCACATTCCTCTCATGCACGAGACTTATGCCAGCACTGTCAACACTCTTACTCCTTGGTTGCTCAACTGGGCCAAGCAGAACAACCTCAAGATCGTCACTGTTGGTAAGTAAAAATGATGCTTCTGGGAAACGCAACGTGTACTAATTTGTTTGTAGCTGAGTGTCTTGGTAACGCTGCCGGTGCTTACCAGGCTGGTACATTCCAGGGTAACGGCCAGAACACCTGTTAAGCTTGAAACAATGTCGCATTTTGGTCGATGAATTGTGGATGAAGATGGAGGAGGAATTCGTGTAAATAAATTCGCATAAGTATGCTGTTTGAGTAGTACATATATCAGAAATACACGCAGGAGCGTCCACCTCGGACCGTGTACAGCGCGACCAAGCTTGAAAGTGTTTTAACGATGATCTGGCAAGATTTACCATCTGGAGACCTAGATACATATGGCTCTGCTAGTGATCACAGAATGCACCATGCCTTCATGTCTTCATACTGTATCTTGGCGTCTGGAATAGGAAGAATTCCTATCGTATCTTGTTTGCTTCTGACAAACCCATTCAAGGTCAAGCCTGTCAAAAAGCTCTTCAAGATCCTCGCTCAAGATTGCTTCATTGCTCGTTACAGACTCTAGCGCAGGGAAAGGATCGTCCTCGCTTGCAAGAGTCTCACATAAATCCTGTTCCCAGCGGTCCTGGGTATGAAAACATGAACTAACGGAGAGATTGACGATATTCCGCGGTAGAATCTTGGCGACAGACTGGGAGTAAAGTGGAGATTCGCTGACAGGAACCAATCCGTAGATTCCATGAGTATCTAGGAAGAGGTGTTTCAGCTTATCGAACTTCGTTAAGCTGGGTAGCGGTGCAAGGTATCTGGCTTCGAGGTGCAGAACCTCAAGACTGTCGTGGAGTCTGGGTATATCGATAGCTTCGTAAAGGCTTTCCGTCACATTGACGCAGGAAAGCGTGAGTAAGCTACCGCTACAGGCATTTATGCATTTGCTGTAGTTAACTCTCGGGTACCTGGCTGTATATCGTAAATGGAGGTGTTTAACGTTTGGCATGTCGGGAAAGTCGTGCCATCCATCACTAATCCACGTTTCAAGCTTTGTGCAGCGGTGAAGCAAGTTCTCGGGTGGGGCATGAGTCTCGATCGTTTTGATAGGAACGCACTCAACGCCAAGGCTATCAAGCATGTCTGGTAGAACGTCCCGAAACCCCGGCGAACTTCGGCAAGAAGTATTTTTCGAAATTGCGAGATGGCCCAGGTTGGGAAGAATAGCAACAAGTACAGAGAATAGCTCTGGGAAGAATTCCTCAAACGCAGGAGCAGGAATTGCAGCTAGCAATATATTCATGGCCCCCGGCGATGTATGACTCTGGAAGAACACCTCCTTCACAGGTGAGGGTGACTCTTTGTGAAGCTTACGAAACAGCTCATCAGGACTTTTCCCCAAGGCACGAACGCAATCCTGGAAAGCCTTCCGGCTTCGCCTAAAGTCCAGAGCTTCATATAAAGGTTTTGAAAGGAAGACTGCCTTAACAGAGCGCGCTAGATCCGGGCGCGCAGCAATGGCCCGGAGAAATGGTTCAAGGCGTTGGTTCCAGTGATTGTTGCGAGATGATGGTCGGAGATAGCCGGGATTGAATGAGTGGAAAAGTATCTCTTGGGCAACATTTCGAAACGATTGGGACACCAGACAGATTTTCCATAGCGCGCTGGTGTCCTGAGCTTCTGTGTAACCGGGCGGGGGTCCGAAGGGCCATTTGTACTCGTTGCAGCAGTGGGAACAGAAGTACTGAAAGATGCAAGAAAGAATCTCTGGTGGGACTTTCGCTATCACGGCAGTGGTAGACTCCCCACTACTCGTTACAACCATTTTGGTAGCCATGAGTGATAATGATTATGATGGAAGAAGGGAAGTTGGCAAAGCAAAGACTGGCGAGGAAACAAGATTTTATTACCTTTGAAAACCTTACATCAGAGCGTCCATCGTAACAACCCTTTACTTCAGGTGAGACCCGTGATATATGCGAAGCTTTAGTGCAAGCATTGATGTCATGGTGCTTTAAAACCTCAAGTCTGTCAAGGAAAGACTCAACAACATGCAGTTAAAAGCTTAACCCAAAAGCCCGGTTCTGGCTATCTTTTTGAGTTTCTCTGAGGCGTAAGTCTTAAGGTATACAGGTAAAAATAACCCCCGGTTCTGATAGCGTACCATTAATTGATTGGGTTATCGCGTACAAAAGCTTTCGCTTGCAAAAAGCTACACATTTTAAGGATCATGAAAACCAGACACAGTGCCATTGTTGCCTCGAAAGCCGTTGGTAACAAGAGAACTTGACAGATAACCTACCTATGAAATACCACGTTTCTTCCAGTTACCTTCAATGACAGTTGAAGCGGCATTAAACTTGGGCAATGGACTGTGAATACGCCTTTTGGCTCGGCCTGAGCATGATAAACTCTCTCGTGCCATTTTTGAGACTCATTCCAGCGGCTCGGGGCTTCCTGGAAGGCAACGTCCTCCCCTTACTAACACTAACACCCTAGGCGCCAGGGGCCGTTTGGCGATACCAGGAGTGATGGACTTACAGCTTGGCGATCAATAGTTATTCAATTGATAGATAAAATCTAGCTAGATGCGATATCTATTTGATTACAGCCTTCTTCTTCCAACACCCACCTCATCCTTACACCACTGACCGCAGTCTTTCCAAATTAAGATCATTGCGGGATACGAAACTTGAATAGTAACTCTCTGGACGTTGGCGGTGAATAATAGATCGCAATTGCACAATAGTTTCCTCATCCACATCCAGGATCCACGTTCTTCCTGACCTCAAGGGTTTGGTATATGACTTCGACTCTGTCCACGCTTTGCCCGGCTGACCAACTCCACACCAACATCACTAGAAAGCTTGAGAAGACTCCTGTCGGCGATTTCTATGTCGGTACTGATGGACCGAAGTTTCGAAAAAGAGCTGTTCTTCCACCTAGAAACCTCATGTAAATCCGATTCCATGGTAGTTTGCGCCTTACCCTCTGTAACTAGGAAAAGGTCAACAATGTTTGGAGGTAGAATGTTGATCAAAGTGTCTTCATAATAGAATATTGATGCTGACCAGGAAGAGTTTATGTCGTAGACAAGATGTGTATGTAGAACAAGTTCTCTCAGCTTTGTGAACCTTCTCAGGCTGCGTATCGGGCACCTTTCTCGACTCTCTTTTACATCAAGGTGCAGTACCTCGAGGGTGTTGAAGAGACCCGATCTATAGAGGGACCTGAAAAATGGGATACATTTTATGTCCACAGTGGAAAGCATAACCAGCCCATCACTGCATGCAGCGAGGCAGCGGTGCAAGCAACCATCTGTGAAGTTATCTTGATGTCGCAGATGGAGATGCTTGACGGTTGGCACTTTTGGGTAATCGCCTATTCTCATAGTGACCAATCTCTCAAGCCTATTGCTGCGGGAGAGCAAATGATGGAGTGGGCGGTCACTCTCAACGGTCTTGACAGGGATGGTCCAAATGCCTAGAGCATTGAGAGTGATTGGTGAGACATCACAGTGCCATCTTGGTCGAGGGACAAGATCCTCTTCGATTACCAGGTGGGACAGATTGGGGAGGATATCCACGACTACCGACAGTAGCTCGCTTGCGATGTCAGAAGCTATTATGGGCGCAGCTGGCAAAACACTGACTGGCGTGCCCAGGAAGAATGCTCTCTTAATGGGTGATGTGGCCCATGTGTCGTGGCCCTGGGAATATATTTTCTGAGGATTTGTTCCCAAGGCACGCACACAATCATGGAAAGCTGTTCGGCTTCGATAGAAGCTTAGCGCGTGCATCAAGAGTCGTTGGAGTAAGACTGCCCTGACACAGCGCGCCAGATCGGGACGTGCGGCAACAGTTCGAGGGAATGGTTCAAGACGGAACTTCCAGTGGTTCCAGGGTTTCATTCTGATGGGAAGGGGGTACTCGGGATGGAAAGAGTGAAAAAGAACTGACTGGGCCATATCTCGGAACGATCGTGAGACCAGGCAGAGGTTGTAGAGAGCTGAGGTGTTTTGGGCCCTTTTTGCACCCAGCGGAGGACCGAAGGGCCATTGATATTCGTTACAGCAATGCGAGCAGAAGTTCTGGCAAATCATGTAAAGAATATCATCGGGCAACTTTGCCGAGGGGGGCATGGAACGTCTTCCACGCCTCCCTCGGGCCACTTTCCTTGACTTGCGCGTCATTGTGGCCAATTGGTGGGAGTGTGAACTCCATTGTGAGGGTGATGAGTAGGATAACTGTTCTGGAAGATCGGTCGTTTGAAGAGAGGTTATTCACAAGAGGTTTGTCTGGGAAGGGGATTGGTTTGGGGACGGTTCGTCTGGACCGTGTTGGTCTCTGATTTTTGGTGTTGGTAGAAAGAAGGAAAGGTGAATGAAAGGGAGCAAGACGAATATCTAATACTTTGTGAAAAGCTTATCTGGGGGCGGGGTAAAATAAGGAAGAGTCTTTTGTCCACATCGGAGTCATGACTGTGTAAGTTGGTGGAGGAAAGGCTTGTCTGTCTTAATCTCGTCTGATAGTGAAGGGAAAGCAAGAATTTTGGGTCTCGTGGAAAAGCTTATACCGGGGCAAATGGTTCATTGTTACTTCTTCGAAAGCCTAAAATGAGGCCTCAGCATGAGACTGTTCATGTGAGAAATCTCCTCGGCTTCGCAGAGAAACCTCACTAGAGGTATATCATTAGCTCAGCTTTTGGCATAAAACATCAGCTTGCCGTGATCAGTTACACATTACAAGCATCTTGATTCCGATGCTTACAAAAGACCTGATTTTAGTGTTTGACCTACCCCTCATAACAAGGTTTGCGCCATTCAGGTCCTGACAGGCGTACCCCAAGCGAGATTGGTAGTATGGACAGCAACTTGATAACACCTGTGACTCACAACCACCCAAAGGCTTTGCTTGGATGAGTCACCAAGGGCACATCTTGTTCTGGCTTCGGATGCCCGATTCTAACAGAAAGCTCACCAAATAGACATCCCATGAACCACCTACGCCACCGTATATACTGAGACAAGGCATCCGGGGGAACAATTTGAGAATACTTAGAATTCCAATCATCTTTCAATATATTCGACATCCCTCCATCTGAACAATCTTCCCTTCCCTGACAGATTAATCTTGTCACCTTGGGTCCAAGACTAGGTGAAGGGATTTGGATGAGTAGACCCACTCCATTTAGTGCCATTCCGTACTGTGATGGCAATTTCAGCCATATATTAGTGGGAGTTGTAACCTTTCTGAGGACAAATAGTTCAAGGTACTGGAATCACATCTATATCTCCCTCCGAGGTCAGAGGACTGACAATTTAAAACCTCTCGCAATTATTTCACAGCCGGGCCCTTGTATATAAGACTACAATTACCATTGAGTTCCGTGACCAAGTTGATAATCTAAGAAGGACTAACTAGGTCAAGGAAAAGGCTGTTTACAATTTCCTCCATTGGTACTGACGGTCCCCAGTCCAGATCTTCACAGGTATTGGTGATCTTAGGAACCCGATGTTGGACGTCTTGGTACCCTTCACCGTAGAACTCGGTAGCCTTCACATGTCTCAACTTCGTATACTTGACGGATCCCGCAAACCTCTTCATGGTCGCCGCAGTATCAAGCATGAGAGTAGCCACCTCCCGGATCGAGTAGTTATTATAAGGGTTTCCGATGTTGTAGATCTTACCATGAGCGACACCATCCTTGTTGGCGATAATCTCCATCAAAGCATCGACGCCATCGTCGATGGAAGTGAACGCCCGCCGTTGTAAACCTCCTTCGACTAGTCTGATATCCTCACCACGGACTATATTGCCAAGGAATTGAGTCGTGACTCGCGAGCTACCCGGTTCAGTGTTGTTGAATGAGTCAAGTCCGGGACCAATCCAATTGAACGGTCGAAATATCGTGAAATCCAAGCCCTGCTCTCCATAACCAAAGATAACACGGTCCAGAAGCTGTTTGGCACAGGAGTAGATCCATCGTGATTTCTGAACGGGTCCATAGATCAGTTGTGACGCCTCAGGGTCGAACTCGGTGTCGTGGCACATTCCATACACTTCCGACGTTGACGGAAAGATTAAGCGTTTTTTGTGCTTAGCTACCAAGCGTACGATTTCGAGGTTGGCTTCAAAGTTCAGCTCAAAAACGCGAAGTGGTGCTTTGACATATGACAAAGGCGTTGTGATTGCCGCCAAGGGCAGGATAACATCGCTTGTCATGATACGAGACTCAATCCAGTCCTTGTTCGCTCTCATGCAGCCCTTTTTAAAGACGATACGTGAGGTATAAGCTGTGTTTTCCAGAAGTGTTGCTATGCGGTTTATCTCAATGTCAATGCCACAGACCTTCCAGTCCGTAGACTCCAATATTCGCTTGAAGAGATGATGGCCAACGAATCCATTTGCGCCCAGAATGAAGATAGTTTTGGTTGTCGCTGAGCTTCCATTTCGAAGATGATCTTTTAATGGTGAGTCGAGTATGGCTCTCAAAGCTTGTGGAGATACCACTTCTCCTCCTTCGTCCAGTAACTCCTGAATAAGGATGCAATGGCCTTGATCACAAATGCCAAATATTATGCCATCTTGAACAGCAAGGCCGGCTGGAGAACTTGCCTCGACTCTGTGAGATCGCCTGGCTTTACCGATGATGAGCTTTTGCCCATTCACCACTGTCCAAGCCCCAGGGTACGGTGGTGCCACTGCTCGATGGAGATTGTAAACGTCTTCTGCGGACTTTGACCAATCGATCATTCCATCTTCGGGTTTGCGACCACTAAAATAGCTGCCTCGCTCGATGTCGTTGGGCAGTGCTGAAGTTTCACCCTTTAGCAGACCTGGAAGGATGTTCCACAGTGTCTGCTCAGCTACTGTTGAGAGTTTCCCGAATACCTCAAATGCTGTCTCATCAGGAAGAATAGGGATAGTGGATTGTGCAATGATGACGCCAGCATCAGGTTTTGCTACCATCTCATGAAAAGTGACCCCGGTCTCTGTCTCGCCATGTAAAACCGCCCAGTTCACAGGCGCTCGGCCACGGTACTTCGGTAAGAGCGAGCCGTGCATGTTGTAGGCACCGCACCTAGCTTGGCTGAGCAGATTGGTTGGCAATATGTTACGGTAATAGAAGCTGAAGATGAAGTCCGGCTGTAGGGCCTCCACCTTCGATAGCAACTCTTCTGACTTTGCGTTTGATGGTGTGATAAACGGTATTCCATGCTTTTGGCAAACCGCCGCAACTGAGTCGAACCAAACGTTCTCCGAAGGATCATCCTCGTGTGTGACAACAAGAGGCACCCGAACATCCCGGGCAAGCAAGACTTGTAGGCAACGGACTCCAACATTATGATAGGCAAAGACAACGGCTGAATGTGGCATGCTGGGCAAAGATACTGCTTTGAGGAGAGACGATAAGGCGATACTCTTTGGTCGGTAATTTGCGGAAGGAGACAAGGTAGGACGGGCTTTTTATTTTAGCAGGAAGTTACGGTAGAGACAATCTGATCTACATTGAATCTAACAGTGAGAAACATTCCATTAGTGAAAAAGGCTGGGGCCACGCCGAAAAGTTGGACCAATTGATAGATATCAGATTGAGGTAATCTTTAATGATAATGACGATCGACATCCAACTTTGCTCTCTTCCCTATACCATCTTTAGGTGCGTCAGTGCGGGATCTTCACAAGCTATTGAACTTAAGCAGCGCCCCGGCTTGGTGTTTCCAGGGAATAGCTAAAGCTTCAGCCCAAAGCAGCACCGATACTCAAAAGCCTCCAGAACTCTATCTAACCGGACACAAGCCACAACGACTGCCCAGCTTGACTTACGCAGAACCTGTTCTTGCTTTTAAAGAAGCAGATTCCCACAAGCGTACTTGACAGGATAACACACTCCCGATACTGAAACAAATGCTTTATCTACAGTTATTATCAGTAGGATTTAGCTGTAGCTACCTACTAGATACTTCCCTACAAGCTATCTAAAGCAGTACGTGGTACAAGATGTGCAGATCTCTCTGTTTTTACTTTTGACTACAGTGAATAATCCGATTGTTTTACTGCAGCTTAGATCTCATAGTTCGTTCTTGCATAATCTCTGACGTCACATATAGTTCTATGAGATGGCTGGCACTGTAGTCAAAGATTACCATACACCAATTAAAGCTTAAGTGGCTACAGGGTAGAAACAAGTTTCCGGAGCAGCTGGATCGTCAGCTATACCATTAGCAGCTGAAATAAAGTTAGTGAAGCATTACGCGGCCGCCCAGAAAATGCCCCCAAGGTCCGGCAGAGCAGAGAGAAGTATTTAATTAGTCAAAGATACCTCCGAAGACGTGGCAACCTTCTGGCAACCTCTTCGCACCAACCCATTCCCCGGCTAGTAAGCAATTCTTTTTGGGGCAACCGTACATTGGCCAATTCTCAAACCCGCAACCTTCACTATGAATCAATCTTACCTGCCTTTTTCCAAAGCTGAGGTAGATGAGAAAACTATTGCCGACGTCGCTGAAGTCCTGCGCTTTGGATGGCTCACCGGCGGACCAAAAGTCGAGGAATTTGAACAGGCCTTGTCTACTTACTTCGGCGGAAGACCACTGCGGACCTTCAATTCCGGTACGAGCAGCCTCGAGATAGGATTGCGTATTGCGGGGATTGGTCCTGGAGACGAGGTTATCACGACGCCCATTTCTTGGGTTGCTACCGCGAACGTCATATTGGCTGTCGGAGCTACACCAGTGTTTGCCGACATCGATCCACAAACACGAAATATCGACTTGGAAAATGTTGAGAGGGCCATTACCCCTCTCACGAAAGCTATTATTCCGGTTCACCTGGCAGGAAGGCCGGTGCCGATGGACCAATTGTATGCTTTGGCCCAAGCGTACAACCTAAGGGTTATTGAAGACGCCGCTCAAGCCATTGGTTCTAAGTGGGAGGGGATGCGCATCGGCTCATTTGGCGACATTGTCTCCTTCAGCTTCCAGGCTACCAAGAATATCACCACTGGGGAGGGTGGTTGTCTCGTACTCAACTATGAGAAAGAGGCCGCTTTGGCGGAGAAGCTGCGTTTACAAGGCATGGTACGAAGTGGTTACGACGGCATGGAAGTCGATGTCTTGGGCGGCAAGTCCAACATGAACGGCATTGCAGCTACTATTGGACTCGGTCAACTAGAACGTTTGGAAGAGATCACAGCGAAACGTCATACCCTGGCTCAATACTACTTCAGGTATTTCGGCCCGGACTTCGAGAAGACGTATGGAGCGCAATTACCTCTCCCTGATGCCCAAAACACCAATTGGCACCTTTTCCAGTTAGTGCTACCTGATCGGCTACCCCGTTCGGACTTTCAGAGGGACATGAAAGAGTTGCACGGGATTGGTACCGGGTGTCATTATCCTTGTATACATCTGTTCAAGCTATACCAGGACCGCGGTTTCAAGGAAGGCATGTTTCCCGTGTCCGAGCGAGTTGGACGCTCTATAGTGACGCTACCTATGTTCCCAGCAATGACTGAGGGAGATGTTCAGCGTGTCGTTAATGCTACTATATCTGTCTTGGTGTCTTATAAGTAATTAATATCCGTTGTTATGTTTCAAGCAACAACGTGTAGAAGGGTCTCTTAGTAATGAAAATGAACCTCTTCCAGTAATAGACTCACAACTGATCAGATCGACTTCCAGTATGTAGGATCTTAATGAATAACTGGATTTATAAAACGTGGTACAGAAACAATTTGAGGTCAACCCAGTGTCCCAGTTATAGGAAAAAGCTGCAATTGTTACTGTTTTCTCAGTAGATAAAGGGGAGAATTAATACTGGTGGAACCGTTTCATCTGTTTGAGCAAGAACTACATGTTAGCTATCTATTAGATAACATTTATCTAGGGTACGACCCTGATGACGTGGTAAGAAACTCGGGAGTTATCATTTCGAGTCAGACAACGGGATATTGGACTAGCCTGAATGGAGACTGAGACCCACTCTGAGGATCCGGGTAACAGTTATCCAGGCGCGTTGCGGGGTAAATCTTCAACTATTGGATTGAACTAAAATTGGTTTCTGATGCATCAGATTCTCCTACCCTGTAGCAACCAACAACCAACAACTCGAACAGGACAGAATACATCGGAGAGATTCCAAACATTCAGAGATAATATCACTGTATTTAGATGATTTTAATTGTCACTTTTCTTTATTTAATTAAAAGTTTGTGTATTGGGAACTTCAAAAATGCTGTTAGCATGGTTCCCATCCATCAGGACACGCCGTCACCTATCTTGTTCGATGCAACGAATTTGAAGTGGACCGTGCGATAATCCAGACGTGTTCACTACAATCCCAGGTCGCAATGAACAACCTTGAAACGACTCATGCATCCTCCACCCGTCACCAATTGAATACTGCGGCGGTTGGGTTATATGCAAAGTTCATGTTACAAACAGTCACTATTCAGTTTCTAAAAACGAACATACCCTTCCGCTAAATAGAAGAAATGAAAATTAGTGTCGAGATTTATCTATACATTTCATCAACTAGAGTCTTGCGTGATGATCTACCCGCATTCCAACTGAAACAAGGGCGCTTGTCGCGGCAGTGATCGCCTCATCCTTTGCGCTATGACAGTTCTCCTCTCGATCAGGGAACAGAAACGAGGGGCCTAGACCGCGATCATTGCCTATTCAGTACTAGCCTCGAAGTTAAAGTCTTCATTGTACGAAAACACTGATAAGCTAAAGCGGCCCCTTTTTCCTAGTCCCCCGTCCAGACTCGCTATTTTGATCCTTTTCATCATATCTTCGTCTTCTTTCATCATACTGATCTCAAGATGCCTCCCAAATCGAGTGAACAAGCGCCGCAGAACCCGAACCCTAGGAAGAGGGCTTCGCTGGCCTGCAATGGATGCCGAGTCAAGAGGACAAAGGTAAGACTCCATTGAACGGATTGTGTTTTCCTCGTATAACCCACTTTGTTCACGCACAAGCCATGGGAGCACCGTTTTCTGACTCGACTAATCTGACTCGGTTTAGTGCGACGGAAGTCAGCCGCGCTGTAGCGCCTGCGGTGATCGACAGCAAGACTGTGAATATTCTCAAGCTGAAAGCAACAGGAAGTGGGTATGCCTTTTACTTGAACTTGAATCAAAGCTAACAGTAATATTAGACGCCATAGCAATGCATACATCCTCGCTTTGGAAGCTCGAGTCCAAAGCTTGGAGAAGCAACTGGCCCAGCAGGGCAACAGACATCCCGAGTCACCACCAGACTCTGTTGAGAATGATGCAGCTATCCCTGAAGAACCAGTCCCTGTGGTCATGAAACCACCACCCATTCCTGAACCTGTCGAGCCGCCCGGGGACGATATGGAAGAACTGGCAAATGCACTTGGATGCTTCACCCTGGGAGACACTGGCGAGTTGCGCTACTTTGGTGAATCCAGTAACTTCTCCATCATGCAGAACCAGGCCATCAAAGTCCCCTCATCGGTCCAAGCTAGGGGACGAGGTATCGAAGCAGCTCGGGCAATGCCTGGCTTCTTTGAACCCTCCGATGAGCTTCGAGATCATCTCCTCGCTCTATACTGGAAGTGGCAGAACTGCTGGCAGTATATCGTCCCAAGAGAACTCTTTGTCCGAGACCTCTACGTCGACAAGGCTGAGCGATACTGCACTCCACTGCTTCTTTATACCATTCTGGCCTTTGCTTCGAGGTACTCAACGAGGCCTGAGTTGAGAAGTGACCCAGATGATGCAAACACTGCAGGAGAGGCGTTTGCTGCTCAAGCTAGGACTATCCTGCATCATGAGTACGAAGCTCCGACCTATACGACGGTTCAAGCTGCAGGTTTACTTGGTCTTTACTGGGCTTCCATCGACAACGAAGGTCTTGGGTTCATCTATATTGGAATGGCTACGCGAATGGCCATGAATCTAGGACTCCATTGCGATTGTTCATCATACGAGGCCAATGGTTTCATTACCAAAGATGATGTCGAAGCGAGGAACGTCACCTTCTGGGGGATATACGTTCTAGATAAGTAAGGACCCAGTCGTGAGACTCTACACATTACGTTTGTTGACAAGCATAGACTCTTTTGCATTGGAATGGGAAGACCTGCCAGTATCCAGGAATACAACATCATGACAACCAAACCACATGGACAGACACCATGGAGTCCTTTATTGACAGACTTCCAGGTGCAGATTTCGAGCCCCCACGCCAGTCCTCATATCACTGAGAACGCGGGGTATCTTTGCGAAATCTTGACGGTCACAGCCGAAGTCATCGATCAGCTGTAAGTTCATCTGATTGTAAATGTCATGGCTTAAGCTTACCAAGTATAGATATGCTCAGCGATATGCATGGACAGGCAAAGAGAGGGAAGAGCGCGTGATGAAAGCCCACCTGGACGCTGTAGCGCTCCATGATCGGCTACCCAAGAGCTTCAAAATCTCACCCTCTAGCCTACAGGTCTCTCCTCCCTATGTCTATCAACTACAGTACGTCAATCGCCTTACTATGCTGTTCACACTGACATGTCATTACAGTTTGCAGTATCATCACACCATATTACTGCTTCATCGACCATTCTTTCAACTTCTCAATCCTGGCAAGAAGGGAGGAATCCAGTATGATCCCCTGGGTGGTGATATTCACTCAAAGTCGGTCAAAGACTCAGCACTTAGAACTGCAAGAATCTTGCAGATCTTCAGGAAGAACTACACAAATGTGAGTGTGCCCAAGATACGAACATCTTAACTCGTGAAGCTTACAACTCCAGCGATGTATCCCAATCTCAGCGGTACACCCAACCTTCACAGCATCAATCATCCTTCTACTCCACATGAAGGCCTCGGGAGACATTGGGAGGAGTGAAGCCTTGAGATGTCTCAACATCTGCATCACATCGCTGTATGAGATGAATCTCATGTGGAATTGGGCTAATCGGTCCATCCGCGCCATTCGATCACTCGCTGCGGAGTGGCAGATTGATATCTGGGCTCATGGCCTTGCGCAGGAAATCACCGAGGAGTGTCGTTTGCAATTTGAGAGATATGAGATGGATGACCTGCCTATTCTTCCTCAGCAGCAGGATGATCTGGGATTGACCCAAGGAATTTCGCTTGATGATATCTTTGAGTCGTGGGCTTATGAGCAGGCTTTTGGAGACAATTCTTTTGACTTCTTTCAGTAAGAATGGAATGGTGTGATGAACAGGGCGGTACTAGGTCTCACAGCTACTGGGAGTGTACGGCTGTATTTATATTCTTTTGAATACAATGGACACGCGGTAGATGCCCCGCACATCAGGCATCAAAGCGGCACCGCTTACTTTCTTGAGACGTGGATGTAACAGTAAGCTGGGATTAAAGAGGGTCTTGAACCTTGCGGCCGCTGTTCTTGGGGTTATTTGATATCCGGATTAGCCCCATCTTTATCATCTGCACCTCGAGGAAACACTCTTCCAAATGTCAGATGCTGCTTGCAATTACCCCCGCGGTTACTTCACGAATACCGTACCGTAGGAACTTACGAAATTTATAATGCCCTGTAGATCGCTTAGGTAGACTAATGTAAGCCTACTTTTAGCGTTCTAACTCTCTAATTTACACTTACCTGCTAAGATAAGCCTACTGCAGCCTCTATAGCTAATTAAACCTAGGTAATTAAATAACTGAAGAGATTTCTAGTAGCCTTTCAGTAGCTTGAACCTAAAGGGCGTTACGAATTTCGTGACTTTCTACGGCACATCCTTCTAACCAGATACCTTCCAGATACACGTCGCAGTCGCGCGGGGTCTTCTACCAGTGATGATTGTATATTATACGCAAGAGATAGATTATTTACTCTCTGTCTAAAATATCAATATCCAATTCCTCACATCGTCTCCTAATCACTAACTTCGCCTTCTGGTCACCAGACAATGCCATCCCAAACCACGATGATTCTGGTACTACACCCTCAGGCAGCTTCCAGTCATACTTGAGTAGCATATGGCATAGCGCAACCTTGATTTCATTTGCGGCAAAGAAACGTCCGGGACACGAATGCACGCCGTGTCCAAACCCAAG
Source organism: Fusarium humuli (assembly GCA_004366955.1). Taxonomy (NCBI): domain Eukaryota; kingdom Fungi; phylum Ascomycota; class Sordariomycetes; order Hypocreales; family Nectriaceae; genus Fusarium; species Fusarium humuli. The sequence goes on along the minus strand of QHKN01000058.1, from coordinate 286,659 downwards.
CATGTCGCGGCTTGTACTGACCAAATGTGCCTGTTTGTCTTGACCGGGTGTCTCGCGCATCCTTGCAAAGCGGTATGCATCGAAAGTCAATGCATCTTCGTAGTAATCCGTGTTCCATTGATGAGTGGTATCGCAGACAATCTTGGTGCCTTTCTTGATGACATCGCCGTTGGGGAGTGTGATGTCGGTAAGAGCTGTTCGCCTGAATACACCTGTGGAAAGGTTAAGTAAAGAAGAATACTGAAGGAGTGTGATAGTTACCTAGAAGAACCGGTCGCAATCTTTGTGATTCTTTGATAACGCTATCGAGCAGTTTCATGTTATACAGAGACGTCTTTTTCATCCCATCTGTGCTAAGAGCACCAATTATCTCTTCCCGCAGCGGCGTAAGAAGTTCGGGGTGGAGTGCAATGTTAAAAAGCGTTTCGGTAAGTAAATCGGTCGTGGTGTGGATTGCAACGAGTGAAAGTCCGATTTGGTCCCTCGCTGGATCTGCTTTTCCTGGGTATTCCTTCTCGAACCACTCAATTGAGTCGTCGAATGGAACCTTTCTGCCCTCCCTGATGGCCTCTTGCTTGGCGGTATGTCGACGATCGATGTGGGGCTGAAGAAATTCGCGAGCCTTGTCTAGCTTCCCACGTACTGCTTGGCATGATGGTAGGAACCAGTGAATGTAGGGTCGAAGCCATCGAGGATAACACCGTAATTCTTCACCTGCCATAAACCATTGTACCGTGTAGTCGCTTGAGGCTTTCAGCCACCCTTCGTCGCGACAGAGCTCTTCACCCATAAAGACCCGAGAAGACATTCGTGAAACAATTCGGATAATTTCCTGCTGGGGCTCGAACTCATGCCAGTCCGTTGATTCGCCTAGGACGTCATGTAATGTTAAAGACGCCTCTTCAGACAGCGGTGCGTTTAGCTTAGCCAGAGCTCTTGTCAGGTACTTATTCACCACTGGTGTTACATCGATAGGTGGAGCACCTGGCTCGAAACCTGGTATATACCCATGAATGTCCTAACACGAATCAGCCACAAACTTCCAACAACGCGCCGATATATATCGTATCTTAAAGGCATGCTTCCCTCGCCAGAGGAATTGGCGACAGAAAATGAACCAGCATAAAGAGCAAAAAAAGGTATGAACAAACTTACATCTTTAGCAGTCTCCATAAATTCGAGTTGCCGGTTGTTCTTCAAAAACTCGACAAAGTGAGGCGGGATGACGACGACTTTACCCCAATCCGTATACGCTTCGTATGGCTTGTCATTGTAAAGTGATCGACCTTTCGCGAGAAGATGTTTGCTGTTCTTGATGAAGTCACGAACGACGCGATTGTTTGAGAACTCGAAAGGTTTCTTAGGATTCAGAATTGGGTATTTCCCAGTACTCTCAACCAAAAGATATTTCAGGATGTATAGTGAAAGCAGGGTGAGGATGGACAAAACGGCAGGCTGGGCGCCGCCTAAAATGGAAACCGTGTCGGTCTGCATTGAAAGGAGATACTAAGTCTCTGTAATGGTTGAAAAGTGAGGCGACACGATATCATGATAGTGCTCTTTGTTATCATTTATACTATAGTTGAATTTTCGTATCGGATTCCTCTACGTAGAAGTTGACCGACCCAAGTGCTAGGCCGGGTTTTTAAATAGCCCGAGACTGCGTTTAACTCCACATAATTATGGACAAAGGAACTATTCCAAATGTTCTTATTCGCCCGTTCGTACTAAGAATTTATGAGTCATTATGATAATTGCCAAATTGAGATTAAACATTATGCTTAATATATTTAACGATCCGATTACATATAGACTGGGTTGTACTGGGTTTGCAGGTAGAGATATTTCGAAGGGATAACTTCGAGCAGCTCGGAACACGTGACCGAGCACGGGCACAACGTGGATGTAACAGTAAGCTGGGACTGAAGAGGGGTTTTATCTTGCAGCAGCTCTTCTTGTGGTTATTTGATATCCGGCTATACCCCTCTTTGGCTTCTTGCATGTATTATATGCCGGCAGTTCTCAGTGCTTGAAGAATATATAATACATCATGTCGTCTTAGTAAAAATAAAACAGATCAAAACTTATCCCTTAGAAATTTTAAGATTGATACTTCACAGTACGCTAAGATGTCCAAGACTGTAAAGGTTGCCGCCATCCAAGCCGAGCCCGTCTGGCAAGACCTCCAGGGTGGAGTCGACAAGTCCATCCGCCTCATTCAAGATGCCGCTAGCAATGGTGCTAACGTGATTGGGTTCCCCGAAGTCTTCATTCCCGGTTACCCGTGGTAAGCGTCTTGCCTAGCCATATGGGCAGATCAGCTTATTCATTCTTAGGAGCATCTGGGCCAACTCCCCTATCGATAACGCGCCCTGGATCAACGAGTACTTCAAGAATTCCATGGAGAAAGAGTCTCCAGAGATGGACCAGATCAGAGCTGCTGTTCGTGAGGCTGGTGTTTTTGTTGTTTTGGGATATAGTGAGAGATACAAGGGGACGCTTTACATCGCTCAGGTTGGTCCAAGCATTTGTGACCCAACCATCGTCTTCCATTCTGATGCTAGCAGTCTTACATTGACGAAACCGGTACGATCGTCCTTCACCGTCAAAAGATCAAGCCGACTCATGTCGAGCGTGCTATCTATGGTGACGGACAAGGCGAGTCCTTGGACAACGTAGTTCAAACCAAGTTCGGAAAGGTCGCAGGCCTGAACTGCTGGGAGCACACGCAGCCCCTCCTTCGCTACTACGAATACTCCCAGGACGTCGACATCCACGTCTCGAGCTGGCCATCCCTCTTCCCATCTCTTGGCGAAGACTGGCCCCACCACATCACGCCCGAATGCTGCAAGGCCTTCTCCCACATTGTATCCATGGAGGGCGCTTGCTTCGTCATTTTATCCAGCCAGATTCTAACTGAGGAGAATATTGAGAAAGCTAACCTCAAAGGGTTTGACTACACCAAGAACGGCGGGGGTGGATTCACCATGATCTTCTCGCCGTTTGGCAAGGAACTGGTGAAGGCTCTGGATCCGAGTGTCGAGGGTATCTTGTATGCTGATGTTGACTTGGGTGAGAAGTACAAGGCTAAGCAGAATCTGGATATTGTGGGACACTATGCGCGACCTGATCAGTTGAGTCTCAGGGTTAACCGTCATCCAGCGAAGCCTGTCTTCTTTGCTAATGACCTGTAAAGTTATATTTTACACGACTAGATGACAGAATGGAAGTACTCAATTAAATTATATGTGAGTGAGCCAATATTTATCGTCGTGCACATACGCCCGTTCCATTGTAGTATTGCTTGCCCGTACTCTATAATTATTCCTGTACCTCTGCAATCATCTTCCTGTCCTTATAGAATCTACTTTCCGTTTAAATCTATAACTAGGCTCCCCCAGGCAAACCATTAATTAGAAGACATTTTTTTTGGAATTAATAATAGCAGCATTTAGCCTCATTCTCGTGTAGCTAAAACTGTCTGCTTATGTCACTATGGACTCTCTGCACACTTTGGCCGATGACGATGCTGAGCCGACCTTGAACCACTTCAACTGGGACCACAGCCTTATGTATGGAAGTGGTTCCCAGGAGATGAGTTGTGTACCGCCCGTTCCATTTCACCTGAACATCTTCGGCGGCTAAAGTGCACAAAACTGATGTTATCTAAATTTATGCATATCTGAGATAACAAGATAAACGAGGTCTGGATCAATGTCTTACATTTAGCACACCCTCTTAGGAATTGGTCAAAGGCCGATAAATGTCACTCGCGCTTATGATAGGCGACGAGGCTTGGGGCTGAACGGCTACTGTAGCGAAAAATCAATATGTGGCTTACATAGCGCGAGACAGGCTGCGTGTAAGAAGCAAAGCGCCTAACCCCCTCATTGAAAATCAGGCTCCGTGTCCCTTTTCTTCTTGTTATTGCCTCAACTTGGATTCTCTTGCGATTCTTTCATCATGTCCTCGAACGTGAGTGATGCGTGGCATCAAGATGCTGGCCTGCACACCGTGCAGGAGAAAGTATTTAAGTACCTGAGACTCGACGACCGTAATGCACTCCGCACCATCCCAGCTCCGTCTTTTGTAGGAAGTCCAGAGATCCGCGGCACCATGACAATTCTCTGGAGCTGCGTCATTACTCTGATTGCCTGCCTTTACACAGCACTTCATCTTAACGTTCCTGGAGATACAAAAGCTTTCCCGATGTTTCGAGAAAAGCTGAAATGGGTTATTATCGGTCTCGTCGCACCGGAGATCGTCCTGTACCTTGCGTCATCACAGTTCCTCGAGGCGCGACATTTGTCTAAAGAGCTGACGCGTTTATGGCGCCAGCAACACCAGCCCGACGGTGCCAGCGGCGTCATGTTGACTGACTCAGATGAGCAAACCGATAAAGAAGTAAGAGCCCAATGGTCTCCAGAATTCCTTGAATCAATAACTGACTTTCTTAGGACCCGTGCTTTGATATCAGATATGGATTCTTCGCTATTATGGGTGGACTCGAGGTCGACGTAAGCAAGTTCGAACACTTTACGGGACACTGGGCAGTTCGAGGGACCTTACAGTCTGGTACACTAAGGCTCTCAGTCAACGGTGTTCTCCAACTAGCACGGATGGGCCACTTTTTGCCCATACCACGCTCCAAGATAAATGACAAAAGCAAGGCAGATACTCTACAAAAGGTTCTTGTCATGACACAGGTCACTTGGATGGCGACTCAATGCATTGTGCGCTTTGCATACGGACTTCCAATTTCACTCTTGGAGATACACACTATGGTACATGTTATATGTGCTATCACCATGTTCTTATTTTGGATCAAGGTAAGATATGACGGTGTCAATTACGATATTTCGGTGTCTAACTATTCCATGTTAGAAGCCAAAGGACATGCTAGATCCTGAATCGGTTGACACAGCTCGTTTCGAAGACATCATTGCCCTCATGGTCCAAGAACAGTTTTACTGGAACAAAAGCGAAGAGTACATCCTTTATCCCAAGCCAGATGAGCAAGGTGACATAGAAGACCAGTTGGCGTTGGTATGGATGCACTCGACCGACTCGACTCGACGGAAGTATCTCAAGGATGGCAGAGGGCTAGTTCAGAATGTCATGCTCGTTAGCGATGACGACAATCGCCTCATGTTGAAGACTGGCGAGGTTCTCCCTTCAGGCCTTGGAGTCATTGCCAGATCAGCGAGCTGGGAAACCCAGACAGTTCAGCGAAAGGTACTTCCATCATGGTACAATGAACATCGGTATGATGATCCTTGGGACATTCCGGACCGCGTTTGGATTACAGAATGGGTCCAGGCTGAGCCAGTTCCCCCAACGGTGGATCTATGCTCAGAGGACATCCAGCGATTGAATCATGTTATTCGAGCAATTGAAAGCCTCGACGGGCAAATTCAAGAACCTCAACCTTTTCGCGATGGTCACCAACGGGCTCGATATCCTGATCAGAATTTCCACAATTCTTTTCTAAGATCTGCGGGAAATGTCCAATATTCTGAAGAAAGTCGAATCGACCCAGACCAGATTCTCACGTTTATCCTCAATAACCCTATTCTCCTAGTTCTGATACTAGTACTACCAGGCCTTTATGGCGGTATCCATCTCGGATCATCGAGAAGATTATTTCCCAGCGACCTAGAGAGCCTTTTATGGAAGATTGCTTCGATTGACATCATCGTCTCGATGCCAGTATTCCTGCTGATATCTCTCATCGGCCTTGGCATTTCCCAAAGGTACCTCAAGTATGAATCCATTGCACACGACTCATGGGCTACGGTGTATAAACTGCCAACGCATGTCATATTTATTGGATATGGTCTCTCACGGGGTTTCCTTGTTGTCGAATCCTTTATAAGCTTGAGGGAGCTTCCGATAGGAGCTTATTGGACACCTTCATGGCTACAGATGATACCACATATCTAACATCAGTACATGAGTATACCTATACAGAACAAAAAAGCCTCCGTCGCTGATAGCAGTTCTGACTTGGCCTATCTCTAGATACCCTTTTCGAAGGGACTTCTTGAAGTACTTGCTGGCGTGAGGATAACCTTTGGGAGATTTGAACAAAGATGGTTCATGCCAACTTACACCTGCTTTCTGTTCAAATTTATAGCTCTGTTCCACCGACAGACTCATCATCTGATGAGATTTCCTCAAATGGGCAATAGCAACATTCAGCCACCCACTTATGTGACGGAGACTTTCTCCACCTAGACTCGTCGCTCGATTTCGAAGAGTCAAGATAATTAGACATTCCATCATCCGAGCCTGAATCTGAATCAACTTTCGGTCTGAACTCAAAGCGACCACAGTTTTCGCACTCTTCCAAATATCCAACTCGGACATGTGGACACCAGCGATCGTGTTCATGGTCAGGGTCCGAGGTCTCATGACACAAATACCGGAAGACTAAAAGACATACCCCACAAACGTGACAAGGGCGAGCGAAGCTAAGACAATCACGGCAGTATCTGCACAACCCCCGTTCTAGTTTTGACTCCAACTGCAACTGTGCCTCTTTGGTTAAGGGTTTTGGCCAAGGCTCATCATCCCAGTAAGGGGAGCGCTCTTCCCTTCCACTCCAGAGCTGTTCAAATATCTCCCGGGTATAGCCATTTTTGTAACTTGCTATTCGCTGGTAATCTTGCCGAAACCTTGGAACGTCATAACCATGAATGTCGAGAAGACTATCGAACAGATCCCCCATCAAAGACGATTGGGACAGGGAGCAAGGCTTACACATGCTTCCATATGCCTCAAATGAAGGTGCTTGACCTTCTATATCGATATCGAAAGGGTCGCCGCCTCTCGATATGAGATATATTAAGAGGGCTCGTCGCTCTAGTACTTTTGAGAATGATCTTTTCCAGCTTTTAAGAAACCCACGTAAGCCAGAGTTCAGGTTGCCAGGTTGTGGTTCGTAGCCACGGCTGATAAAAAGATCCAGAGTCTTCCGCTCTTGTTCCGGATTTAACTCTTCCCCTGGAATTAATGTCCATGCGTTACAGAAAGCGGAAATGGGGTTTTCACTGTAAGCTCGAATGCCTGAAAAAGTGAATGGGGTAATGGATAAAACTCGGTGTACAACATTTCTGCCCTGTGTGTCCTACAAATGAGCTCATTCCAGGTAGCAAATGGAGTTTACTTACCTTCATGTGGCTCTGGATAGACTGCCCATATACCAAGGACGTTCGACCCTGTAGCTGTATCGTAGGATCCGCACCAGCATGTAGGAGAATTTCAGAGAACTCAATATCATGGTCATGCTTATAGTTGTTCGCTATAGCTAAAAGGTCCCTATAACCAATGCGAGTCAGTTTAAGCTCAATTCTTGAGACTTTGTGGAGGGTATATGTTTGAGTCCCATCATTCTTCAGTTTATCTTGTGCAATCTCGGTGACATCTAGACCTTGCTCGATGAGAAAAATTTTGAAAGTTGGAAGATTACCAACTGCGTGCTGGGTTGCGAGCCATGATGGTTAGCTGGGCACATATCCTCAGTAAGTAAATGCTTACATGTAATAACGACCAACCGTGTTCATCGTGGTCATCAAGACTAGCCTTGTTCCCAACGATCAATCTCATCAGATCTTGAACAGACCCATTTGATGCCACCTCGAAACCAAGCGAGTCATTTGGTAGAATATTACAAACTATTACTCGTGGTAATAAACTTGTGAATCGGTCGAACAGGAGCTGGCCCTGTTGCACGGATAAGGTGACCATTTTCTTCTTAGTCTTAGACTTCAAGGTCAGACTTCCACGGAAGCCCCTACCATATAGCTCTTTGGCTGGGACATCTTTCGAGAGTAAAAGAAGTTTCTCTCGTCGTTTAGTTGTCGCGACCGTAATAACGGCATCATTTGTATGTATCTCTTTCCGCTTTCTCTCTTGAAAGACCGCAAATTGTGGTTGGGCAGCCTTGAGGGAGTTCCTGTGCTCTATTCAAATTAGCCATAGTTGTATCGCACAGCAAATAGACTTGCCATTATGATTTATTCTCAAAGATGGGGACGACACAATGAGACTCGTGAAAAGTTTCACTTCCTGCGAGACGTCTTAATCCCTATTTCCATCCCCCCCTTCCCTCTTTTCAGAGAGTACTTCATCTTGGACGAACTGTAAAAGCCTTTCCAAATCGTCGACTATTTCTTTTGAGTCCTCAGAGTCCACAATACATGCCCTCTTTTCGAGCAGCTTCATCAATCGAGCGATAGTATCATGTAAAGCCGTTTGTTGCGAGATATGTGATTGTGTATCCTCTAGTTCAGTAACCTTTGTTGACGTGCCCGATGAGTCGACTTGCGTGATCGTAGCAGATGTGTTAGACACTTGGATTGCTGCAACGCCTCGCTGGATTTGTTTGAGAGTAGGAAGTATATTTGTCAACAGAGTTTGCTGTCGGGTCTGGATGATGACTAGATGAAGTGTAAATGTGTTGACATGCCCTCTGACCACATGGCGGATCTGATCGAGATCTTTCTCTTCGAGACAAAACTTCAGCTTTCGCCGTAGCCGACCTCTTCGTCCATCGGCTTCCGAGACATCCAGTTGCCGAAGCGTGGTCTCAAATCCGACCAAGTCGTTCTTGCACTTTTCGACCAGCCTCTTAAGCTGTGGCCTGTCAGCAGATGTAGCTGTCGACGAAAACACTTCCGAAAGTCTTTGGAGAATAGTCTCGAGCTGGGAAATCTCGTGGCCAAGAGATGCAATAATCTCTGGGCCGTCTTTGATGGCTGACAAGGTGTTGTGAATTGATTTTGAAACAGTAATTGCCGCTCCGACAAACGTGAGTATGCTGGCGCTAAAGCCGACGACCTCCATGGTCGCTGTTGTTGGCTGTTCACAATTCAAGAAAAACGGACGACGAAAATAACATTGATGAAAGAGTCAACGTGAACTTTTGACGGTGAAAGATTTGCTGACAAGGGGAATTTGACCAGAAATGCCCTGAGAGATGCCTTGAAAAATGCCTTGCGTGTTTGGGATTGCAAAAAGCACAGCCTGATTCGTGACATTGGACATGTATCCAGCGGCATGGCTACAGTGTGAGATTTTATCCTTGCATAACGAAGAGGCTATTCCCATTGGCCAGAAGGCCCAACCGACTGGCTCAAAATTCCTGCATGACAGAGTGGACTGTTTTGTGCACTGTTCGAGCGCTTGAGACGAACAAACTCGCCATTCAGGCATCTTGCCATTGACTAAGTACTGCATTGGCAATGTGTCACGCATGATTTGCCGCGATGTTTTGGGCCTCAAAATGGCCCAGCCATTCTCGACACAGATCATACGCCTTGTCAACTAACATTCGTACGTCTTCGTCCAATCCAGTACTCACAACGACACCCTATATTTTGGTTTTCACTGTTGGTTGGCTGTAGTTCCTTTATGCACTCATAAGCCTCGCTCCCGCATTGTTCTCACCGCCTCACTGTTTGGATCGTGACGGTGACATACCTAGTGATAGAGGACATTCGCAAAGCTGTATGAAACGATTTGAACGTTATTCTAGTCATGGTCTCAGGCTCAAGATTCTAATTTCAGCTTTTCGTCATTAGTCTTCGGATGTCTTAAGATCTTTCTATTTTCTTTATCTTTTGAATTTTAAAGCTATGAGATGAATGCTGCAGGGCTATTTTGATAATAAATACTATCATCCCCAATGGACTTGTCAATCAATGGTTCTGGGTATTTGTTGGTCGGCCCTCATGTAGAAGAAGACCATGTTGCCAGAGGGCCGGAATGGCATACCACTCTACCCATTCAGTGCATTTCCAGAGAGGCTTTCGCTCTTCGCCTGGGTTATAGAATACATATTCGTATTCATCAACTTTCTCCTTGAAGGGCTCGACTTTCCCTTGTTTCTTTGGGTTTGAGGCTTTCTGTTGAGGCGGAGTGGGTAGGGCACCGAGGACCGAATCCCACTGGTGAATTGAATCCGTGTAACCAATCAGTTCTTTGGAATGGAATGTTTCCAACTCTTCAGGGTCCTCAGTCTTCTTGCTCTCGTAGCTCATTCCTTGTCTCGATGTCACGTCACCGGTAACATGGTAGACGATACCAGAACCATCATCGTCCGTTTCGACGAATATGGCGTGGTGGAAACGACCAGGCGGCATGTCGGGGTCCGGTAGAGACATTTTAGTCTTGACTTTATACACAGCATACTGTGTTGAAGACATGTTGATGCAGGATGGGGAACAGAATGATGGATACTTGAATCGAGATTTATAATGTTGTGTGAGTCAGGCTGATCGATGTTATGTACTGTTAAATCGAGAAAGCCATTTGACCTTTTTCTTTTGCGGGGTTAAGTTTTGCTTTGTCATACAACACCAGCAAGCCCAGCCCCGCGATTAGTTGTGTCCAACGTCTATTCAACCCTCCAAACATACACCTCACAGCAATTACCAATGTCAGAGAGTGTTTGTACGAAACTTCCTTATGTCTGGAACGCCGCGGAGCTTCCGGGCCCCCTCCCCACATTATTTCAGATATATAATCTAACTGAGTCTCAGCTCTCATCCAGGAGGACTGGTTTGTCTTCTCTCGGTGGCGTCACAGTTGTCGGCGACATCCATGTCGTCAAATAGAGTGAAAACGTGACCGAGTATGAGGGTAACGCACGCCTGTTTATCGATAAACACCTTCACATCGGCGCACCTCGCCTGTATGCTATGGACCGGGATGAATCCTCACGGTGTTTCTATCTGATAATGGAGTACCTCGCAGGGGAGGCTACTTTCATCGTAGGGCCGTCAGAGATGATTGTGGTGCATCCGTGTTAGGATCGCAGATTTCGACTGACGAATTTCTGTCATCTGCTACTGAGTTTGTAGCAACGACTGACACGCTACTTGAGACCAGCTCGACAGACACTTCGACATCAAGCTCGGCTGCGGTAACAACTACGTCACTTGCAGTAGCCAACAATAATATTTCAGCAGTGTTACTGGTTGTGCTCCCAACTTTGGTTGGGGTCCGGCTCGGGTTTTGGCTAGCTCTTAATTAATCTATCTATTGGACATTTCAGGATAGCTATTACTTCCCAAGTATAGAGGGGAAACAACTCTCTAAACGCTGTAACCTATTTCGTCCTACGTGTATTGTATCACTCTTATTGACAGGTTTGGCACACTAAGTTCATGATAAAAGAGGGATTTGTATCTTGTATTCACAAGTTCAGAACCCCTTTTATAAGAAAAGCGATTATATAAAGCCTCCTATAACTCGTATTCCTAATCTCATCGGGCTTTTACAAAAACAACAAATCATCACAGGTTTATCCTATGATTCCTACTTTTGCTGTCCCGCTTTTTCCACACCTTTAGCAACGTTATTGAGTAAACTCTCGACGCCTGTCCCGATGCCGCCCACCACATTACCGACCGGCTGCCCTATCTCGCCCGTCGCGCCCGTCAGCGTATCACCCACGCCGCGCAGCGCTGCTCCTGTTACGTTACCGAGAGTACCCACGACCCCGCCGACCGTGTTGCCTAGCGTGTCCGTGACGAACTGGACAGAGTCCGCGGTTTCGTTCTGGCCGGCAGTAGTGTCCTTTCGGCTGGATGCCATGATTTTCGTGTACAGGGACTGCTTCGGTTGCAATGCTGGGTAGATTTACGGTTGTTGTGGTTGTTGTGGTTGTTGTGGTTGTTGTGGTGTTGGAGAGTAGTCTTGAATATAATTGATTGAATAATCTTATTCAATATCTCTGTGAGAAGGAACAAGGTTATAAGGTTAAACGAAACGCAGTTTTTCTTTTAACTTGCCAGGGAATTATTTATTTGGAAATACTAGGGGTTTTTATCATCTATTAAGTCAACCTCCACCACTACACCTCTTTAACAGACAAGCTACTTAAAGACAGGTGCATCCTCGAAATGACGTTAACTTATAATCCTAGTTGTCACCTACTTATTTCTAATGGTCAGATTTCCTTAGAACTGCCCTCCTTTGTCTGAATGACGTCTTGTTGGCGACATTCCAAACTGCACGTGTTTAGGAATGCCCCACCTGGCGGAGCCCCTCTCGAGTGACGTGACGATTGAGCGTAGGGTCAGTGAATTTGTGAACCCGTTCAAAAAAACCGCATAACAGCTTAAGCACTCGCCACTTGACTTCACAAATGCCAGTGAACTTCCAAGCGGTAGCGCCGTCACACTGCTACCAGGCTTAGCATTGAGTGAGGGGTAGGAAAGGGGGGAACGAGTATGATTACCTAGCCGAGCTAGTTTTCATAAAACATATGTTTAGGTCTTGGGGCCTAATCCTGCTACCTGAAGATTCACCTATGTTTAAGTCATTGAACCCAACCCGTCTACTTTGAGTCTTATGTTTGGGTATGTGAAAGAAGGTAGATTTAGTCATGCGCAGTGCCGGTAATAGCACCAAGTAGTGGTGCATAATCGGGTTGGTGGTAGTATGAAAACCAGAGGGCGAGGCAAGTGAATCTGGATCTAGCTACGGGAACAAAGCCCGAGGTCCTGCAGTCAGCAAGAGAGTGGGCATTCGACATGTGAGCTTATCTACTCCTGGTTCTACGTTCGCAGGGGGGCTTTTGATTGAGCCGGGCTATTAGACCGAGACTAGAGATCTTGAAGTGGCAGCTCGAAGTAAATGTTAAAGGAAACCATCCCCTTGCTTATCTCCTTCCAGTGTACAAAGTCGAGTTTGCTACTTACCCACCCCCTTTTCTTTTCCTTCTCAAACAAGAAAGGAAAAGGAAACACGTCACCTTAAGTCCTTCCCTACTGCACGTCCTTCAACCGTCATACGCAGCGTCCTGCCCAGGGTTCGCCTCTTCATAGTGCAAGCGCTTCACAAGTCGAAAGTATCCAGCAGCCAATGCAGCTCCGAGACATGGCCCAACCCAATATATCCAATGATACCCGGGGAAATCGGTACCAGCAAGAGCACAGCCAAAACTGCGAGCGGGGTTCGCTGAGCCACCGGTGACGGGTACACCTGCGAATATAGTGTCAGATCTCTATATGGGATCTAGTACTCAATTATTTGACCAACGATATAGTACACTTACCAGGGATAAGAGCTACAAACAAAGCGAGACCGATGCCAATAGGCGCCATAAAGGTATCTTTTGACTTCTCAGCAGCCAGCATCAAAACAACATAAATCAGCTGAGCTGTAAAGAACATCTCCAAGAAGACGCCCTGCGTTATAGAGGTATGAGGTCCAAGTACGGTGTTGGCCTGCGCCACTGACCCTGGGAACATGACATCGACAAGACCACCCGCGCACATAGATCCGAGTAGCTGTGCAGGGACAAGGAACACCGCGCGGAGCCAAGGGAGCTGTCCTGCGATACATAAACCCAGCGTGACCTATGGCATTACAGTTAGACTCAAGTTATCATTATAGTAAGGAAGAAGTGTCGTTTACTGCTGGGTTGAATAATCCTCCGCTCATCCGGTAGAAAGCCCATACATTAACCAGTAAGGAAAATCCATATGCTAAGGCGATATAAATGCTGGTAGTAGTTGCTGACCCACCATTTACCTCAGGGTATGGTGCCTGGGGGGTAACCATCAAGTTTCCAGCATAGCCGAAGTATAGGAAAAAGAATGTCCCAACGAATTCCCCTAATGCAGCAACTAGATGAGCACTGAATGTGCTTAGATGATGTCGTTGATGACCCGGATTACCGTTCACATTTCTCTTATCGGTAGATCCCATCTCGTCACTTTATCAGAGGCTCGTTTGGTAGTCAATTTCTCTAATATTCGATGTCGGGGCAGGGTTTGAGTTCCAGCGTTAACAAAGAGATAGGGATTAAGATGGCTTATATATTTATCGAAAGAACTTATGACGCGTTCAGGAGACAATTCTGTTTACATGATGCTTATTGCTCGGGAAATGACGTATACGAAACTCTTGCATGGAAAAGGCTCTGTATGGCCTCCACATTGAGTTGTTCCACAAGATAGGGTTTGAGAGTAGTGCCTGCTCCAACCTTGGATCACCCCGAATATCGTCGGGACCTTTCCAAGGCATCAAAAATAAAACAGTCTACTGAAATGCGATTTTGGTAAGTGTTAAGGTTATTCGCTATGACGAGTATTTTACACGAATTTTTGCTTGTGTTACCAGGTGATGGCACCTCCTTGATGGTTTCGAAAGCATTGCATCAGCTAGAAAGGTAGTTGGGCACTCATATCAGTAGCATTGTTGAAATTGGCGCTCTGAGTTGGTGGAAAGTCGGTGATTTCGAAGTAAAAGAACGAACGACAAGAGAAGGTATCAAGACAGGATCGAAACCATCCCCTACCCTAGACTGTTGCACGTTTAGGCAATGACATCAGGAGCTTTTCAAGCAAGGACCGAATTAGGTTTAGCATATTTGCCATAACGCGTCTCGCGTGCCGCATCTTGATGCCAAACAATGTAACAGCACAGTTGCTTGAAGTTACGAATTACAATTAAAATCAATAATCAATGCGAATTGTTAATACATTCAGGCCTAGGGTGGACAAGAACGCTGAAGCAAGATCGTGGGTAACTACCGAATGTATAGCACCTGGCCTCTAGCAGGAAAATAAACCCTTAAGGTTGAGAGCAGGAATACAATATATTACTTCCAGCAGCTTTGGAACAAGTGTTTCAGGACTCCTCAAACCAAGGGTTACGTAATAGCTCAGCAGCAGAAGGCCTGCGATCAGGATCATACCTCAAAATCCACCTGATCAACATCTTAACCTGCTGACTCTCCATGCCCGATAAATCCGGCCTTAGCTCATCTATCAAATCCTCCATATATAACCTAGGAACCTCTCCCTCCTGTACCCCTTCTACCTGCCGATTGAACATCTTCCTCTCCGAAGTAAAATACAGCTCAGACCTACTCCACAGACTATACAATTCATCTGGCAACGGTCCAAGGCGTTCATGCAGTTGAAGAAGATGCTCGTCGTCTTTATTTGTGTCTGGGATTTGTAAGAGTCGTGTATTTGTGATGAGTTCAAAGATTAGACAACCAAAGGCCCAGATGTCGGATGCTTTGCTGATCTGGTTTTTGAGGATTAGTTCTGGGGATCGTAAGTCGGTTGGCGTGGGAAGTTTCTTTGGGGGATCATCGAACAAGTATGCTATTCAAGTTAGTATTGTTTCGGTAGGTGTTTTTAGCTTTGTAACCTTGATCAGTCTCAAGTGAGATATCTGTATAAGGTTCATCTCGAAGGAGAAATGAAAAGAGAGCAGGGATGACTTACCACCACCAAAGTCAGATAATTTAACGGTGAAATCTTCCATATCAACAAACCCCGTCAAGGGCTGCGCAGCATAAAGACACTTCGGCACATTTTCACGTTCACCCTCAACAGGCCAAGCAACACACCGATCATCCACATCCCCGTCCTGAGAAACCTCGCCCTCAAAATCCTTAATGGAGAACAGCATATTCCCCATCTTCAAATCCCCATGCCCAACACCACTCTCATGCATCCGCACCAACCCCTGCAAAACTTGCTTCAAGATGCTCTTTGCCATTTTCATAGGATATCGCGCTACCATTGCATTTTGCCTTCGGTCATACTGCGGGAATTCGTAGACCATGTTATCTATGCTTGGACCCATTGGTTCGAAGATGAGACATTTGTGTAGACCGTTTGGACCGGCGTGGGTGAAGTGGTCGAGAAGATGGGTGATGTGTTTGCTGTTGCCGAGATGGTTTAGGATATCAAGTTCGCGACTTGCATCGCTGTTTGAAGTGATGATTTTCAGGGCGACATAGCGTTCATTTCTATTGAGTATTAGTAACTATAGGGCGAAAGTATGGTAAACTAACTTAACATCTCGCGCGAGCCAAACAGTCGAGAAAGTCCCCCATCCAAATTTTCTGACGACTTTGTACTGCCCATCTTTGAACTCGTCGCCCAGATGGACAGGATGATAACCTCCAGGACGGTATGACCCAAGCCATTCGTACGGAGCTGATATCTTGTCGAATCTCAGCTCTCTGTCATTGGGTGGTGTAGGCAGTGAAGTCATTGTTAGGTTGACAAATGATAGAGACAAATTTTGCTTGGGAAACGGAGTTGGGATGATCTAAATAATTGTGATGTTTGCTTCAAACAAAGAAATGACCTAACACCATTCCGCATATCAAAGCGCTATTGTCCGACGCCACAACAGCAAACACTGTTCACAATAGGCAATAGAACATCTGAATCCCATTTCTGGGCAAGCAAACCCTACTCCTCAATGCCTACCCTCTCATCACCAACAAACAACTCAGTCCCCTCCTCACCCATCCTAGCCTTAACAACCACCACCTTTTCCTCCACCTCACTCTCAATCAAAAACTGACTATGCGTAATAACAACAACCCACCCCACAACCGTCTGCGACATGACGCCCAGCCATCTCATAACAGCTGCTTGACCTGCATTGTCCAGATTATCGAAAACTTCATCGACTAGAACATAATGTGCGCGATGTGAGCTTTTTGTACGCGCGAGTTGGAGAAGTGCGAAGAAAAGCGCCAAATCAACGCGTTTGCGTTCACCGCTGGATCGTTTGCCGTAGGCCAGGGAGGGAGATACGGCTAGTGTCGGGTCGAGAACGTCGGGTTCTTCGAGGAGGGAGCGGAGCATTCCTGTCGCCATGTGTGCGTGGCGCGTGTCATCATAAAGTACTGTAAGAACCTGTGCGAGAAGACCGTTGAGTTCTGAAATTGATTTAAGAAGGATATGTTCTCGGAAATTCGTGGTGGCACCCTTGCCTTTTTTCGCTCGCTTCGTAAGCGACGAAGACCAAAAGTTGAACAACTCGCGGTCAGAGATAATGCCATGTCGTTCCTCCCGAAGGGCTTTGTATTCAGCCTGTAAAGATTGCAAAGACGATTCCTCTGTTTTGGCCAGGTTCTTATATATGACCGCGTCGCGTTGTTTGACAGCGACTTGCTGACGTAGGTCTTCACGGGCTTGGCGTCGCTCTTCGCGGGCTTTCTCCCGTGCTTTTTGCGCTTGCATAGCTTGTGCGGCTTGTTCGCTCATCATCAAAGCATGATTAAATGCATCTTTTTCCTCACGCTTGAGACTTTCCAGATGCGCCGTGCTGCTTTCGATGCTTTGACGGATGGTCGCAGTCTCATCCTGAGTTTGAGACACAGTTTCCTCGAGATCGTTCTTCAAGCCGAATAACGATCGCACACTTCTGAAAAAGCGGCTGATAGCAGTTTGAATGTCGAGGAGAAACTTGCGCAGACCCACGGGGCGAGCTGATTCAATTGCCGCCTCGATAGCATCAAGTTCGCTCCTCAGCTGTCGCAAATTGTCCTTTTCAGCGCGAATCTGTTTCTGCAATGTCGAGATTCTATCGCGAGTATCCATGCCAGATTCAGCTTCTTCGGTGGCGGTTGGGAATTCCTGCTCATGACTTTCAGGGTAACCTTCCTCGCCGGCGGTGGTTCGCTCCTCATGACGCTCTGATTGATCTTCCTCGACTCTCAACTTTAGAGAGGCAACAGCCTTAACCGCCTGACTTTCAAGTCGCTGTCGCGTCTTCTCCAGCTCTTCCAACCTCTCCTCACTGTACTCCATCGTCCTCTTCACAGCCTCCAATTTTCCTTCAACTTCACTGACCTGCGTATCAATGTCCTTGAGCAGCATCTTGGACATTTGGCCACAATGATCCAACATCGGCAGTCCAAGCGACGACTCGATCAATTCCCGTCTCTGAATTGTCGTCGAGTTCAGAAAGCTCGCTGCACTTTCCTGACTCAGCAGTACAATCCTGACGTATGTTTCGTAGTCTGTTCCCAAAAGCTCGTTGATAGCAGACTGTGTCGTTCGCGCGTCCGGATGTTCGAGATGAGGCTGATCTTCGCCGTGTAATGATACGACGATACGGTTCTTGTGAACTTTGTGTTTGCGATATCGTGTGATGGCGTAACCGTTGGCGAACTCTAATCTGACGGAACAATCTTTACCAACGGTGTCGTTGAGGACGTCATTGGCTGCCAGGCCATTGCGAATGCAGCGACCGAATTGACACCATACGACAGCCTCGATGAGCGTGCTTTTTCCAGAACCGTTGTCGCCAACAAGCAAAGTCAATCCACGTGGAACATCGCGCTGGAAATCGATGGTGATGGTATCCTGAATGCCAAGAAAGTTCGTAACGGTAAGAGTGCGTGGCTCTGCGACGAAGACGTTGGTGAATTCTCCTGCAAGCCCGCTGTCGGAACTTGTGCCAAGAGCTTGAGCTGACCTGTCGAGGAAGTCTTGATGATTGATCTCCATTTCGTTGTCCTGATCAGCCATATTGCGCGAGGCCTGGATTATACGCTGGCCAACCCGAACCAATTCATCTCGTCGCGGGTGAAGGTAATCGTCCAGTTCTAGTGATTCGACATATTCGCGCGCTTCTGCAAGCAGATCGAGCCTTTCGACTTCAGGCGGGGTGTCCAGGGTCGAATCGGTAGTGGCCTCACTGTCTGGCAGCAAATCGGTCTCGGTTTCGTTTTCGATAGGCGTCTCCAAAGGTTGTATGGCGGCATCGCTAGCCGGCACTGAAGCACCAAGACTTTCGACAGGTCTTCGGTTGGCATTGGCGACAAAATTCGTATGAGTCCAGTTGCGTACACTTCGAACACCAAGAGAAAGAAGTTGATCGCGAGCGGTGACGTATTTGAGATGAGAAGGACTGCCGAGGAGCATGACATGTTTGTCCTTGACAGTATCCTCATCGATCTCATCCGCAAGAACCTGCTCCAAGTCAACAGCGATATATCCAACAGCATAAGGATTGACCAGCATCTCATGATCAAGCGTGTCTGGGTCCAGTAAAACAACACCTCGCTGCTCATCGTGAAGATCTCCCCAGTTCAACTGACAAGGCGAGCCCAAGTACGTCAGACTTCCTTGCAAATCATTTTTCTCGCGACCGTCCTGGATAATCGTCTGAGGACTGTGAAAATGACCCGTAAAAGTTCTCGCCAAAGATGCAAACCGATCCGGCCCTGTCAAACCGTAATACCTAACAGAATTCGTTCCATTCGGCACAAACTTCTGGGTGATAGCCTTGTTAATCGCAAGATGAGCAAAAGCAACCGTCTGACTCGCCTCTTCGGGCTCAATCGCATCAACAGCATCGGTAAGCTCCTCCTGCTCCTCCCGAAATGGCAACAGCAAAACCTTTCGTCCATCCCACTCATGCTTCGCGATGACGCTATGAACCGAAACATGTGGGGCAAGTCTCTTGAAGTTCAGCGCCTCGAGAGCTGTGGTCTGATAATCACGTTTATACGCGAGATCGTGATTTCCGAGGATGATGTGAATGCGTGGGACAATGTCGCTTAGGTGACTGATGAAGCGGTAGCAGGCGGATAGAACATGGGTTGGCTGCATGGTACGACTGGTTAGCAAGTCGCCGCAGACGATTACCCGGGCGGGTTTGTGATGGGCGGCGGCGGAGATGATCCATTGCGCTGTTTGGCGGATGCGGTCGAGATCATGGTGTTTGAAGTGAATGTCGCTGAGGAGAAGCCATCTCATTGTGTTTTGGCTGATGATGGTTGAGGTGAGTAAATCTTCAGTGGTCGGATCGATGACTGGCTGGTCTGTGCTGACTAACGCACGACGTCAGTTTGTCGTAGGGTAACCGTTGGACCTGTAACAATAAAACCAGTGAAATGTCTCCAGTTTTGCAGAGTCACTTGATAAAAAAAGAGATGAATAAACTGGCTAGAGCTTAGAATGTATTTTTCCATTAAATCTCCCCTTGTAGTTGTTTTAATAGACATTTGTGCGAATTTTGCAGTGTTACAAGGTGATACGTACCACACACAATCAGCTCCAAGTAATTCAAATCGCCGCACAATTACAGGTGATGTTAATTTCCGATTGCTGGCCATACAAATTGTTTGTTCTGAAGTGATGGATTGGGAATAGATATTGGTGAATACAATGCATTCACTTGACAAGTATCTTAAGGTGACCTATAGATGTTTGATAGAAGGAGAAATGAGAGTCTTTCCTGAAGACCATTTCAATTTCTGTCCCGTATTATCTTCAGACTCAACTCATCAACGACGACAAAATTGATCATCTGACGCAAATTTACCGGCATATTACACTGTACTATCCGCAACATGCTATTCCTTCATGGACATAAACTCGTCAGTTGGAGCGCAGGACACTCGCGACGTCGCCCTATCACCAACCACCTGCAGCAGATCACCAAGCTACCTTACCATGTTCGGTTGAAGAGTTCAAAGGCACCCCTGCGCATGACTTTATACGACGTCATCTTCAGACCCTACAATATGTACGGAGGGAAACTATCCGAGAGACTGTCCATCACCAACTTAGTACTTGAGAAAGCCCCACCTGGAGCGGCAAAGGCAGTGGTCGTGTGAGTTGAACGATGTGGCTAATATCGTACTGAGTTAAAAGCTGACATTTACGCAGCAGCGGATGGCATGTCAGTCCAGGAGAGAAGAAAATTCACTGCACTGTTGACTACGTTGATCTGCGCAAACGCTGTCTAATCCGCGACCATGTCTTTCCGAATGGAGCGTAATACTAGCCAGTACGACAAATTCGCCGACTCAAGGTGGCTTTGGCTGACATGATTCGCCATTTTCTATTGAACAAGGAACTTCAGGAAATATACCCCAGCTAGATAGCTCATTCCGTCAGTTGGTCATAGAGAATAGAAAATGAAACTTCCTGGCTCTCTTCTGTTTGTCTTATCTTATCTCCATATCGAGTTATCTTATCTTATCACCTACCGGAACAACGGCATCAATCAGCTCGGCATACAACCTCAACGTCGCATTCTCAGCTCGACAACGCATCATAAATACCCAAAAAGTCCATCCGGAAGAACCAATAAACCCAAAAGGCGGTATATCACTACTATTAAATATCGCTACATTGTAGAAAAGAGGCAATCGGAGACGGATAAATTATCCGTTTCAAACCCCTTCCGCGGAAAAAATGCCTTTTCTGTCTCAGGTTCACCACCGTCCGGGCCCGACAAGGAAATTGCGGGCACTGAATTCCGAATTAACCGTAACAATCCCAGCACGACCCAATGACAGATCGGACGAAGAGCCGCCTCGTTTCAGGATATAGTCCCTAATATTATCGTTAAAGGGTGCACCCCGCCAAGATAGATACTTTATATATAACTCTCAGCTGGTCCTTGGCAGCTTGGCTTTTGTTTCTATCATTCCATTCACATTCACTTCACTTCTTTTTTTTACTATTCTCTTATATACTATTCTCATCATGCTTCGCAACATCGCTCTTGCCGCACTTTCAGTGCTTCCTCTCACCCTCGGCCAGGTCGCCGAGGATTTCGAGAGCGGTTGGGATCAGGTTGCTTGGCCTACCTACGCTCCCGACTGCGACCAGGGCGGAAAGGTCGTTCTTGACAAGACTACCGCCCACAGCGGCAAGAACTCTATCAAGGTCACTGGTGGATCCAACGGTTTCTGCGGTCACAAGTTCTTTGGTACCGATGCTATTCCCAGCGGAGATGTCTACGTCCGCGCTTGGATGTAAGTATAATGCTTTCTTTTTGTGACGGGGTTATTGATGTTGATAATTCTATAGGAAGTCCGAGAAGGCTCTTGATGACTCTCACGTCACTTTCATCACCATGCCCGACGCCGCTCAGGGCAAGGGCAAGCATCTCCGCATCGGCGGCCAGAGCAAGATCCTCATGTACAACCACGAGTCCGACGACGCCACTCTCCCCGACTTGTCCCCCGACGGCATCGCAGCCTCCAAGAACATCCCCGCCAACACCTGGCAGTGCCTCGAGTACCATCTCTCTCCCGATGGTACCATCGCCACCTGGCTCAACAGCGTTCCCGTCAAGGGACTCGTCTACAAGCCCAACGACCCTGCTCCTTACACCAACGGCTGGAAGAACAGCAAGCCCAAGCCCAAGATCCAGGGTGTTTACTTTGGTTGGGAGTCCTACAGTGGTGCTGCTAACACTTTCTGGTACGATGACATCGCTGTTAGCTCTAAGCGCATTGGATGTTAGAGGATGATGGAGGAATGAGTTGTATATAAGATTGGATAGGACGTTGCCAGGTGCGACACTTCTTTGTATCTATTTTACCAGAGTATTTATCTGCCAAGCGCAAGTTGAGTGCTATTTTTGTTCACAAGTGATGTCAATTATCTTAAAGCTAGTGCCTTGGTACATTTTGCAGTGTCATCTGCGATCTAGATCTGGCACACCCACTTCCGTTTTATGCCCAGCGGCACGACGCCAAGCTCCTTGGCAGGCACCGTGTCAAACGCCATCCGATTACTGAGATCCCAGCTTAAAGTTCCGTCTTGTACCAAAGTATCCAACATCCAAAGTAACCATATCCTCCAAGTAAGCCAATTCAACCTTCTTCAGGCTCTCATTATCCTCCTGGAGGAACCTTGCCACGCGCTTCGCAGTCCACGAAGGGTTTTCGTCCGCTAAATACTGTCAGTAAAGAAACCCTTTTCAGTGTAAGATCAAGCTCACCAATCCAGTGTCCAGCCTTGGGAATGATATCAATCTCAACATTCTCAGAGATTGGCTCAAACGAATCCTTCAAAACCGACTTCAATCCCAAACTCGCCTCACCACCCATTCCAAGAAGTGGCACGCTCAATTTACTCTCATTCAACGAAGTCTTGAAAAACTCAGCATCCTTAGCAACAGTCGTAGCAGAGAATGGTCCAAGTATAGCTCTCAAGAATCCAGGCTTTGAAATACTGCTCGTGTATCTGTTGACAGTCTCCTCGCTAAAACTCTCGACGCCAGAGTAACTGCCATGGTAGAAGTACCACTGAAGGAACTGCTTCTCCTTTCCTGACATGAGGAATTCTGCGAGGTCTGTGACTTGGAAGAAAGCCAATTGCCAGTTTTGATACAAATCCCAGAAAGAAGCTGGGTTGGCAGACTGCTCGTAGCCGAATCCTGGAAGAGGGTATTCGGCTAGTGCTAGTCTCTTTATCATATCAGGATGTTTGATAGCTAGGGCCGTCGCCATACCAACACCCTTATCATGCGCAAAGACATATGTCTCCGTAACATTCAAAAAGTCCAGCACACCCTTGAGGTCGTCTGCTGATGCAGCAGCGGTGTAGTCGTTGTCAGGAGGAATACTTGAGTCCCCAGCACCACGGTTATCAGGTGCGATGACAGTGTAGTTCTGAGCGAGGATAGGACCGATGAATTGCCATGTAAGACTATGTTGGGGATTTCCGTGGACGAGAAGAAGGGGAGGACCAGAGCCAGCGTAACAGAAGTGAATGCTCACATCATTTAATGCGACTCGGCCGTGAGACCAAGTGTCGAATGATGAGAGGGCTGTGGCAACGGATGCCAAAGAGGCTAGTGTAAATTGAAAGAAGCGCATCTTGTTAACTATTAAAGAAGTGTCTTTTCGATGAATGAGTTGTAATCTGACTTCCATTTAGTCCTCCTTATATCTTCATTTTCTCATTCTTCTCGCTCAAAAACTTGGCCACTAACACAAGGTTTGTGATCCTACATTTGTTAAGCTCCGGCTTCTCCTTTGGGAAACCGGTGTTCCTATTCGGAAGTGTGGGCCTCTTCTTACATCACCAACCAATGAGCACTTTGAAGCTCGTGAGCTGTCAGCCGGCTGAATAATGCTTGGATTAATCAAGCTTACAAGACTATTGGCTGTTTGCTCAGGAACGAGAAGGATGGAAGCTTGGCATTGATAAGCATGGCAATGCTTGAAAATTGACATGGCGCATACGTAATGGCCAAGCTTAAAGGATTCTGGAGAATTTGACAGCTGCAGAGAGAGACTACCGGTGTTTCGACCAAGCAAAACTCCTTTTTTCGCTTTCCTACCATGACGTATAGTCAAGCATAGGTGCTTAAATGGGATATCGATATTGTCAAGTTGAGATCTAATGTACGAGCGGAGTCATCCTCATTGCATTGCAAGCTACTGTGTTAAATATAAACTTCCTTCCTTATCAATATACTTTCCCAAGACAATTTGTCAGCTTCGTAGACGATCCAACCCAAAGGCTTTATCCCAAACACAAGAGAATCTACCATCTTAGAACAGCCGTAGCGACAAGCAAGCAAGATGAATGTAGCATGCGTCCGTCTAGCAAGGACTCCCATCTCTGCGAAGGAGACGCTAGGGTCCCCACGAGGTACATAAACGGGGTAGTTGCGAGGGGCGACCCTGACGCCGGTGTCGACAAGGCCGGGACCATTGTCAGGGACTTTGCCCAAGATGGCCTGAAAATCGCCATCGCTGAGCTTCCATAGGCGCCCAGTGAAGAAGACTGGTATTCTGGGAAACTAGTTCTCGTCAGCAGGCCGCCGCACACTACCGCCCGGCTAACCTGGTTTCGCTCGACCTCTGCAACAATCCATTGTGCCGTCTGCCACACCCGATCCAAGTCATGACGCTTGAAGTGGAGGTCACTGAGGAGCAGCCACCTCATCGTACTAGCTGACGGCCCTTGCATGGCTCATGATGGCTGAAGAGGGGGCGAAAATGCCATACAATGGGGTGTCATGGAAACCTAGGAGAGAGAGAATGGTGGGATTGAAGAGCAGGATACTGCCCGTTATGATGTCACTGACGGTAACGCAATAGGAGATGAAGTTTTGTGCTTAGTGGACCAACTGGTGTTATATCTCCTTGACTGCGCGAAGACTCCCATTGGGTATATTGCTATGGTTGTTCGGACCTATAATATACCTGCAGACATCCGACGGCGATAAGCCGGCATACGATTTAAGAAAGCACAACTTCGTTTCATATCGACATTATAGAACCATGATATCTGAAAACATTCCAGTATTTTGGCTGAGGGGCTTTGGACGTCCACCAAGTCCCCTACTAGATCATTGCACAAGGAATTGTAGTAGAGTTCTTTTCTGTGTCCCACTTCATGGGGAGTAGAGTTCCTCTAAGCACCAGGAGTAGAGTACTGTTTTCGTGACCACCGAGCATAACTTCGTAAACTTGTTACGTAAGGAGCTTGGGTGATCTAAATTCTAGCCGGAGACTCGTTTTTTCTGTAAGATTTGAGGACCTCTCAATCACTGCCTTCCTTTACAGCGTGATCTGACGATTGATTCCAGCAAACATGAAGTGATCGTTCCACCCCTGCCTCGGTTTGTGGGCTTGTAGTGACTTGTATATGGGTCATTCAAAACCATCACATTGTTGAAATCAGACCTTGACCTCCTAGACGCGTTCGTGCTTCTATACATTTGAGGGTGGCTGAGCCGGAAGAGATGAGCGGTACTGATGATTAAGTTGAAGGGATACAGTGCTTGTACGGTTCTGAGCATAATGCTGAGTCGTCGGGTACGATTCGAGACAGCGATCTTGGTATTGACTTGGTGTAATGTCGGGCTTTCCAAGCACAGATTGTGACGGTTGCCTCATTTTGCCGAGTGGTATACTTTCCGAGTCGCCATCTACCTTGGAAGTCTCAAGATCGCCCTTGAAACACATGATCACCCGTCCTGGATGGTAGATGATGAACAACGCCGTAGTAACCAACATTAATGAAGCGTCGAATACGTAAACGTAGACTTCCTTAGACTGCAATTCGCCATTCGATCCCGTAATATACTCCACCATTCGAAAGATAGATCGGATCATGATAAGAGCACTGCTAGCGTAGAGGACCAAGGCGAAAGGTTTCCATGAAGTCGAAGAAAGGCTTTTATTCGTCGGGTACGCGGTGTTCCGGCGATAGAAGATATGCAGTATGGTCATAAAGTAGGCGAAGAAATATAACTGGACTGCGAGACCTATAATAATAATAGTCTGGCCCATTTTCTGGTCACTTTTCGACTTGGCGCTGGCCAGCATACCGCCTCCTTAAGTTGTAACAATTAGAATAGAAGCTACGGATGTAGGGGTAGAGGGTAACGTTACCTCCAGACTGTGCCAAAAATGAAATGACGTCGCCAATGATAAAAGTCTTTGTTACCATATCACTCGGAATTAAACAGTAGGGGTCGGCTCCAAGGAAGATAATGAGTCTCCCGAGTGACATATAGATGGACGCTGCCAGCATGGTCGGGCCGAGAAGGAGGAGGACACTTTGGGGGAGATAAGGCAGAAGGGCCCAGTTAGGAGTCTGCTTTGCGGAGATTGCGCGCGCAACGTAACCAATCGTCTCAACTGTTGTGGTCGGATGAGCATGTCGTCGAATACCAAGGATATACACTACTGACACAAACATCCAATGAAGAACGGAATTAGATAGAAAGTTCTATATCGAATTAGTTGGAAAGTATGGGAGAGTGTCAGGGCGGCGTATAGAGCCAAAAAGATAACCGCAGTGATGAAGGACGGGTCATAATGGTAGTATTTGAAGTCTTCCAAATCATCCATGATGGCGGCGCGAATGAGTAAACTAACGAGACAAATCAAATGATATAAAAAAAGAGAGGAAGAAGAAAGTATTTTTGGGGAATGATTTAGCAGTTTTCCAGAGAAAGAAGGCCAAGGGTTCTTATACCGAAAGACAATCCACTGATCAACGGGGCGGTCCATTTGGTCATACCAAAAAGCATGGATGTTTACGTTGTCGTGTTGGGTCAGGGGAATACGATCTCCAGAGTCATCCGAGGATACCTTGAGCGCTCTTCCATTGGGGCTAGTTAGCGCTCGGTTTCGTTTGATAAGCTGCCAATGAGAATACAGCGAGGCTTGTGCACTGCCCGTTTACATCAAATTCTCTTGACAGACCCATCCGTGTTTGTTACGAACGGGTCAACCATTAGCCTCTTCGGCTCTTCTGTACACCTCCCGAGATACGAAGTTTCAGAGATTGTGTGTGGGATTATGTCATCCAGTCTGGGCTAAACGATAGGAAGGCCTTTCGTTTCTAAGAAAAGCAGTTTTTATTTTCGGCCGTCTCCGTATATCCAGCTACCGTTGATGTAATTACTCAAATTCCGGGTTTTCAGAAGCACTTCGGATCGCCCGCTTTCAGTAAGGCTTTGGCGGGTACTCGACGTCAGATCTGAGCACCACTACGCACAGGCCCCGCAAGATAAGCTTGCCCTGTGCCTAATGTGTTAGGAATACGCGTATAGACAGTATTAAGCACCCTGCACCTTCCGCTCTAAAATAACATGCTCTTTGTAAAGGAATGTCTATTCATATTCCCTTTTTCCAAGCCACCGACCAGACCAGTCTTGGAGCTGTATCCATCGCCATTGCAGTAGCACTAATTTCATGCCAAGTCGAAGCCCTTCGCCAGCCCATGGACTAGCAATATCTTGAGAAGTTGACCATATCATGTAAGATTAGCATGGAGGGTCGTGGTGGGCATAGCCCAGTAAACGGATGAACCTGCGTTTGATAACGTCTGAGATTGAACAAACTTGAGCCTAAGTGGAGAGTAGGCAAATCTTGGAATTCAGTCAACGAACGTGGCTAATCACACAGATAAGGCCTCGTTCAACTGATTGATGGGCACAAGGCTTGAGTTCTGAGGGAACAGCATAATGATTGATCAAGTCCATGAATTGTGATGAGAT
The DNA here is from genome assembly GCA_004366955.1 of Fusarium humuli. Taxonomy (NCBI): domain Eukaryota; kingdom Fungi; phylum Ascomycota; class Sordariomycetes; order Hypocreales; family Nectriaceae; genus Fusarium; species Fusarium humuli. Next base: position 259,104 of record QHKN01000058.1, on the reverse strand, counting down.
TTAAACAAAGCGAGGAGAAGCGTAAGGTTTGTAAGGGCTCCTGACGCTTACTGGGTCATTGAACGCTGGAAAGGTCTTTAGTAAACCCCACCAACTGTCCTTAGGAGCTCCAACTGCACGCACCAAATACTACCCCAAAAACCGTTAGGTGCAAAAGTCAAGTTCTCAAGTTCTTCTCGTTGTTACCACTAATTTCCCATGTTATTCTGGGTTCAAGATACATCCTCCAAAGCCGAGATTGGCCATTGCAACCATTTCGCCCAATATTGCCCTAGATCGTCTGCGATGGATCGTATCAAAAACTGTCCCCCATCGCCTATAGCCCAGAACTTTCGGTTCCAATGTAGCAAAACAGCGAAGAATGCAAAAATAACTAGAGCTTCTGGTTGCCGCTGCCTTAGTAGGTGCATATATTCATCTTCAAAGTCAAGGCAGAATACTAATACAGCATCAACCTGTCGTCCGCTTGAGTCTTTAAGCGACTTGTACAGAGTAAATGACCGTTGCAGTGTCGAGATGGCATTACGGTATTTATTAGCGGATGATGGAGATGCATTTGCTTCAATCATCTTGTTCAGAATATCTATTGGCGGTTCTGCATTGCTCTTAGATGTTGTTGAAGCATCCTGAATTCGCTGAAATAAAGGTGCAAACCTAGAGTTCCTTAATGTCTCCCACGTCTGGGCTGTTACGGCACGAACCCCACGATGTATGAGCAAATAAGAAATGAAACGGTCAAAGAAGGCGTGTGATGTCTCCCTTGGGCCTTGTAGAGTATCACAAAGGACATGAAGCCCAACAATAGAGGTAAAGAGAAATAATGGGATACATGTATCATCAGAAATCTCTTGTCTCTCTTGGTTGAATGATGCTAATGCTCTGGTTTGAAGGCTTGTAGCAAGTTGGTGATATGGTTGCTGGCCTAATGGAGGTTTACTTAGATGTAAGGCGGCAAGAGCAAGAAGTTGGTTCATTAAGTAGGGAGCTTGGAATGCGTATTCGAACATGTAATCAACGATATTTTCGTGAGCGGGATCGGTTGATGTAATGACGAAACGATTCATCAGAAGATGGTGATAAAGGGCAAGATGGCTTAGATCGAACAGGTCGCCTGGGCCAAGCGTATTGCTGGACGGTGCAGGATTGGAAACGGTTGATCCATCGGCAGTGTGTGGTGTTGAGGTCGAGAGAGAAAGAAATGATGAAAAGTCAAATGGCGAAGGCGTGACTGGAAGCGATGAAGTTTCCGAGGGTGAAGTCCGACCAATATTGATATAGATGCATTGGGAGTCACGATCAGAGATCTTGCAGTTGACACAAATCGGCTGAGTTTCGTCACATTTCATGTGTCTCTTCTTGCAGACGCCACAGCCATTACGAGACTTGCGGTGCGGTCGGCGGCGTTCGAGTAACCCATCCTTGATAGAGTTTAGTTTTCTCGGGCGAGGCATGGGGGACGGCAGATGGTTCAGTGACTGACGGAGCCTAAGTTTGCAGAGGAGGCATCGTGGGTGAAAAGGAGAATACTCGTATCTGGCTAAGAATCTTCAGCCACGTGATACTTTTAGCCTTCGAACATCATTAGTGAAACCCACCGATTTATGCTGTCCCCGTATCGTGCCCGGATAGAGAAATTTCTAATTGGTATATCTTTGGTCTCTTTTGTGGGGATACATTTCTAATTAGTGTATCTTTAGTCTTCTTTTGGGGAGACTTAGCTCCCCGTATAGAACGATATATGATTGGGTATCTGTTCTCCCCCACTATCAGTTCTATCATAACTCTTGGTAACAGTCATAGCATCACTCAGTGAAGCTGCAGGAGCAGTTACTGGAGCAGGCTCCTCTGCTGCTACAAGCTCACGAGGGTGGTTTCCCTCATAGCGCTCGGTATCTACCCACATGTACATCATGTGGAGACACTATTGGAACTCAGACCGGACCCACGGAGGACCAACCGTACCCCTACTCTGAGGATGGTCTTGGATCGTTTTATCATCAACTGAGAACTCTTAAGGACGTCCGTTGTGAATTCATTCAATCACTTAGAAAAGATAAAGACTAACTCAAAACTAACATCATTACACGATAGACATAAGGATGTAGTAAACTTGCTATTTAAGAGAGCTGACAATATTCAATATTGAATGTAAGGATGAAGATGCCTATACGCCACTTGCAGATGCAGTCACAGGCGGATATGCAGAGGTGGCGGCTCGATTACTTACAAACCGAGCTAACATTGAAGCAAGAAACAATAGGCATGAGACATTTCTAACTCTGGCCGCTAAATCAGGGAAGCTGGAAATAGCGAAACTGATTTTGGCGAACGGCTAATGTTAAAGCACAAAATGAGGACCAACTGACACCGCTTGCACTAACTATGGAAAAGGGACGTTTGGGAATGGCTGAGTTACTTCTGCAAAATGGCGCTGATGTTCGATGTGAGACAACAAGCAATTAGCATCCATACCCTGTAGCATTATGTGTACAGTGGGCCATCACCAACATCAGCCAGCCAGTCTTGCAGTTACACCTGAATTAGTCGATGATGATTGATAGAAGCCCTCGAACAAGAAATGTGAAATTAGCGTTAGATATGGGACGTAACAAAAAAGATAATAGATGAAGATAAATCCTAGGGACCGATTAATTGGCTGAAAGTCTAAACTCACAACACGATGCACGCCGGTTGCAGTTGCACAGCGAGGCTGTCTATACGATGCCATAGCCTGTGCTTTCATGCGTCTAGACCCTGACTGCCACGCCCCGGGTCCATTCTTATTATTCAAGTCCGATAACCTTAGCGGCGGCAGTTACAGCAAGGCCGAAAACGCCGACATCTTTACTTCTGTTCTCACCCGCTTCCGCTTACCTAAGCTGTATAGGGCGGAAGTACGGTCTTCAATTAATTTCCGAAGACCAAGAGCCGAATCGCGGCACGTTTACTTGCCCAATTCGCCCGGCTGAGCAAGTCATCGTACCAGCAATAAAGGGTTCATACAAAGTAGCAGACGATTGGCGTCTTGAACGTAACCTAGGCAGCTTGAATACATATATCTCTATTTAACCCACCCATAATTGCTTGCCGATAACCTTTTTGTTTCTTCAACTACACCACTCATCAACCTCTATTCCCGAGCTTAATTCTATTTTTCAACTCACTTTATAATGACAGAGGCAAGATACTCCATGCATGGCCCTTATGTCGGTACACACCGGGACTCCTCAGACGACGAGGGTGTTGCAGTGGACATGTCGATAACGAGAACACGAACAAATGGCCCCAAACCCAAGGCTACTGGAGTGGATATGATGAAGGCTTTGATCCCCGTAGCCTTTATGATCCTTGGTATCTTTTGGATCAACGCATCCCACATCTTTGGTCTCTTCCACAATCAAGGCGAATACGTCAAGCGGGCGAAAGTTGCCCTTGCCGACTTTGATGGTGGTGACTTCGGTACAGCACTGCGGATTGCGGCAGCGGCGAACAACCAATCATACGATTTCCCGACCTATATCAACGTCGATACCTCGTCATCATCTCCAGATCAGATAAGGCAGGATGTCTTCGATGGGAAGTACTGGGCCGCGATCGTCGTTCAACCGGGAGCGACCGCTCGATTCGACGAAGCTGTCAACGGGACCAGCTCTTCATACGATCCTAGCCAAGTCTACACCTACTATCTCTTGACAGCCAGATACTACACGTTGTATGCCGGCGGCATACAGTCTTCAACCATCACTACCGCAAGCGCAGCCGCCGGAATATTCAGCGCACAATTTATCGGACCCAAACTTGGCGGCGGCGATTTCACAAACACAACCGCAGCCCTAGGGGCGCTGACGACTCCAGCACGAGCCGTCAGTGTCAGTGCATCGGCCCACAGTTTCAGCAAAATGGACAACAAAGCCTTCATCAACACCATTGGGGCCGTCTTCCCAATCCTGATGCAATTTTTCTTCATCATGGCCTGGAACGGTATTTGCAACGGTATGCACCTCTACGCCGCTTACGATGTCAAAACACATATCTATGCCCGGCTCTTCTGGAGTATCTTTTGGCCTCTCGTTTGTAGTCTTTGCTCCGCAGGCTGGACGTACGCATTCCGTGGTTCCTACCCCTTGGATGCGAAGATGTTTTTCGCAACCTGGGCTGTCACTTGGGTGTTTGCCATGATCAACTTCGATTTCTTGGATGTTGTCACTGGCTTCGTCCCCATTGCGTTTGTCACATTTTGTTTCCTAACCTGGGTCATTTTCAACGTTGGTGCTGCCATCGGTGCACCTGACCTCCTCAACAGATGGTATTGCATTAATTACTTCTTCCCATCACTACATTGGTATCAGACCCTCGTCACAATCATCACGTCTGGAGCTGTCAACAAACTACATTACACTCTGCCGACGCTTGCAGGCTGGCTTATCTTGATGAAGGCTTTGTCGCCGTTTGCAACCAGGCACCGGATCAAGAAGGCGAAACATGTGTTCCGGTACATGCACGAGAAGGATGCCCTTGACGCTCCACACTAACTTTCCTTTGTATGCTCTTTTTTCCTTCCTATTTGAGAGCGTTCTGTTATGAGGTTAGGGAAGATATACATGGATTGTAAACTAGTTTAACTTTAAGCAGTATTTAATATATTTTCACATATGACTGAAAGTAAAGGATTTCACACTATAATTGTGTCATATTAAGACAATTGCAAAAGGGACCAAATAGGCATTGAGGGGAGGGATAATTAGGACAGAGCTATTATATGTAATGTTACCAATATGTAATCAATTGACAGCGACTTAAGCACTATTCTTGAAGGGTTATACTAATTCTGGAAACATATTACCAAAGCATTCTTTATTGGCACCCACATGTAACCAGGGTTTAGGTGCATTCATTGTGGCCGTCGTCAAATACGACGCGATAGCTACTTGCACGGAAGGTACATCTACTTCTCTACCTAAGAAAGAGAAAGAATATTGTTTAGTGGCTACCTCAAGGTCCGTACCACCACCGATCGACGATATTGTGAAAATTACAGTCAGAGGAGAAGGCGATACTAGCACCTTCCCCCGCTGAACCGACTTTTTTGCCCACTCTTTATAGTTGGTTGGCGATGACAACACATTTTCACGTACTGTCAGTAGGGATAGAAAGGCGGCAGGGTCGAAATAAGAACAGCTAAGGCGTCATTGACAGTCACCAACAATGACAGTTCGTGTGATCAGAAGTGTTGTTTTATTGAGTACGCATTGCGGGCATCTTTATCACCAGATGAGTCACTAGCAGACCCCGAGTAGTACGGAAGCCAACCATAGCCCTACTCTGGGGTCAATCGTGGCTCGTTGTATTATCAGATGAGAACAATCAAGGCCGTCCTTCCATAAATTGACTCAATTGCCGACTGAGAATAAGAACTAACTTAAGACTAAGATCATATCACATCACCATTGAACTTTCTTGACTGACCAAGCCATCAAGACGTCCAAACTAAAACAACACATTGTAATTAAATGACCTGAACCTGACCGAGACTTGCCAAGTAAACTCCGAAATCGACTTTCTGATGAAGGGTAAGCTGCCGCCACGTGGTTCCAGGTTTAATCAACGAATGCATCTCATCAGGGAAATTCTCCTTGAAGAGAGCATTGAAAGGAGTGATCTTGGCTTCGACTTCGTAGTGTCCATCCTCGTACAGCTTCTGTATCTTGGTTGCTAACGCATTGGACTGATCGATAGTGAAAGCGTGGAACAGGTTCGCTCTCGCATTCTCATTAGCGATAGGGTCATGAATTACCGCATCGTGAACATTTCTTTCGTTGATTGATGTTGTTTGGGGTAGGATTGTCAAGTTTTCTGTAGGTAATGATGTCGACATCTTGAATCAGGCCTTCCAAGCTGACCAGGCGTTGTTACTGTTTGACAGTTTCAGCACTAGCTTTTTCTTCCGAAAACAACCTTTAATGAAGCCAACAATGATTACTTACGTTTGCGAGACGCTACAGGTGGTAACTTTCTACAGCACGAAGTTGGTCAAAAGTATTTGGATCTTGGATAGAAGAAGATATTTGAACAAAAGTGGGGGTGTGTCGAATTACTTGACCTGGGCTGGGAGCTGATATATAGGCTTTTGGTTCCATCACATTCCGTCGCTTCATTTCCAATCTTTACCTTGTGTCTGGTATATCCAGGCGTCATAAGTTCCTGCGCCTCTCGGCAATCATTCCGCTAGTTAAGCGAAGGGATCAACTACAACGTTGGGCTATTGGCTGTATTTTCAATAGTGGCTACAAACGAGGCTGCCTGAATGAAAACTCGATGTCTCACAGGAAATGCACCGCAGCTGATGGATCCGCGAATAATCAGGTATACTCATTAATATTATCCGCTAATTGCCGTTACAGCTGCATCATTTCAATATTGGGCATATTCTTCAGCCTCTCTTCTGAGACATGCAGCGCACTTTGCTGTTTTTATGGAGTCTAGATCGGCTTGGCAAAACGCAAAGAGGAAAAGAGGCTGGAAGGAAGTGAGCTGAAACAGAAACATGGCTTGATAAGGCGGCCTGAACATGTTACTATCTCTCAAATTGGTTAGTCTCGTCCTTCAGCTGGCACGCGTTGCATCTACTTGCCGTCCGAGCCTGAAAACGAACATCAAATATACAAGCATTGCCGTTATCTTTCCACATCTGCTGAGCTTCACTATCAATTATTACCCTCTAAACCTACAAGAGAAACTTGCAAACTCCGAGCACCATTTTATACTTATTCCTGGAATTATGCCTGTCGCTCGGAACCCAATTGATAACAATGAGATTGAGGCTAAGAAGGCTTTCGATGCTCTGAGTCCCTCGGTAGATAAAATTGTTCTTCCGTCTTCTGACCCGGTTGAGCCTGTTCGGTTCATCCTGCGCTCTAGGGGCTATTTTGGCAAGTCACATTACAAGAGCCATCCTAGTAAAACATCAACTCAGTCTAATATCTCAGGATAAATAGATCTTCATGCCTACGTCTCAAGCGGCAAGGAGTTCCCTACTAGTTACGCTATCTTCGACGCCAAAATTCCCAAGTCCAGTTTCAGAAAGCTCTCCGAGCTTGATAGTACGATCTACGAGGTACGTCCGAGATACAAGGGTTGACTTTTGATTAAATTTTGTTCCTTACTGACCTTACTTCTCCTGAAAAGAGAACCAGGGATACCATGGTAGCTGTTGGTTCCACCTGCCAGGACTACCACTATAACTACCTTGCCATACTCGGTGCGTCACACTTATTTTGTACCCCTCAGATCATCGTACTTGCTCAAGTAGGCTGATCAAGTCTTCGTATACAGTGACTACTGCTCAAGCTGCTGTTGCATACAGTGATTATACCATTAAAGTGTTGGAGACAGCGGATTCTGGCACCTTGCGATACAACCTTGACATTATTATGGACGAGAAGTACACTTCGTCCGATGAATTTGATGAAGTTTACATGACTGCCAAAGAGGAAGCCGTGGCGGCCTTGAGCACACTGCTAGATGATGCGAAAGGCAGGCAGAATGGTACAGACCAGATCATACAGACACTTATCGGAGTAAGCATAACCCACTCTCCTGACAGGCGTCCAAGCCTCTTCAATTTAGGTCATGACTGACATACCTCCTCTCTCTTCCGTCCAGTTCAAGGAAGTCACTCTTGAAAATCAGCCCAACGTCAAGTTTCTAATCAAGCAATACCAAACCGGGCCTGTTGAGAATAATTCAAATGATAAAACCCCTTACATAGCTTACCTTGACAAAGACCTTGCCGACGCTGTTGGCAAGTTCAAGGAGATGTCGCAGGAGGCCCAAAAAGCAAATTCTGATCGGGTACGTAGAATCACCTTTTATTTCTGCATCGCCTTGATATTTTAGAAGCTAATAAAACTTCCCTTCGTTCGTTGTAGAAGGATAACATTGATATGGCAGTCTACTCCTCCATGTTTGGACCTTTTGCATGGATCGCCACGGGAATCCATTTTGCCAAGGCTGCGGGTTTGCGCGCAGCCCACGATGACCTCCAGAGACAGATCTCGCAACTCAAGCAGGATCGAAAGGACGACACGGGACTTACATTTCTGATACAACTACTCATTCAGTGCTTGAACATTGATCAGAGGATGACCGACACCAACAGGGCCATGACGGAGCTTAGACTCCTCTTCAGCAACCAGGCTGAATGCTATGACAAAATTGCTGCGTGTCTCGACCAAATGAAAAGAAGCACCGACATGGTGGCTTTGAAACCGCGCAGGCAGTTCATCCAGTATCAGATGAAGACTTGCATCGAGAAGCTCAAAGAAGTAGGTCGATGTTTTTTTTTCTACAATTCACTCATCAACTACTTTACCTTGACTATGCTAACGCTGTGTCTCCCTCAGTTGAAAGTTGTGGCCGAGGAGTTTACCCGAAGTTATCTTACCCAAGCTAAACCATAATGGCCTTGCCTGTCTTGGGAGTCAATTTGTGTTTATTTAAGACATTATCTTGAAGGAAACGAGCGACGCTTTCCGTTGCTTGGATGAATGGTTGGAAGTTCACTGTTCTTGTAGGAATTCAGTCATTACCGTACCTAATCAATGAAAGTCAAGATTGGCCTCAATGGCCTTTGTCACTGAAGTAAACCGGCACCAATGCTGTTCATTAAAAGTTGACTGATAGTTAAACATTGTTTATTGACAAGCATATAATCGGAACCATCATCAAGCGATTACTATACTGACAGCTGCCGTGTTTTCCCTTGTCAGAGTTTCTTACAGCACCCAAGACCAATCTCATGATCTTGAGCAATGATGACTACTCAAACTCCATCATTATCGCCAAGTCGGCAATTACACATTTGCCATAGCTGTTGATGTTGATCATCGGCTCAGCCGTTCCCGACTGCCAAAATCATGAAATTTCAGTGATAGTGGCAAGTCGAATTATCATCAAGTAAGACCGCCGGAGTAGGAGAAGGAATTGAATCATGGCCATGGAAGTGGATCTTAAAATCCGGTTTCTCTCCAGATGAGCTAATCCTGAAAGAGCTACTCCGTCGCTGACCTCCATGGGGGTATTAGTCAGGGTACGACTCGGGGTAATTACTTAGCCGGTCGAGTGAAAAGGGAAAGTGGAAACGAACTTATCGCAGCAACAGACTCACCGCTGCTCATTGGCTCAGATGGTGAGATTCAGGGTAACAGAAATCTCGAGAAAACATTTCTAGAATTCTGTGTTGGACTCTATCTTGTTAGTTATCTAGATTGTAGAGATCAAGAATGATCATCTTGAGCTTATGTAGAGATTAATTTATGCTTATTTCAGACTGCGGGAGTGCAAACTCACCATACTGATGCGGGTGCAGACATTTGGTGGTATTAGTTGTTGCTGGTACGAGTCTGGCAAATTCACCGATGATGGTCAAAATTCACAACAATACTTTACTTTTCGGTCAATTACTACCTTCGGTTCAGAGTTTTGGCCATGATCAAACGAGAACCCTCTTATTCACCATCTCTCGGTGTTGACGCGGTCGTGATACGGTCCAGCTATGGACCGAATGCTCACACCGCGGTATGTGGGCAAGCGAGTACGGCTATCACGGTTATAAAAAAACGGCAAGCCGTCGAGCCGATAAACGAATCTGGCGGTCACAACTCACATACATAAATAAGCGGGCAGCAAAGATTCCACCGAACCGCGTGAGTCGATTTCGCATGAACTTGACCTGCAGTAATTGATAAGCGGGAGGCCAGGCGAACAGACTGCATGTAACGTTGACACTAGAGAGTATCTTGGTGGGTCTTTTTTCCTCTCCCGTGAGAGAAAACCTGGTGCCCGTCAAGCAAGCTACACGGATAGACGGCCTCTGTATTGGTCTGAGCACTCTGATTGCTAACTCCGGTCCGGCCGTCAGTCAAAGAGACAGGCATGTCTCCAATTTTCCCCCAAGTCCATCCTTGAAATCTCACCACAGTGGATCAAGAACAGAAATTTTTGTTGAGCACCAAGGAAAAAGAACTGGAGAAGGAGAGCTTATTAACCCCAGAAATGAGGGGAAAGCAGACAAAGGGTCTCTGGTGTCTTGTCCACAATTTTATTAATTCGCCGCGTTTCAATGGCTGGGACTCCAATTTCCCCGAGAGTTCCCCGTATCCCCCAACTTGCAGTGGTACTTGGCAAGGAATAACCATGGATCAGTAATTGGACAAGAAAAAGAGTTATTTTATCATGTTTATTTTAGATTCGTTATAGTTGATCTTAGCTAAGGTTTCAACTGCCGTCACTCCAAGACGGATAAATCGGCCAAGGCTTGTGGCTAGCCGGGATGTGATCGACAGGACATGGCCGAATGGTTTTCGTTAAAAACCTTCTAGAATATATCCCGCGGGATGTCTAAACTCAATTCATGAGGGATTACTCTCCTGCAGCACCATAGTAAACAATATCGCATCCAAGACAGTGAGACTCGTCTTCGGCGTAAATATTCTGTTGAAAATGATATCTGAACAGCAAGGAACCCTGGCTATCCACTGCCGTAGATGCAGGTCCTAGCGGGAGCCTCATTGCCTGCCATACAATAAAATTCCCAAAGTAGTTACTCCGAGTCTCGTTTACTGGTCCATAACTGAATGGCTCCCACTTTTACCCTCCGATTCTCCAACTCGCGACTCGCGACAATGACGAAGGCGGACCCGGTTCTCCACAATATTTTGAAGCCACCGAAAAGAGACCGTGCCGTAATATCCGTCTAAGTTGACAGTCAACTTCTCCGGTATGGTAGACAGAGAGACATTTTGGAAACGATAACAAATTCATATCACGTTAATGGCATATCTCATGATTCAAACTAACCCCCACATACGGGGCAATTGCCCTCCGTATCCCATGGGGCTCCGCAACAAGACTCTCTCTAGCTCCAACTCCGCGATGATCCATCTGGTATAAAGAACTCCAGCTCACCTCCCCTCGTTGTGTTCTCCAGCATCGTTCTTTTCATCATCACCGACAAAATGAGCGTGCCAACTTATCTCGGCGCAAGCGGCAAGTCCCTCGCGATTCTCCAAATCGCCGCCATTGTCGCACCCTCCTTCATCCTCTTCGGTTACAACCAAGCTGGTATCGGTGGTCTCCTCACCGAAAAAGATTGGGTAAAGACGTTCCCCGAGATCGACACCGTAAACACCACCGGTGCTGAGAAGAGCGCAAAGTCAACACTGCAAGGCTTTGTAGTCGCGACCTTCGTCATTGGTGCCTTGATTGGTTCCTTGTCTTGTTCGTGGACTGGTGATAAGTTTGGACGACGAAATGTTATCTTTGCGGCTGCTGTTTGTACACTCATTGGAGAAATCCTTGAGGCGTCGAGCTTTGGACTTGCGCAGTTTATTGTTGGACGAGTTATTATCGGTTTGGGTATTGGACAGTTGAGTTCTATTGTTCCTGTGTGGCAATCCGAGACTTCTGCCGCTCAGAACCGTGGTCGCCAAGTCGTCCTCACTGGTCTCTTCATCTGTCTTGGATACGTTCTCGAATCATGGATCAACCTCGGCTTCTTCGAATTCGAGCACGGTTCCGTGACATGGCGCCCTCCCATCGCCATCGCCATCCTCTTCTCTCTCATCCTCATGGCCTCCATCTACTGCTTCCCCGAGTCTCCCCGCTGGCTCGTCCTCAAGAACCGCTCCGAAGAAGCGCGCCACTCCGTCGCTGCCCTGCGCGGTCTCCCCATCGACTCCACCGAAGTCCTCGCCGAAGTTGCTGGTATCGAGCACTCCCTTGAAGAAACCTCCGACAAGGCAGCTCGTCTTGGCGACATGCTCAAGATGGGCGATGATAAGCTCCTCTACCGCTTCATCCTTTGTATCCTGCTTCAATTCTACCAGCAGATGTCCGGTTCCAACCTGGTCAGCGTGTACGCCAACATTCTCTTCCAGAAGAACCTTGGTCTCGACGCCGAGACTTCCAAGGCTCTTACCGGCGGTGCCCTGACTTGGAAGTTCCTCGCTTCGTTCGTTGCTTTCTTCACCATCGATCGATTCGGTCGTCGTGCCGTGTTTATTATCAGTGGTGTCGGTATGTCGGCTTGTATGATTGCGCTGGCTGTCAGCACTTCTTTCGGTCCCGAGAACAAGCCTGCTATGGTTGTCGCTGCTGCCTTCATTTACTTGTACAACACCTTTGTTCCTATCGGTTTCTTGGGTGCCAACTTCTTGTACTGTACTGAAGTTGCGCCCATCCGACTCCGAATGGCCATGTCTTCCATCTCGACCGCCAACCATTGGCTATGGTAAGTTTCGTCGCAAGTCCCATCTCTTCATAACAAATATTAACAATTTCTCAGGAACTTCATTGTCGTCATGGTCACTCCCGTCGCTCTTGAGAGCATCGGCTGGCAGTACTACATCGTGTACGCCGTCATCGCCGCGTGCGTTCCTGTCTCGGTGTGGTTCTTCTTCCCCGAGACCATGGGTCGCAACCTCGAGGAGATTGAGCTCATCTTCAAGGAGTCACCATCTGTCTTCGCGACTGTCAAGTTTGCCAAGAACAGACCTCGCAACACTCCTCAGGAGTTTCTTGCTGGTAAGGAGAAGGCAGACCACTTGGAGGAAGGTGACGAGTAAAAATTGGTTTAGCGAAAGAAAGCGATTGTGTTTATGCTTAACGATAGAATTACCAGACTGGAAAAGTCTTGGAATACAATGATTATGATCAATGCATATTTTTATTCATGTGAATGCAATTGTTCCTGATGTGCAGCTTTGCATCGTGCGACTGCATCAAATTAACCGGTGATCATCAGATAAACTGATATCCAATTCGTGGAGGAATTAATAAACTCTTGACTTGCAAAAACTAATCTCATTTCAGGGACTTAGGCCGAGTCAATTATGGAGCTTCTCTCAAAAATACGACCTTGAGCCCACAGTCTCTCTGACGCGCACGAATCCAAATGCCCAATTCCCCCAACCCTTGTCATTACTCCAACGCGGAATCAAGCCATGATCGACAAAAGTCTAACGTCATGATTTATCCACCCCAGAATTCACCCGCCATGATCGTCTTCTTCCCCGCATTCAATTGATCATACTCCAGGTTCTTTGCTGAGCTTCACCGGTTAAACATGTCTTGAGTTCCATCCTCGGCATTGGACATGATTCGATCGTCAAAAGTGCGGAGAAGTATCATGCTTAATTATTGGACCGCTTCGTACCTGCAGTTTCCCTCATCTTAGCCCACGTCACTTGGAAGAATTGGATCATGACTGGGGCGGATGAATATAGGCGAGACCAACTTATGGCTAAATAGAAAGTATATATATATGCATCATCATCCTGCTAGATCCCAATTGCAACCTCATCTGCAGAGTGTAAGCTTTTCATCATGGTTCGCTTCAGTTCACTCCTGGCGGCTGCGGCATGCTTCGTTGCTGCCGAGTCTGTCAACATCGAGGTTGCTTCCAAGGGCGGAAACGCCACCAGCGGTCATCAATATGGTTTCCTCCACGAGGTACGCACATCCCCCATCACACTAATTGAAGCTTGTACTAATGTGATTAGGACATCAACAACTCTGGTGATGGTGGCATCTACGCCGAACTCATCCGCAACCGCGCCTTCCAATACAGCAAGAAATTCCCCGTCTCGCTCTCCGGCTGGCGTCCCATCAACGGCGCAAACCTAACCCTCAACCGCGCCGGCGAACCTCTCTCCGAAGCCCTCCCCGTTTCCATGCGCGTCAAGCCTACCAAGAATGCCAAGGAGATTGGTTTCCTTAATGAAGGCTACTGGGGCATGGATGTCAAGAAGCACAAGTACACCGGCAGCTTCTGGGTAAAGGGTTCCTACAAGGGCCACTTCACCGCATCTCTGCGCTCAAACTTGACCGATGATGTCTTTGGTAGCGTCAAGGTCAAGTCAAAGGCTAAGAAGGATAAGTGGGTTGAGCATGAGTTTAAGCTTACCCCCAAGATGGATGCTCCTAACAGCAATAACACTTTTGCTATCACCTACGACCCCAAGGGTGCTGATGGGGTTCTGGACTTTAACCTTATTAGTCTGTTTCCTCCTACCTACAAGGGTCGCAAGAACGGTCTGCGCATCGATCTTGCAGAGGCTCTCGAGGGTCTGCACCCCAGTCTTCTTCGTTTCCCTGGCGGTAACATGCTCGAGGGTAACACCAACAAGACTTACTGGGACTGGAAGGATACTCTCGGTCCTCTTCGCAACCGTCCTGGTTTCGAGGGTGTCTGGAGCTACCAGCAGACTCACGGTCTCGGAATTCTCGAGTATCTTCAGTGGGCTGAGGACATGAACCTTGAGATCATCGTTGGTGTTTACGCCGGTCTTGCTCTTGATGGTGGTGTTACTCCCAAGGATCAACTCCAACCTCTCATCGATGATGCTCTCGATGAGATTGAGTTTATTCGCGGTCCTGTTACTAGCAAGTGGGGTAAGAAGCGTGCTGAGCTTGGTCACCCTAAGCCCTTCAAGCTTTCTTACGTTGAGATCGGTAATGAGGATTGGCTTGCTGGTTATCCTGGTGGTTGGAACAGCTACAAGGAGTACCGATTCCCCATGTTCCTCGAGGCTATCAACAAGGCCCACCCTGACCTGACCGTTATTTCCTCTGGTGCTTCTATCGACCCTGTCGGTAACAAGAACGCTGGCTTCGACATTCCCGCCCCCGGAATTGGCGACTACCATCCTTACCGTGAGCCCGATGTCCTCGTCGAGGAATTCGATCTCTTCGACAACAACAAGTACGGTCACATCATCGGCGAAGTCGCATCTACACACCCCAACGGCGGTATCAAGTGGGAGGGCAACCTCATGCCCTACCCCTGGTGGATCTCCGGTGTCGGTGAGGCCGTCGCTCTGGTCTCCTACGAGCGCAACGCCGACCGCATCCCCGGAACATTCTACGCTCCCATCCTCAAGAACGAGAACCGCTGGCAATGGGCCATCACCATGGTCCAATTCGCCGCCGACGCCGCCATGACCACCCGCTCTACAAGCTGGTACGTCTGGGAGCTCTTCGCCGGCCACCCCATGACCCACACCCTCCCCGTCAAGGGCGATCTCGACCCTCTGTTCTACGTCGCTGGTAAGAACGAGGACAAGGGCACTCTTATCTGGAAGGGTGCTGCTTACAACACCACTAAGCACGCCGATGTTCCTGTCTCTGTTGCTTTTGAGGGTGTCAAGGCTGGTACACAGGCTGAGCTTACTCTTTTGACCAACAAGGAGAAGGATCCTTTTGCGTTTAACGATCCTCACAAGGGAAACAATGTTGTTAAGAGTACTAAGAGTGTTATCAAGGCTGATAAGAAGGGTGCTTTCAAGTTCACTATGCCCGAGCTTAGTGTTGCTGTTCTTGAGACTACCAAGAAGAGAAAGGCTTTCATGGGTTAAGAGTAACTGGTGAATGACTCCGGAGGATAGCTTTACATGTAGATAGTTAAATACTTTACAATGATGAGATACGTCAGATAAAAAGATGTCATGATATGATATGGTCTTGAACTTGTTTATTAAATAAGACTATGTGTTATGTGAGTGGTGATGTTCCGTCACTCAAATTCGCCTTCAACCCCATGTTCACACCTTCGGGAGTTAACAGGCTCTTCAAAAGAGAAATATTCCCAATCACAAGGTTGATCACGCGGCGTATCAGAAACCTTAAACCCCCTAAACTCAACTTCCCGACCCATGAAAGGAACATTGATCCTCCCCACAAACTTAGTAAACTCATCGTCAAGAAACTCAATATCTCCACACTCCGGCTCAGAGACAGTCTCACCACTGGCGATCTCTTTTCCTCTCAGTCGGAAGAAGAAGCGTCGGCCTGTTGAAGGAGACCATTTCATTTGTGGCGCCGTGCATGTCTCGGGGTCACAATTCCTCAACGTGACATTCGAATCATTCATGTCGTAGGAATGCTCCAGGGCATCTAAGGCTGAGTCATTCGTTGATAAGAGTATGACCTTATTTAGTTTACCAAGCTTAAGGTTTGCGTATGTGACCTTATCTCGCTTAAAGACGTCCAATCTTTGCATTTCACCGTGCTCGTAATCGTTACGGAATTGAAGCTCATCGCACTTGATGATGTACGACCCTTGAAGGCGACCACCTGGTGTACCCGACAAGTACTCGTAGTGATCACCCATCGCTTCCAACCACGCCATCTTCCTAGCCCGCTCTCCTCGACCGAAAGGGTAGGCGACAGTCTCTGCCAACCCCTGAACCTCACCAAGTGACTGCCCAACAACGATACGACGGGTGTCATCGCCCACGATAGCTGTGAATAAGCCGAACTCGTGCGTGGCTATCTTGACGAGGGTGTGCAATTCTTGCATTCCCAGGATGAGAGGCTTGGCTGTTTCTCCTGAGAAGTGGGATTGCAGGAGTGAACGTGTGGCCACCTCGTATGAAGTCGTCTGTGGCTGGACGGGGGCGGCGGTGAAGGTTGACATGTTCAGCCCGTAGCCGGGGGTAACTGAGGGCAAGGTGGTGTTTCGAGTCATGATAATTGTAGTGAGTGATGTGTAGATGAATGATGATTGTGGTAATATTGATGTGATTGTGGTGATGGTGGTGGTGATCGTTCGTGGTACTTTGTTTTGTTTTGTAGAGTATCAGAATGGTTGGAGGTTTATTCCTGCGAATTATGCAAGAAGGACCCCTTTTTATATCTGGAAAATCTCTGTCTAAAATTATTGTGTGAACTTTATTTTGCATAAAGATGAGTTTATCTCTGAGTTGGAAGTAAATGGGATGTCACGAGTTGATGTTTTGGAACTTTAATTCGGGCGGCACAAAGCCGAGTTCCAAAATAATGACGACCTTCTCTTTGGTTTTCATAGCTGTACCGCTGGCATGTGATCAAATTGACCACACCAGATTCGGATTCAAGAGAAGAGGCTGTCGATCATGGCAGGCCGTGGGATTCCGACAGTCGGTTTGACCGTCGATGGCATCAAATAACGCTGAAAACATTTCAATTATCTGTACAAGTAAGAACGGGTCGTGGTTCAAGTCACCTTCGTGGTTTGTTTGTTCGAGTGCAGCGAGCTCCATGGCGGCGGTCCCTCGGCTGCTGTCCGCCGGGCCAGATGGCGGCGATGACACTTGTACTGATGGAGGTATTAGCGTCAGTGTGATGGCGAAGATGGGATCCTAAACGAAGGGTCCGGTCGAGAAGTAGCTCGGGTTTCTTCCTCAATATATTCCTCCTCTCGCTCTACTAGCAGATCTCCAGCACATACAAGTACATCCCACCCCCCCAGCCAGATCGACAAGAGGACTGTGCACACATGCCGTTGTGAGACGCACTGCGCATCCTAACAGAAATCCGAAGACGATGGAAGATGCTTGCTACTCATGAGAATGTTCAGCTTATCATATCCATGATAAAACTGAATTCAAAAGCGTTGTTCTGCTGAGTACGCATTGCGGGCATCTTCAGATGTGTCACCGCCAAACACTAGTGCATTAGGAACTCAAAGATCAGGCACCAGCGATCACAGCAAAGATATAGTTCGATCCAGTCTGAAGTCAATAATGAAAAGTCTAAAACTCCAGTATGCAGAAAAAGCAGTCTATGGAACTTTTAACCCAACCATGCAATGCAAAAACACAAAAAGCCCCCATTAAACCCAGGCTTAAACTCTCTTACGAGTAAACCTCTCAGCAGGCCACCCCTGCATAGTAGCCTTCTCATCAACAACATCACCCCCCATAATAAGCGTATGCTCCAACAAACAACTATCATTCTCCATCCTAGCTCCACTCAAAAGTCGACTTCCGGTCCTCAAAACACATCGATCTCCAACATCAACCCTGTTCAGGTCGAACTTGCCTCGTGTGTTAATGTGCGCCACCACACTTGCGTCGTCAACAACCACACGGTTGCCTAGTGAGATGAGATCGGGTTCGGTGAACATGAGACTGGGTGTCCCGTTGGCGAAGAGAGCACAGTCCTTGCCGATCTTGGCACCTAGAGCACGGAAGTAGAACACGATCCAGGGTGTTCCGGTCAGGAGGCTTAGAATTCCATTGCCTGCGTAGCAGTTTCTTCGGAGACGTTCGATGCCGAGGAAGATTTGCCAGCGTTGGCAATAAGAGGACTTGTCCCAGTCGTAGTTGCCGGGTGTGCGACGACCCATGAGAATCCACTTCGACCCAATGACGATACCCATGGCGAGAATGGATTGAATCGTAGTCAAGACAGCCATAGCGACGAGCATAGTGACGAAGATCGCGGCCAGGTCCTTCCACCAGATAGCATTCGTGCTGATGAGATGATTAAGCACAACACGAACGATCTGGATCGATGAGATACTCGCTGCGTCCCAGTAAACAGAGGTAAAGACAGCGAAGAAGGTAGAGTAACAGAAGATGGCGAAGGGACCAAGGACATGGTACGGTGCAAGCTTGAGGTAAAAGGCGCGGCCGAAGGGAGACAAATCGCGGGCCCAAGCGTCCTTATTGGGAGATTCGTCAGTGACACTTCCAGAGCTGGGTTCAGAGTCACTGTGGAATTTCTCATCATACTGCATCTCGCGCAGGGAAGATTGAGCGCTGTTCTCGGTGCTTGAGCCAGTAGACAGACAAATTGCATCACCGCCATGGGAACCAACATAAGTGCCGTGAGGGTAAGTGCCATTGCGCTTGGTCAAAGCACCAGAGCCCATGGTGACCTTCTCGCCAATTGTAACACCAGGAAGGAGGTTCACGCGATCAGCGATCATGGCGCGGTCTTGGATGGTGATCTTCTCGGAGCCAATACCGTCAGAAGTAATAAGAGCAGAGCGCGACCCAAAGACAACGTCATTGCCAACATCGATGAGATGGTAATCACCGATACCAGGACCAGTACCAGGCCAATAGACACGTTGTCCAACCTTCGCACCAAGCGCTCGCAGCGCCATCGAAGTAGCCTCGTAGTGCGTACCGAACATACTCGTCAAATCATGCAGTTTACCCGTAGGATAGATCTCCTTGATCAAAGTAGCTCTCCAGGCAGAAACGGTAGAAGTATCCTGCTTAGACGTAGCCTGGAGCTTACCAAAGACACAGTCCAGAAGAGACTTGATGATCATGACGAAGGCGAAAAGGAAGAAGGGACCGAAGATACAGCCTGCCACGCGAGCTAGGTAGTGGTATCCAATACGCGTAGGCTGACAGAACCAATCGACACTGCTTCGTAGAGGAGATGTGGACGAGGAAGCCTTGGTGAGAACCATACCGACGAGTCCACCGGCCCATGGAAGAGCAGCGACAAACATGGCCAAAAACTTGAGAGGGAAGGTGAAGAGGATGTTGAGAAGCCAGTGTCCTGACTTGCGCTCGCTGGGGAGTTGATCGCGGTACTCCTCGCTGGCATCTTGCATCTCCCAGGTAGACGAGTTGAAGCCAAGACAGGTATTAGCTGGCATGGTAGTACCCGGAACAACAATAGACGAAAAGCCAACAGTGCACTTCTCACCGATGTTGATACGGCCAAGGTACATGGAAGTGTTTCCCTCAGCGGCGAAAGGTCGACAAGTACATCCAGTAATGTTGGCATCATCGCCAATAGAAACGAGATCATACTCTCCAATCGCAGCACCTTTGAGTCTGACGTTCTTACCGATAGACGCACCCATAAGACGATAGTAAAATCTCAGCGTCATATCATTCGAGCTAAAGAAGCCCTTGCCACAAACAGCGACAATCTTCTGCACCAGCCACCACCGCGTATGGTAGAATCCCCACATGGGGTACATACCCTCGCGATAACGACCGATAATGAGCCACTTCGCCATGATACCAACGATAGGAGAGACACAGCGGGTGACGAAGCGGGAGATCAGCATGGAAACGACCAAGTTGACGAAACGGCCTGGGACGGAGGCGTTGGTGGGGAGCTTTTGGCTGTATGCCAAAGCAACGAAGAAGCATGTCCACTGGAATGCGCGACGGAGGGGATAGACTACCATGATGGGAATAAGTTGGAGAAGCATGAGAAGGGGGTTTGTAGAGCTGTACGTCTTGGTGCAGCCCTCAACGGTATCTTCTTGATTACCGCCCTCCTTCTTAGCCTCGAGCTTCGCATCAACATGCGCAGCAAGCTTCGCCACAGTTCCATCATTAAAGACGGTCGTGATAGGAATAGAAATGTTGAAATCGGATCGCAGAGCAGCGAGGAGGCGTCCTGCCCTTAGAGAGTCACCACCAAGAGTGAAGAAATCCACGTCGCGGGGAATGTCGGATGGCGGAAGAGAAAGGACCTCGGCGAAGGCCTTGGTGATGAGACCTTCTGTGCTGCCCTCGAGTTGCTTCATGGATGCTTGGAGAAGCTCGTCAAGTTGGGATTGGAGGAGTTCAATGTTGACTTCGTTGGAGGAGTTGCGGGGGAGGGGACGGTCGAGAATGTGGATCTCGCTGGGAATGGCATAGTTGTCAACAAGACCAACAAGTTCGTGACGAATGTTGCTCGTCACCGCGGTGTCGACAGTGATGTCGCTCGTCTTGGGACCCAAGACAGCTTGAGGCGCACCATCAGGTCCCTGAAGACAGAAAACATCAACATGACCTGGCACGACGCTTTGAATCTGACCCGAAAGCGTGTGGTAATCCACCAGACAAGGCTGTGACTCAATTGAGACGGAGAGCTTGGTATCAGCAGGAGGACAAACAGCATCCCAGTGTCTTCCCATATGCGGCGTATCATCCGTCACGGTAGGAAGATCCATGCGCTTGCCCAGGTTAATTCGTAGGACCTTTCCGTTGTTCTTGGGAACATCGTCCATGTAAGCGATCAGGACAGGCCACTTGGCTTGTTGAAGAGAAGATTTTAACGCAGCGTGGAGAGTCCTAAGATCAACGCGGGGAACGTTGGGTGGTGTGACGAGAACAACACCGACAACTTCCTGAAGAACATCGTGACTTGCTGAGAAAGCCAATGTCTGCGATACACGTCCATAGATAGGTGAGTCCACAGATCGAGAAGAAGTCATAATAGCATTCTCGACTTCAAATGGGGAGATAAGTTCTCCACCACGGTTGATGACTTCCTTGCTTCGACCAGTGATGTAAAGATAGCCATCTTCATCCATGTATCCTAAATCACCAGTGTCGAACCAGCCGCTGGCGTTGAAGGGGGACTTGTCGTATGTACCATCGGGTCGAAGATAGCCTGGGAAGACAGGTTCGCCACGGACGCAGATTCGACCGACTGTGTGGTTTGGAACAGAGTCTTCTGACCAGTCGAGGATGGTGAGTTCAGGACCGGTGCTTATACCGGATGTACCTTCGCGGTCGAGACGGTAGTTGAGCGGTGGAGTAGAAATAGGCATGCATCTAAATGTGTTAATGGGGAGTAAATGAGAAGGTAGTGAGGTGACTTACTCTGTCATTCCATAACTAGGAAGAACGACACAGTTGAAGGTATCGCGAAGCTGATACGCTAATGAAGGAAGTAAACCACCAGCAGCATTACAAGCAAGTCTGATCCTGCTCTTCCTAAGCGCTTCAGGTCGGGCAGCTGCTTCTGCGACGATGACGGAGTGCATAGATGGAGAAGCGTAGTACCACGTCGGTTGGATAGTCTCGGCGACGTCCCAGAAGAGGTTCGCGTCGAAGGAGGGACAGCAGACCGTTGAGCCACCTGCAAAGATTGGAGCGAAGATGTTTCGTACTAAACCACCACTGTGTCATGTTAGTAGATGTTGAAGTGTGGGGTGGTAGACTTACACATGGTACAAGGGCATCATGTTAAGACAGATGTCCTCTGAAGTAAGACCCCATGATTCAATAACGGCCACTACACCAGTGACGATAGAGTGTGTCGTAAGAGGAACAACCTTTTTCGTACCAGACGTACCACTGGTGAACAGAATAAGACTGATGTCATCAGCCTTATTAGCAACACGGTCCGAACCAGCAGATACCGCATCACCATTCAACGTCTTGACAGAAAGACCCTGTCCAGCGACCCAATCGACAACAAACACCTGGATACCATTCTCCGATACCCATGAGGCATCAAGTTGTAGCTTCTCATATTCCTCGTATGTCGTCAAGATAAAGTCCGCTCGCGCTTGTAGAATATCGGCTCGGAATTGTTCTGGTCCGGCGGCGGGGTTAATAGGCGATGCTGTGTAATATGTCGTCACAGCAATACAAGTCGCTGCTAGAAGAGGTCCATTCGGCACGGCGATAGAAACAACAGGTTTGCGCCCCGTCTCGACAGGAAGTTGGAAGTCGGTGACGAATTGGTGAAGTTCGCGATGCGAGATGACATCTCCACCACTAGAAGCCCTCAGCGCAGGCTTATTCTCAGGACTGATGAACTGTGCAAGGGAGGAATATGAAGCCTTGACCAAGTCAGACGTCTCTCTTAACAAAAGAGCAGACGTCTCGTCTTTTCCAGTTTTTACATCTTCAGGAAGGTGTTTGTATACTCGTGTAAGACACTTGACAAGGGCAAAGACAGGCCACGGTCCAGACTCCTCTTTCAACAAAGCGTGAAGGAGCTGGAGA
The DNA here is from genome assembly GCA_004366955.1 of Fusarium humuli. NCBI lineage: Eukaryota > Fungi > Ascomycota > Sordariomycetes > Hypocreales > Nectriaceae > Fusarium > Fusarium humuli. The sequence goes on along the minus strand of QHKN01000058.1, from coordinate 236,578 downwards.
GGCCGCGTGGATGGTTGTCCTGTTGTGGGGAGCGCAGCCAATAGCTGTGCTTTGTCGGCTCGTAAAGACTGGCTGTCGTCGCCGAGCTCGCGCATCAGCTGTTCCATCTTACGAGGGGGAGGGCAGACTAGACTCAAAACGAAAGAGAACAAAAAAGGAATGAATGACAGAGGTTGTTGGTCTCAGATCAGATCGTCTAGCGAATATCTGAAGATCTCAATGTGTTTCTACTACCAACATAAACTCAAGTGACTGCTCACGGTCTATATACTTTCATCACTCTCCTGACGATCCTGTCTGACCGTCCCAGCAAGCTGCCTCTCAAACACAGTTTACTTGGCCCAATCTGCCTCGCTGCCTGTTTCGCTACAAGATTAAGGTAATAGTATCCTCTTCGAGTGTCTATCACTTGCCGTGCTTAGTAAAGGGGTGTGTTGCAGCCCGTGCCTGCGTGTTCTGTGCTGCAACTTAGATATCAGATTGGCCTTGACAGGGCCTGTCCTAGACATTATTTCCACTGCGGCTCTGCTATTAGTCGGACCGTATTCTTGGCTTGCATGTCACTGCCTAAAGAGGAAAGGTTAGTGGCTGTACTGCCGAGCGCTAGTGCCAGCTCTTATGGAAGGCCTTCCCTTACGCAATCTGTGGTCTAGAATTTGTGGGATAATCCCACCCAAAACTGCACTTCGAGGCAGAACTTTATTGTATTGCTTATCGTATTACTGATATATCGTGCATTTCACCACAAAGGTTACAGTTACAGTTCGGACACGGGCATGTATCACAGCCCGAGCAATTAGCCTCGAAAATTGAAAGGTCCACAGTGTTGCAGGCACAGACTCTTTGCATGAAACCTGTCAACCTATTAAGCTTGCTTGTTTAGTTGGTTCCCCTTCCCGGCGAACCAACTGTGGCTACTGTCAACTAACTAGCAGGGGTTCGTCACTGACCGAGTGGCCCAGTCAGTGGCTTGAGTCGTCACAGATGGAACCGTCAAAGCCGCTCGGTCTAAGCGATATCAGGTCCTAGCACTATCTTTCCCACTAAAGCTTCTAGAAATGACGATGGTCGGCAGTTAAAATTCCACGGAATATCCGCTTGACACTTTGACATGTTGAGCGGGTCTTTGGCCTGAGACACACAGATACTGATCAACATCGCTTTGACATTTGCATTTTTTCATCAAGTTTAAAAAAGACGCATGTAGAAGCACGGATAAGCCTGACAACGAAAAAGAATTTTCTCTTTCGATTTGAGGCTACACGACGCGTCATGACATCACTGCCACTATGGAGAAGAGACGACAGGTCCCTATGTTTGGTCTATAGTACAGTATCTACTATATGTGGGCGGAATGAGCCCCATTTGTCGACGCGTATATGTAACGTCGGAAATAAAGTGCTTACGAAGCTTTATCCAATAAGGTTCTTAAGCTTGTATACAACTCTACAATCTTATCTCAGATGAAAGGGAAGGATGAATAAACAATTGATCTACGGAATGTCGCAAGGGTGATTACGCGGTCAAGGATCATACATGTAGATCTTTACAAATACAACCCCAAGAAAAGAACGGAGAAATTCTACGGACGGTCCGATTGAAACTCCAGAATGTTTCAGTCAAAAAGCACCGAGAGGTTTTCCCCAGGGGCCCAGTGAGGCTCCTGCTCAGTGGGACAAGCCTCATCGAGTGGGACAAACAGGCATGATCCAGTGGCAGGCAGAGCAGGGGAGGTGTCTCAGGTCAATGCCATTGGCTCAGCTTCCTCAGCTCGAGTCAAGCGAATATTATCCAAGCAAAGCCAAGATCTGCTGTAGATCTTCAATTCTCCTAGACAGCCCCGCGATTATCCGAGATTGTTATCGGTGAAATATTATCTCGTCCTGCGGTTTCATACTCATTGGGCAGCAAGTCAATGCGCGGACCGAATTTCCGGGGAACATTCTATGGGACTTTGAGTTCTTTTCTTCCCATCGTCGGGACATGCAGGAAACGTTCCTGATAAAGAAGGGCCTGCAGTAGAAATGGTGCAAAGATCAACTTGATGATGGAGATGTAGATTAGCACTCGATGCGATGGATAGATTTGCTGTTTCGGGTAACATCACGATAAGGAAAGGACCCTCAGTTTCAATTTGCAATGGGGGATTTACAGATTGTGACTTCATTGCAGCATCTCTTCTTGCGTCAGTCGGAAGCTTTAGGGTAGAACAGGTGCTGTATTGTGGGTAGAGAGCACAATGTTCTCTTCTCGTTGCCCGAAATCACCCATACTGGCTATAGGTTATGCACTTCGCCGAAAGCGTGGCTCCTCTGCCAGTGAGGTAATCTCATCCCTGCTGAAAGTGAATGCCTTTGTGGAAGAATGCTTTTCCTGAGAGGTCTTCTTCTCTAAATCTTCAATATCAACGGTGATTGTATAACCAGTCTCCTGCAACTGCAAAGCCAAACCAGCACTCGTTGGTTCGTTGTCGCTCTCTGGCCGTTCGCCTTGGACCATGTCCACGTAGTTCTTAATTCTCATACTTCGTGTTTCCCAGTTGAATAACTCATCTCTCGCATATCGCACTCGATTGCCGTTGGTTCTGTTCACAATCTCAACCTCGGGTATCGCACGATTCCCATCGACACGAAGGAATTCCGCAGCAGCGGTAAAAGTTGGTTGACCCACTGGTGTAAATATGAGGCTGACCGAGCCACGTGGCTGACAATCCAACAAAACCAGCATGGTGTCGTCTGCTAGCTTATGCTGAGCAAGAACCTCTACTTTTGGTGGGTCTGAGCCCTGGACCTGGCATGCCAGCCGGGGAAAGCTCGCTAGTATCTGGCTACGAAGGAAGAGTCCATAAGACGGAATTTGCCGTTTGTCTAGGGCTTCCCTTATGGTCGTGCGCAAGATGTCTTTGTCTGACTGGCTCGAATGGTGGTTTGCCAAGCTTAACGCACCGTCGACAAGGGCATCAGTCCAATTCTTATCGACGTGGAAGAAGCGTAGAGACTCGGATGGTAGATGCGATTGATCGGAAGTGAGATAGAGTGCAGGTATACCATTCAGAAGTAGACGATCGAACACCCATTCTTGGACGATGGCAGAATCCGTCTTATCTGGCATAACAGGACGCAAGCGGGTGGCAGCCCCAAGGCCATCCATTAAACCGGATAATCCAGCGATAACCTCATCCCTAGAGCCGTACGAGGTCAACGAACGCTGAGTTTGAGACCTCCCACGTAGCCTCCATAATGCAGTCGTGAACTTGCCGTCTTCCATCGCCAAGCTCTTACCCAACTGCCAAGCCGTGGAATACGAGATATCAACGAGGTTCAGATCCGGATCGTAGATCCGTAAATCTCCGTCGAACTTGGAATTATCCTTGTTTAAAGGATACGGCACCCGTCTTGGCGCGAGTGGGCCACGGTACATAGCGGCTGTTTCCTCGCCCGTTTGGATTCGGTGACGGACAAGAGTGTAACCTTCATTGAACCTTTTTGAGACGGCCTCACCAGGTCCCTTGTTAAAGTTGTTGTGCCCGGATCCGAGCATCGATGAACTTATGTTCGCCAAAGAAGTGCCAAGATCAACCATGTTTGGCGGTATAGCATTGTAAGACCAACTGTACAGACTGGTCATCATAACTCGTTCCTTGGCGTCCAGACAACTGACAGAGCGCCCGTTGATACCCTGTAACGAGACCAGGTGCGCGAACACGGGAGTAGGGTTCTCGATATCATCGGGCCCTAGCCGGTGGGAGAATACCACGCTGGAAGTAGTAGGGTCGTTCTCGCCGTCTTTTGTCTCACCGCGCACATAAGCCATGAACCGAAAATGTGATATATCGAAGTGCGCTTGTCCTTCCGAGTCTGGCTTGCTCGAAAAGAGACCCTTGAACAGATCACTGCGCATAGCAATGACGCTAGTCCTTGTTCCAGCATCCTTATCGTTATCTGGGTTGGGTATAAGGTTGACTAGTGCCGGATCGTTGAGAGAACCAAGATCGCCAACAGAAAGATCCCAGCCAAATGTGTCGTTTATCTTGGCCTTCGCATGGCCGAAAAATGAGCTCTGCTCTTTTAGCTCAAGCTCGAGCTCATCGCGAGTAAAGACGATCAAAGCAAGCCAGGGTACCACAGGGTCTGAATTGGCCCTATAAGCCCATGGTAACTTAGCATCTCGAAAGACGACATGCGGAAGTGTCGTAAACGAAGGAGCTGTTTGACCCGGCGCTGGGAAGACGGAAACAATATCTGCAGATCCGTCATCTGCAGCGCTCAGGGACCATTGCGCTGGGACAGCTTCAACCTTATTTTCCGCGGACAGGGTATCTCGACGATCTTCCAGGGATGATACGATGGTCTTGTCTACTCCCACGTTGTACTCGATAGGATCCAAAAAAGTCGACATGATGGTTATCTCCTCACCGCTCGAAAAAGATGGGAAAGGGCAAGGCTTTCTAGTTGAAGAAATGTCTCGATTGCAACGTCTTGGACCCTGCGGAACTTTCCATTTTGTGGCTGGCTGAAAAAGCAAGGATTCGTTGAGGCTATTGGTGAGATATGACAGGGGTCATGGTCTAGAATTGTCTTGTCTCACCTGATTTCTCATGACTCGATCTGAGCTTCCCATCTCTCAATAGCGGATTATTTTCTGACTCGGAAGTAAGCACTGCATCAAAAGGCAGTCCATCGATTTTATCTTCTGCAATGACCAGCGCAATTGGCCCAGAAGCCTCGGCGGAATAACTCCGCACCACCCGGGGATTCCCCGGACTCAGTATACCGTCCAAATCGACAAGAAATAATACTCAACAAGGCTTTAAGAAGTATATTCTTATCGTTTGAATTGATATTTGAGGCTCTTGTACCAGTATTGGAGTCGTGATGTTTTAATTGCCATATTGAGGAAAACCGAAATCATCATTATCAGAACCGGTATAGCATAACATGTAAGTACTGCGTACCAATAATAACGTACATTCTTTGTATTAGAAAACGAATCTGATTACGCCTTATGATCTGTTGATAGTAGAATTGGATTGTACTACGACTATTTCTGTTTACAGCCGCACAAGAAAACACTTAAATATGACAACAAACAAGAGGTTCTACTCGGTACATTTATCAGTCCAAGTCTTTCCGATTAAACAGACTAGCTACCCTGATACATGTGGACACAGATACTGATGAGGAGACATGGAGGCATAAACGTCTATAGAAAATGTTCACAAGTAGACTACATTTATCGAGGATGTAATAAGGGGAAGACATAACAGAAACCTTACTCTGCTCTAGGTGTTAAGCTTTCGACTCTTACACATTAACAACTCAGCTACCTGCGAATTAATATCACCGCCCTTCTGAGATCATATACTCATATACGTAGCAACTGGTTCTGTCGTCGTCGCCGTCATGTTTATTACTTGGTTCCCATGGAATTACTACACTGGTTCCAATGATACGCTTACGAATTATCTTATCTATCGATAATTCATCATCAAAACATCCTTCACAGTTAACTTGGCGGGGAACATTCAAGCTACCCAGCCCGTCTTTTGAACAGAAGAATTCTTCGCATGGCTTCATGCCTTGTCATGCCTTGTCATGGATAGTATCCTTTGAACCAAGGAAACTTGGAATAGATAGCGGCATCTTAAGGAGGTCCATTATGTGGTCATCACAGCCTGGTGTTCAAGTTGAGACTACGATCATGACGACGAGTCAGATTTCTCAGTTGAGACTTTGTGTCTACGGTGGCATATGAACAGTCATTCTAGGGCCGACGCGGGTTGACAGCTGCCTCCGCGTATAAGGTTTTCCGCCACCAATTGACACTTTGAAGCATCGTGGCTCCAATGGTTACAGACCCTTTTCCCGCGGTAAGTGATATTTAAATACCACCATCAATATTTTGGATGAAGCTAAAGTTCATTCCTCCAGTTTTTGAACATCATGACCAGGCATATCACCGGGGGAGAAAAAGAAAGGGAATTGCGCGTAGCAGAGAAAGTAGAGCTGGAGCTACTGTAGGACAGCAAGTACCTAGTCTATGCCTTTGAAGACCACTCTCACAGCCATATATTGACCCAAAATCGTTAACCACTTCATGGGTTTTGTGCAGGAAATTTACGAAAAGCGCATCTACAGGGTATGTGTTGATCATCACAAGCTACCTCTGAAAGAAACCCTGGAACCATATTGACTAACGAAGTAGTAGTAGCTTGCAAAGAGATTGGGATAGACGATGAAATGTCTATAGAATATGGTTTCCCGTATTTTCAACAAGACACAGTGTTACCTCGTAATTTCTTGCTTGATAGCTTATCCTCTTTTCTGCTTCCTCATTAATTACCTGGCGGTACAGTAAATAACAATTTAACCTTAAAATACAAACTAATTAATGCCTGTAAGAGTTTACTTGATAACATTTGATTATCTTAGTAACTGGATGGGTTGTGTTCTGATGCAGTCGCCGTCATCTACTTCCAGATATTCCTTGAGATAGTCCAGAGAGACCCACTGTGAGCTTGACGCGCGTCTAAATACTGATGCACGCACGCCTGGAGATCATTAATGGGGCTCACAGACTTATGGAGACGGCGGACCCCTAGGGGCTTAGAGCTTCATAATTGATGTGGGCTGGCCAGGGCTCCATGATCTACAAATCCACATCTTATAGGTACACGGCGCCCCGTAAGACAAGCTACAAAGTGGGTTCGGGTGGGTTGTAATGACATATCATGATTATACGGATAATGAGAAGGAAGTGAACGTAAAAGGGGTGGAATTAAATGATGTTCAAATGGAAGAAACAAAGACCAACTGCGATTGATATTAATAGGCAGTGATATAACACTCGCTGCTCGGGTTACACTCCAGCTTTGATTCCATTTAACAGAAATATAAACCCCGCCACGTACCCTGACTCGTTCTTTCTCCACCTCACAGCCTCAACTTCGTCGAAGGCCGCGCAAGCAATTCCTTTTACACAGCTATGAAGATGTCCATTCGCCATACTCACGGCGTGGTTCAAATAGGCTACGAGGTAAATGATCTCAATCGATCGCAAAGGGGGCATTGGCACCTGCCATCAGCAAAGGGTCTATACCCCTTCTCGGGCATCGTCACTTATGGAAGTCTCAAAATTGAACATGGCGCAAATCTGCAACCATGAAGTTTGTAGTAGATTTTAAGATAATGCTTTCTCTAAGAGAAAGAGTTTTAGAAAGAACAAAGGAAAATAATTGTAACAAAAGAAAGAAGTTAAAATCTCATCCCCCAATCTCCCCTCGACATCGTAAATACCCGAGTCCACTGACTTACAGAGCAATATCAGGGTTAAACTCCAAAGCCATCCAAACATCAAGGTTAGGTCCACTGCCCGCCTGCCACTTGTGGTAAGGGTACGAAACAGCATTCTCCTTGTTTCGCACAGCATTGCCGTACGAATCACGGTACCACATTCCGCCATGCTCGTAAAGACGTGGAAGCGCGACATGATCGAAGTCCTTCTCGCTGGTTGGCTTGGTCTTGCCGTCCTTGAGACGAGACATGCCACCGTTGCCGGTACCGGGAGAGAGACAGATGTGGATCTCCTCGAAGATATCTCCGGAGTGGTTGTGGACTCCACAGTCGACGTTGGTGCCTATTCTGTCAGTGAAATGTTGTTATGAAGGCATGGGTGGACTTACCAGCTGTCCAGAATTGCATGTGTGCAATCTCAGTCTTGTCATCCGCGAAACGGAAGTGGAAACCAGTCATGTTCCAGAAATCCTTACCCTTGAAGGCTCCCCCGAACCAAAGATCCTCAACCTTCTTGAACTTGAGAGCCTCAAGACCAAGACCCAGCTTGTTAAGCTTAAAGGTAGTCTTGACAGGGACATCCTCGGTCTTGGCCCACTCGCCATCCTGACCAGTAGGAACGAGACGAAGAACGATAGCACCGTTGTCACCAGCATTGAAAGTGCAGTCTTTGCTGGTAACGGGTGTAATGGCGGGGAAGCCTGAGTTACCGAGTGGTTTGCGAGTATCATCCCCATTATGGATCGAGCCGTACAGGACCTTGATACCGTGCTCCTTCTGAAGCGCAATCTTGCCATTCTTAGGATGAAGTTCGACGCTGATAGCGTAGTTGGCGACTTCAATGAGGGGAAGCTTCTGCGACTGCTGGACTTCGTGAGGTCGAGCGAGGTACACAAGACCCTCGTTATCCCAAGCGGTAGGAACGATAGGAGCTTGGGTTGGAGCCTCGGAGGCGTACACCGTTTTGTTGAGGTGAAGAGTCGTTACTGGCTTGGGCTCTTCGTAGTACTGCTTCACGTTGTAGCCGATGGAAACGAGGTCGAGTTTACCGGCGCCGCCGAAGTTACTGTGACTTGTTAGAGGGGTTTGGTGAGAGGGGAAGAGGAATTACCCGATTGCGATGCGGGCGGATGATTCGTCGGCGATGCGCCACTTGGCGAAGATACCCTTCTCGAGATCGATGGGCTTGTAGTACATGATGCCCTAGACTAGTAAGATTGTAGTTGTTAAGAGCGCTGGAATATACATACCTTCAGTGGGTGAGGGCCCTGGGGAGGCTGGAAGATTTGTCAGTATAGTCTCATGGCTTCAACCAAGGAGTTACTCACAGGGATGGATTCATCCTTGTCATCTCGATCAAGAGGTCCAAAGAGCGCAAGCAAGAACTCGTCGTTACCATCCCCTACCATGATCAGCACACGTCTCTCAACCCCGGACTTCAACTTACCATCAAAATCAGCACACACAATGTAATGACCTGGTCCATCACCTCTCTTAAGTCTCTGGTTAGGCGTGCCATAAGTATCAAGCACATGCCTCTTCCACTCCACATTCTGAAGACCACGGTTGGTCTTAGTGTAAACACACGCCGAGATACCATGGAAAGGATCCAAAGTAGCGACGTAAGCGAAAGGATCATCGCCGAACTTGCCAACGTCGGCACAGCCAGTTCCCCAGTGGTCACCGGAGCCGGGGGATAGAGAGTTGGGGAGTTGGCGGGCCTCTTTGGGTTCTCCAATGCCGATTATGTCGCGCTTCCAGACGTTGTCTTCGTAGTGTAGCCAGGTTGTTCCTTCGCGGGAGGAGATGATCATGGAGTCGAGACCGTCTGGGCCGTCGAACCTGGAATTGTTAGTTGGAATACGGGTTGGTGGGATGGCGGATTTACTTCTTTTGGGTGACCTCGTGGATGACGGTAAAGTTCTCGTCGTCGATGATGCTTCGGGGCCACTCGGTACTAGAGAGTCAGCTTGAGTAGTCCCTTGGAGATATAGTATCTTACGCTTCAAGAACATTCTCGGGTGCCTGGAATCGAATGATAGGAATAGGTGTAACCTATTCAAGTCAGCAACACCACACCTAATTCAGCCAGGATCGGTGGCTCACCTTATCAGCCTCACCACGAACAACAGAAGCAGCGACAACCTCAAGGAACGACCTATTCACGTTAGCCCACAGACACAGCACCACCGTCATTCGCTTGAACTCACTTCTGAGTGAAGTAACCAGCCTTCATGCGATGCATAGCAGGCCATCGTCCAATCTTCCTCTCCTTCCACTTGCCATCACCAAGCTTATCACGACCGGGGTTCTCAAGCCAACTGACCCAACCACCCGCCATATCACACTTGAGCATGAAAGGGCCGTAGGTATGGCAGATGATAAGATCCATGAGGCCATTCTTGGTGATGTCACAGGCTACGACGGCGACGGGGCTGTCGAACTTGCCGATGAGATGCTTGGTCCATGCTAGATACTTAGTACGGAATCAACAGTGACGAGGTGGGAGGGGACTTACGCTGGGTTACTTCTGGGTTGTGATACCCGTTTGTGCCAGCTTTCTCAGAAGCGGCGTGGACGGCGATGGGGTTATCGATGAATTCGATCTCGCCGGAGACCAAGCCAGAACTGGGATATGGTGAGTTGGATATTTACAAGGGAAAGGGGGACTTACGTGATGATACCGGGAACGGGGTCTTCCTTGTCAAAGTGAAAGGTTTCGACCCAGTAGCCATCTGAGCGCTTGTCCTCGATGATGTTGGAACCGAAGGCCGGCTCAGCGATGGTAGGAGGAGACATGATGATGATGTAAGTGATAGTGTCAAATGAATGAATGAATGTGATGGTTTGATGAAGATGCTATAGAGAGGGTATAATGAAGCTATTTATACAATTAAATCACCGTTGAATGTAACCATAGATCACATGTAAAATATTTCTTGAAGTCTAAGCTGGGTCCCGTCGTCGTCCTGTCCAGCGCCTCACAACAATTGCAACTATCGCAAATGAAGTCCATGTCTTCTCAGCCGCACTGCGAAGAGTAACTACCTGATCGTGGAGAAACGCTCGCATGCCAAGAACGTGAAGCTTTCTTCCATATACGGAGGAGTATCGTCAGTCTGAGCCCATAACATACTACTGGATGCATCGCTGATTGGCGAACAGAGTGTTCAGTGTTTCGCGGCCACGGAGCATTTCCTCACTTCCCACCAGTTCGTCTCAGATCCCCTCTTTTGCAGAATGTCGCTCTGACCGTGGCGTTGGTGGTCTCCCTCTACTGACCTTCTGGATTCATTGCAGAACATGAACACGTCCCTTGTAGATCTTCAGCCGCAAACCACCAAGTGCCGATACCGAAGACCCTGAGACATGATCGACCAATCGGAGAGAAACCCTGGCTTGAAGATGTGTCTGAGGGCCTCAGTTTGGAGACTTTGAGGCTTAGTGGAAATGACATATCCCTTTGCACCTCTCCGACTCCGCAGTTTAATCCGAGTCTGGTAACGCTTCGACCCAGTAGTCGGTATGCGCCACGGTACGAGCCGATATTAGTTCGCGAGATTAGTGCGACAATTCTCGAGGGTCCAATAATCATGAATGAATGTCATGTCAGAATCTTATGGGCTTGAGCTCGGTCTCTGAGCTCAATGCAAACTATCACGGATTGGGCTGTATGCAAATTGCCTTGGATTGCAGGTTTTCTGGGTACTCTTACGATATCATATACACGTCTACACTTGTTGTTTCTTCAACTGACGAAAAGTGACGTTTTTGAGACTTGCATCGGCATTTGTCTCAAGGCGGCACGGGTCACAAACAGTCACATACCAAAAGCACCTTCAGCTCCCGAGAGCAGAGACATTTGAGCTTCACTGTAATCAAAGCAATATCCAAAAATCAGTTTTTCCCTCAAAATAATTAACACATTGAGTTCATACAAATAACTGTCCCCCACTTCAATCCCAACTTGGTGAGTGCTTCTGTCTTTCAGAAATGAGTGAGTGCTTACAATTCCTCACTTCCCCTTTCAGCAACTCCGCTGACTACAACCCCTCCCTGCAAAGACTCGTAATTCTTAGCGTGCAACACATTCAGCTTCCTCCATACGGCAGTTTCACGTCCATCAATCAATAATGTTAGTCACTTCATTACCTCAAATCCACAGCTGCATATGTAAGTGAGACGAACCACAGCAACGTCCCTTCGAAAATAGTTACACGACATGATAAGCTGAGCAACCTAAACATTCTCACATCAACTATTAATACAGACCTTCCTTCTCTCAATTTTCATTTATCATCCACACTCACTCACTCACTTAATTACATTCACTACTTAAACTACTTTCATCATGGGTTGGGCAGAAGACGTCAAGATTCGCGATCCCTACAACTTTGTCAAATCCGATGACTTCTTCGAGAGCATTGACAATGGTTCTACCAAGATCAATCGTCCCACTCGCATCAGCTACTCCGAAAGTGATCAGCTTATGAGCGATGGAACCAAGAATCCCGCTTGTAGCCACGGACGCGTCTTTCGCTTCAACGATAATTCGCTTCTCTTGATTCAATTCGTTCGTCCCAAGGTTTGGCAGATTCGATTTGATCCTCACAATGAGAAGAGTGAAGATTTCACCGATTTCAACACGTAAGTTTGTCCTCCATGATTGGATGTGTGGGGGCTAATGAGGGTAGTCGAACTATCATCAAGGACACGCTCAGCTCGCTTATCAAGACCCTCGATACGCTCGAGAAGGTTTCCTGGGACGTCGAAGTGCTTGAAGACCCGCAATACATCGTCTTCCAATCAGTCCTCAACCCCAACACTCCCAACCGTCAAGTCCAGCTTCAGATCTACATCCAGCGCGATCCCTTCCAGATCACCGTCGTTCGTGTCCTTGAAAGCCAGAAGCCTGCCGAGAAACTGCCTGAGCTTCAGAATAAGACTATCCACGCCGACAAGATCGAATTGCCAGTGGCAAAGGGTGCCCAGGCCGCCATCATTTGGAAGACTCGACCTAAGGGATTGATATACACTGAGCGTGCGACTGTCTTGGCGGTTGAAAAATCTGTTACTGCGGATTTCATGGGTTTTGGTGAGCAGGGCGGTAAGCATCTGTTCAAGAAGAAGACATACATGAACTACTTCAGTGAGTTACACTCCCATTGATGAGTTGCAATTGATCAGATACTTACTGTTGTAGACTTCGACAACATGCGATACCAGAACGTCTATGGTAAAGGACCCCTCGATGACCGCGAGCCTCTGTACCACTCCGAACCATTTTGGATCGAAGTCGACTCCCACCCAGGCTACCGCTCCCAAGTCTCAACCTTCATCGACAACTACTCGCACATCTGCGTCGACGTAGGTGTCAAAGACGCCGGCGCAATTCGTGTTGCAACTCGCTTCAACTCCTTCCGTGCCATCATGGTAGCAGGCGACAGTATGCAAGATCTCGTCTCAACCTACACCTCCATCGTCGGAAAGCCGCGTCTCAAGCCACGATACGTCCTGGGTTACCATCAAGCCTGCTACGGCTACGACACTCAGGAGTCTGTTCTTGAGTCCGTTGCTGAGTACCGCAAGCATGATTTCCCTATTGATGGTATGCACATTGATGTTGATATGCAGGATGACTATCGTACTTTCACTATTGATAAGCGCGAAAAGCATTTCCCTGATCCTGTCAACATGTTCAAGACTCTTCGTGAGCAGGGTGTCAAGTGCAGTACCAACATCACACCATACATCAGCTCCATGCCCAAAGATAGCTACAATACTCTTAACGAGGGTCTTGAGAAGGGATACTTCGTCAAGGATGATCGCGATCTTGATCCTACGGCTCCTAACTACTGGGACCACCGTTATGTAGGCTGGTCTGTCGGAAACCAGATCTTCTTCGACCCCAACACAAAGAAGCCTGATTACTTTGAGAAAGACGAGTCCAAATTTGTGGACACCTTCAACACCCAGAAGCCTTTCCACGGTGGTGTTTACTACGGTTGGGGTAATGGTCATCCTGGACATTATCCTAACTTGAACAACAAGGAAGTTCGAAAGTGGTGGGGAAAGCAGTACCAGTACCTGTTTGAGTGTGGACTCGACTTTGTCTGGCAGGATATGACTGGTCCTTGTATCGCAGAGGAGTATGGTGATATGAAGGGGTAAGTTACTCTCCCACTCTCACTCCCATTGTCAGTACTAACATATCTAGTCTTCCCTTCCGTCTCAACCTCGACTCCGACGGCTGGTCCAAAGACTCCAACAACGCCATCCGCAAAAAGGCCATCGAAATCTGGTCCCTCTACAGCTACAACCTTCACAAGGCCACCTACCACGGTCTGAACAACATCCACGAGGTCTCCAAGGAGCTCGAGTGGCGCAAGAACCGTCGCAACTTCATCATCGGCCGTGGTTCCTTCGTCGGCAGCCACCGTTACGCAGGTCTCTGGACCGGCGACAACTCGTCCACATGGGAATTCCTCGACATCTCCGTCGCTCAGGTCCTCGCGCTTGGAATGTCAGGTATCACCATCTCAGGCCAGGATGTAGGCGGCTTCGAGTTCATCGACAGTGAACATGATTTTGTCAACCCCGAGTTGTTGATCCGTTGGTACTCTGCTTACTCGCTTCTGCCCTGGTTCAGAAATCACTACACCAAGCGACGTGACTGGATTGATGGAGACAGAAAGGGAATGAGGAAGGATGGTAAGCTTTTCCAGGAGCCTTATGCTTATCAGAAGCATTATGAGCAGAATGGTTGGAAGTATCAGGGTCGGGAGAATATGCTTTACAAAGCTGTTCTTCCTGTCTGCAAGTACTTGATCAGACTCCGATACAGTCTCATGCAGCTTATGTATGATGCTATGTTCGAGAACATGATCAGTGGTCTTCCTATTGCCAGAGCTATGGTAAGTTTTCCAGCCATCTTTACGAACGTTGCTTACTCTTTAGGTCATCACCGACGATATCGACCGCAGTCTCTTCAGCGCCGATGTAAGTCCCCTCCTCACACAATACTCATACTCAACTAACTCTTTAGAACCAATGGTACACTCGCAGCCAGTACATGGTCCGCAACGATCTCCTCGTCGCCCCCGCCCTTTTGCAAGAAAAGGATCGTGCTACCCGCAGACTCTATCTTCCTTACCCCGACAAGTGGTTCCCCATGAACCTCCGACCCGACGATCTTGGTGTTCCTCTGAACAAAGCCGCCCCAGGAGGAGATCACATCGAGTACGACTGCCGCATCAGCGCCGATGACTCTCAAATCCCTTACATCACTCCCATGTACATCCGTGAGGGTGGTATCATCCCCAAGATCCAAGTTCGAAACTACATTCCCGATCCTTCTCTTCCTGCTCAGGATCCTAACCCTATCACTCTCCATGTATACCCTGGAAAGGACAACGTAAGTATCGCTTAAACCTCCAGTGCAGACATGATGACTGACTATTCAGGACTACGAAATGTTCCTCGACGACGGAATCTCTCGTGACTCGGCCCCTATCGACGGCCACAGACCCAAAGCCAACGGCAAGGCCACCGACGAAAAGGCCGCCAACAAGTACTGCAAGGTCCTGATCACTCAGAGATCCCGACCCATCAACGATAACACCGGCCTCAAGTACATCCGCAGCATCGAAATCAAGTCTCCCTTCAACGGCTTCGGCGATCTTTCCTCTATCGTCGGAAAGGAGTACACCATTGCGCTCTGGCACGAAGCTACTGTCGACATCAACACTCCCCAGGTTAAATCTGACAACAGATTGGTTAACTCGCGAACTGATGCTAACGCGAGGGTCACTCTTGTTACCCTGCCCGTCGAGCTTGCGCATACTGAGAAGGGTGTTGCTTTCAGCTTGACTTATTCTGAGTTGGAGTGAGGTATATGTGGTGGATTTCCTTTGTAACCTCTTCTCTTCTTGGGCTTTGGGATGTTTTATGGATAATGGTTTTTTGTGACTAATTACACGGAGGAAACTTAATAATAAACCCAAATTGCTATTGCGCTTGGTGAGATGCCTCTTGTCAAAGGTGACTGTTGTGCATGATGACTGTAGTCGTCGTTGATGTTGTTAAAGGAAAAGAGAATAACCGGAACGAATCTAGGAACGCATTTATGCTCAGCCCAAACCTTATGTTAACTGTGTAGAGGCATAGGCGAAGGAGAAGAAACAAGGTCTTGCGTAAAGCATTAGAGTCATAATGCCCTGAATTTGTAATTCGTTGGTACAAGCCTGCCTAGGAATCATTGCGCTTAAACTTTCTGCCATGCAGTTGAGAAGCTTAACACAAGGCAACGGGTGAGTCAATGTGAAGGTGGAAAGAAAAGTCAATCAAAGCACCAAAGTTTAATCTACAGTGGCATCTTCTCTGTGCAGTATAAATGTGAGTCAACCTGCCCATCTTTCCTCTTTCATTTCATATCATCCCTCCTTCTTTCTACATCTCTCAGTTCAGAGTCACTTTTATCCCTCCGTCATATTCTATATACCTTCCGGCCTTCATAAGCACAAAAGCACAAAGACTCAACCAAATGGATCATTCTCATTCTGAAGTCGTGACCATAGAGTCAGTCACCAAAGTCACGGTATCTATTGTCTCAACCATGGCTATCTCAACGCCTACTCCCAATTATCATCCCAAACTCGAACGTCAACACAAACATAAACCTAAACATCAAAAGCCTTCTGAACCCACTCACCCACTCCTCAAACTCCCACCAGATCTCAAGATGTGCATCTTCGACTATCTCAGTCCCATCGACAGCACATGTCTCGGCCTAGCATCTCAATATCTGTATCCCACCTACCGCCACAGATTCCCCAAACCTCTTCCCCTCGACCACCTAGGAGAGGGTCAGTTGGCTCTCGAGTGGAAGGACCGCGTTCCTGAACGTGACCCAAAGCCCCGCAAACCATTCTGCTGGAAGTGCGGACCATGTCGTTGTGAGCTGCAGCGCCATATCAAAGATTTTGTTGGTCGCGATGCCCTTAAAAAGCAAATCAGGCGGCGATTGAGAAAGATGGGCCGTCCTACTCGATGTGAGGATGGGAAGTGCGCTATGGACGACATGGGGTTTGATCCTAGTACTCGACGCCCTTGTGGATGTTGGCATTAGTAGAGGCTCTATGAGACCCTTCGCACTATCCTGATATGGGCTTTCACAAGACGACATAGAACTACTTTCAGAAGATGCCTGGAGACAAGTTTTTCATGTTGAATTACACTTTTCAGGCACTATGACTCCAATGCCTACACAATTCAGACTAAGCAAGAAGCAACTTGGCTCTTCTATCTGAAGAAAGGCAGGGCCTTTATAAGTAGCTCTGCTACCTCTAGAAGGTTGTCTGTAGACAGCCTTCACCTATCGACACATAACAAATCGCAATTGTTTGTCCATTCAGATAGTACGCAGTTGCGCAGCAGGTTCGTCCAATACTTGCTTGCTCAGCTTCTGCATATTCATTCTACAGAATGGAGATTGAGCTCCAACTGGAAATTTGTACAATAGAAGTTTATTCTCACAATTAAATACTACATTATTTCTCTCATACTCCCAGCCACTTTAAACATTGATTGTGAAATTTCGATAGCAAAGCGCAGCAAGGATACGGCAGAGACGTCGGCAAGATGCTACAACAATATTCAGCAAACCGCACCAAGTCAGAATCCCTTCCGTTGAGTTTACGGCCGGATCAATGCAGATACGTGATAGAAGACTATTTTAGACCAACACCCCATCGCCTACAAACTACAGTACAATCTTCCAGGGTCTTGTAGCAGTGGAGCTGAGCGCACCGTGTCATGCAGGTAAGCGCCTAACATCCCCGCCCTCAGCAGGTCTGGAGTGGACCGTTGGTTCCAAGCAATGCAAGCAAGGAGACACACGAGTAATTGGTATTCCATGATGTGGCATATCTTGATTCGTTCAGACGCACCTGGCGAGAGGCATAGAAACCAAGCCTCTCTCAACAGTCTCAATTTGCCTTTCGACATCTTCGGTCTGCTTAAGGATAACTCGGCTACGAACCTTTTAACTTGAAGATGTCCTTCACGAAGACATATTTCCTTTGTCCGACATCAAATATCATTCCTCCGCCACCAGCAGGCACATTATGTCTCGGGTCGATCATCCGCTCCACCTCAGCACCACAATACCCTCTGAACAGAGGTAGTGTCGTTCCTGTGACTGATGGATTCCCGCCCGCCGAGGAAACCGACTGGAAAAAGACTGTGTCAGATGAGAAGGGACAGTCTCTCGGTGTCTATGCACAGTTCTTGCAGGTGGCTACCGGCGGGCTATCCTTCGGTCCTGAGGTGAACATTGAACACAGCAACAAAACAGAAAGCACATTCGCCTTTGACAAATTGACGACACTGGCGTTCGAACCGACCCAGGCGTATGTGGAGGAGGCTATCAAAGCACCAGCCGTCCGATCCTGGCTGAAAGAGCTCAGTCAGAGACTCTCACCCGTGAGTGAGCTTTTCATGGTCACGGGTATCAAGATTGTCAAGGGTGCGAACATCAGGTACTCTACTTTACAAACCACGACGGTCAAAGGGAATATCGGTGTCGATGTTGCAGCGCTGGGTACAACGTTTGGTCCGAAGGGTCACTGGACTCGCAATAATGATGACACAACGGAGTCCAACCGCGAGTCGGAGTTTGTCTTTGCGTTTTGTGTCAAGAGGTTGAGGTTTGGGCGGAGAGTGAAGCTTGAGGAGTATACAAAGGGTGCTTTCATGACTGTTGGTGGAAAGAAGGATGATGATGAATGTGTGTTGGTTGAGGAAGTGGATGGGGCTGATATCAAGGCTGCTGAGCTTGCTATGGATGAGACCAGAAACGAGGACGTCTACTGTGTTCGCGCTTAGGAAGTCACTGTAATACATGGCTCTAGCAGGACGACCCTGGCATCAGTGTTTGGCCTTTAGTTGGGGGCTATTTACATTACTTTTAGACCTCTACTCATATCTGTACAAGTTCCTTCTAAGATCGTTCATTTTTCCGTAAACGAAATCTCGCGTTGCGCCGCTATCGAATAGCACATGAGGTGTAATGTAATCATAACCGACTCCTCGCCTCTGTCTAACCATACTTTTAAAGACTGCATTCATAGAACTGTCTATCTTTAACCAAGGCCCCAGACGATCACTTTCGACAGGCACATCTTGATCCTGCTGCCGAGCAAAAGAAAGGACCGATGCTGCCAGGCCGGCCGCGATAGGTGTTGCCACCGAGGTTCCGGACATAACATTGACGCTCTGATCGTGCCCGTTCAAACCGGCCGGCCAATGAGAGGAGACACTCTCCCCAAGGAGACTGAAGTTGATATCTGTTTCGCTCGCTGTAGGGTTAAATGAGGACGGGTTACCATTTCCATCCGTCGAATGTATACAGAATACGCCGCGAAGTTTAGCTGGAAAAGCTCTTGAAAGATTTGCTCCATCGTTGGATGCTGCAGCGAAAAGCAACGTCCGTTTGTGCAAAGCACTAGAGATAGCACGGCTCATCCCCTCGTGTTGTTCGCGGATTCCGAATGACATCGATATGATATCTGCACCCCATTGTTCAACAGCGTGATTAATGGCCTTTGCGATGTCATCGTAAGTATTGCGATCCAAGGTTTCTCGCCGTGCAACTCTGGCGACGTAGATCTCGGCGCATGGTACAACTTTTAGCAGGAGACCCAGAGCATGAGTGCCATGCCCAATATCATCTCGAACATCATGTGGCTCTGTCCCATGTATGAAGCTGCGCGCTTCCTTGATTCGCGGGTCGGGCAGGAATGGGCTTTCAGGGTCGAGTCCTGAATCCAAAATTGCTATTCGCACCGGCTCAATATGGTTCACATCGGGATCTACAAAGGAATATATAGATGAAAGTAGATTGTCCATCCATCGTTCCGAGAGTGGACTTCTGATATATTGTTAGTGATGGGTCTTGTAGCAGATGGTATACACCTTACTCTTTTTCGGAGCCCATCTGGTGGCTAGCATCAAAGAAGTTCAAGCTCGTCTTTGATAGCTTATCCAAACGTCCTCGATTTCTCCCTCCTGAAGGAGGTTTGGTTGATGACGAAGCCTCCAAGTGCAGTGCTGGATAGCTCGTGGGTGGTGGATTAGACAATGACTGGTGCGAACTTGACCCTGTTGATCTCTCTGCGTCAGACGGATCAACTCGGCTTGTATGTAGCCGAACAACCTGTCGACCGATATCACCCCAGCAGGATTCATTTTGAACAGAATCAAAAGAAACCAAGTTGTCCATTCGAATGCCCCACGCCTTGAAAATCGAGGACTCCAGTCGCTTGACAACGTTCTGATAGAAACGTCGTTGAACGTTGATATTCTCGAAGTCCGCGCTCTCTCCACTGACATAATATTCCCAGTTAAGACAAGCTTTTGTAGCATGGTAATAGTCAGCGTCGGCATTGCTTTCCAGATCTCCGAGCTTAGCGAGACAGGTACACCAGTCATCATTGACACCCTTCTTAACAGATGAGTCCTTGGCCTCCGCTATTAGCTCCACAGGCAAACAGTAGTGAAGCTCGCATAATAGTATGCCCAGGGCTAGCACACTGGCGTCTGGATGGACAGCATGTTTTAAATCATCGGGGCCCTTCGCAGCATCATTACCGCGAGCTGAGATGGTCGGGACGTGCTCCAGAGCCAGAAAGGGTTTCGTGATATCAGGAAGCTCTCCATCCTTTATTGGCTCAAAGAACTGAATTTTCGAATGATCAAAAGAAAACTGTACCCACGGCGTTTCCAGGAATGGGAGGAGTGCCGATGCTAGAGTGACAGCCAAAACCCGCTTCCCTTTGAGTGACAGTACCGATTTACCACAGAGCAATTCTTGCTGCCGATTGAATAATGCTGATAGGGAAATTGTCCGAGATATTCGATCACTGGAGAAGGTCTTCGGTTGTGGTCGAAGTCGCTGGAATGTTCCATCCGTCAGAGCAAGGTGTAAGCAATTTCGTTGACCGAGGGACTCTGTGATGCTCTGGCATATATGAGCAAACTCAGGTGGAGGGCTGATTATAGGCTCAGGTGAATGCCTGATCTTGCTGTTACGTAAGTCTCTTCACGAGAAGTGTTAGTAAAAGAAAGCAAGAAGGGGAAGAGGGACAGAAACATGGCAAGACGGAAGAGAAGGAGGAGGAGCAGAACAGTAACAGGGACAAGAACAAGGAGAAGATGAACTTGAAACGCAAAAAGTGACGATAGGAAAGGTTCGAGAGCTTACTTGACGGTGATTTTGGCTTCTTGTAATGCTGTTGCAGGTACGGATCTCACGCCAAAGAACACTTCGAAGCTGGCCTCAGCCTCAAGGCCCTTCTTGTGTTGCGGCAGTGATAGTCTCACAGTCAGCCCCGAGCACTTCTGGCAAACGCAAACCCAATGCCTTCGTAATGCATGGTCCAGAGTTACCAAATGTCGCCTCATCAGCATTGCAAACACGGCGTCGGGCTCTTCAGACCTGGACCCATGACTCGGCTCTTCGCGAGGCAGTACCCGGCGCTTCTTGCTTTCCTGCTCCAGATTTCCAAGTTCGTCTATCACGTCTTCGTATCGCCTTCCTCGCTTTCTGGTTTGGGCACGCGGATCGGACGTTGGACGGTTGATCATGCGGTGAACTCCTTGGTATAGCTGAGGTCCAGGTTGTGGGAAATTCTGCTTCGCAGGTGATCGTTAGCGGACAGGTATCCAGAGGCCGACAGACCGAAAATATGGGTTGGCTTTCTATATATCCAAAATACTTACGAAGTTCACCTCTCGGTCGCCGTCATCTTGGACATAGCGTTCGATGGCGCTTAAAGTCCTTGCGACACTTTCTGGATCGGCTCCGTCAAGATCATCCTGTAGCGCAAATGAATCTGCCCGTAGCCAGGCCTCACGTCGTTGTGTTTTCGTTGACCGAGGCTTGGCCGACTTTTGCGGTCGTTTCCAAGTGATTATTCCGAGCGCGGATTGAAGTAGTCTTTGGTAATAACTGTCGTCGCCCATTGCTGTACATTGGAACTGAAGACATGGAGGGTTTCGCTTGGGTTGTTTGTCTGTGGTAACATCAGTCGATTGGCGGCAGGGCTTGTGGGCACTGATCAGATCAGTCTGCCAGCCAGGCCTGTTTTTCTTGTACTGGACCTCCACAACTTGCTCAAATCAGAGTCTTGCGTAGCTGCAAGTTGGCTGCATTGATCACACTCATATGTGGCTCGGACACGCCGAATACGACGGGCCCAGTATTCCCTGTGCCAAGCTTCAGGGGCAGAATGACTCAGTTAGATGCTTAAAGCTTTACTAGCAGTTATAACGACCTCGTCACAGTGTAATAAAGCGTCTGACCTGAAGATAAAACACAGAGAAACGTTGTCGCTTCCAACACTAACCGCCGTGTAAGAGATTCGCTAAATCTAACACCTCAACTTCACACTACAAATCAGGCTCCATTCCGGCACACCCTTGTCAACTACCAACAGAGGTCAAAGCGGCTTTTCCCGCCCTCCACAGGAGAGCTCGTTATTTCTCTATGAATTTAAAGATGAGACCTGATATTACTACTAACTCAACGTCTTCATCGAGTTTCCAGTGATGATGTGTTCCCGCCCTGGTGCAGCTGAATGTTTTACTTCTTCGAAACTGCATGGCAATTACGTGTTATGTAGGAAGGAATCATGCCTGATGAATGTTTCTCCGCACTACTTGGCCCCTCCGGTGAGCCATGGATTAAACACGAAAGCACGACATGGGCTTGAGGGGTATGATCATTGTAATGAGCATACCTTAGCCAGACCCCGGTACAAGAATACTGAGGGGAGCGGAGAGAAAACAGAACCAAGAACTTGAACATCTCACAACAACGAGTTACACCGCGATACCTTATCATGGAAGGTCCACGGCCTTCGGACGAGGCTATGGAAGATGTCTTTCTACAAGATGACGTCGGGCCGACTATTGCAGAGCATGCGATACAATGCCAGTCTCTTTTCAACGAGTATATGGTCATGCCAAACGCCGTGCCAGATCCGACTGTCATGGATGACCAGTTGGCCAGATTTTCTCTTTGGGCTTCAAATATGGATGTTTACGGGCCGCCAAACGTTTCCTTAGACTATAGACTGCGGTTCAGTCCTACAGCCGCGGATATTATACACCAACTCCTGGATCTTATTTGCGATACCCTGCTGTCCCGTGAGTGATGCCCGATACCCGTGCCGCATTCGACTCGATCGAAGATCAAGGCTAACAAGAGTACCAACTCAGTCAAACCAATCGACCAGCCTCCACCACAAACTCCCAGCAGGAAAAAACGACGTCTTTCCTTGCATGGTGACTCGGAAGGTACAACTAACGACGACTACTCAAGCGATTCGGACAGTAACATTGATCCAGAAGAAGGAAACCTTTTGAAGATCACCGAGACAATAGGTGGAACGATAACGCGACTCTTCCGTTTATCCAACGCCGTTCGGAAGTCTGCCAAAGCCAACCGCGCCCGGAAGATCGAGAAGTACACAGAAGACGAGGAGGCGAACAAAGCCATAGAGGAATTACGCCTCTACACCAAATGCTATATCGAGTTCCGTTTTCCTGAGGCCCCGGAGGCGCTTCGTTCGGCTTTGATTGAAGCCAATGCTCTACGACTTCGCCGGCTGTACTATCAACACTCCCACCGAAGGCGTATCGACCTGAGTATTCAAGCCCCAAGACCGAGTCCAGCCCTGGTCATACTTGCCAAAGTTGTCGAGAGCACACCGACGGTGCGATTTGCGGAAAGCCCGCTGCCAAAGCCCGCGACAGCCAGCAAGGTCCAGACCCCGTCTCCCACGCCAGCAACCAATGCCAGTACTGCTCGACAGACTGCAGTGGCAGCCCTGTACGCCAAGTCTGAGACCGAGGTTCACAGTGCAAAATCCGTTCTTGTCAACAATAAGTTGTCCTTCCCTCCCATACCACCGACACCGCAGTGCCCTTACTGCGGTGTAATTATAGAGTTCAAAAACGTGTCCAAGTCATTGTTGTGGCGGTAAGTAGATCATTGATTCCTTGAGACCATAGCTAATATTCACAAGGAAGCATGTCATTGGAGACCTAGAGCCCTTTATCTGTATCTTCTCTCAATGTCTGGAAGCATGTCGTCACGGCCACAATACCAAACCTCTCACATTCGAAACATCAAAAGCCTGGTCCAATCACATGCAAACTGCTCATGGACAGATATGGGAGTGCAGAGCTCCATCTCACGATCCTATAGTGTTTGAACAAGAAATCAAATACCGAAAACATTCTATCGAAGAGCACGGTGTACCTGAAGCGTACGCCGCGGCCCTCAGCAATGCCGCAATGAGGCCTGTCCTCAACAAGGTGCCGGAATGCCCATTTGGAGACGATTTCCAACCCCCAGAAAAGGCTAGACCAAGTGATATCTTTACCACTGAGGCTCTCGAATTACATGTAGCTGGTCATATGAAGGAGATTGCTCTGCTTGCACTGCAGAAGCTACCTACTCATAGTAACGAGGATGTGGAGAACATCGATAGTGATCAGCCTTTAGAGGACGAAGGCACTACAGGGCCATTTGGGATTGCACGTGCATCTATGTGCAGCATACTGGACGACGAACAATTAGACTTTCCTGATGGTGATGATTACTATGATAGCGATGGCGGCGCTACAAAAGGCAACACGGAACACCGCGAAGAGCAAATTGATGAAGGTGTGACAAAGCTCAATTTTGAGGACAAAGATGATCTAGCGATTTCCAAGCTTCGCCAGGCTGTGGAGTCTGAAGATTTGGAGTTGGTAGAAACTTTGATTCAAAGCGGTATGGATGTGAACTTCAAGGACGAAAATGGACAAACAGCTCTGCACTACGCCGCGGAGGTTGGCTCAATCGAATGCATAAAAGTCTTGGTCGATCACGGCGCAGATCTAGTTATCACTGACGGCTCTGGATTTTCACCGGTCTTGTGGGCTGTGATCGCTGGAAAAGAATATGCGGCTATCCAATTGTTATCTCAGGACACCGGTATCGAGGTAGATATGAACTCTGCGTTGAGTTGGGCAGCCCGACTGGGAAGGCCCAGAGTTGCTACAGTGATTGCTAATCACGGTGGAAATTTGCCTGGCAATAACTTGCAGCAAGCAGCCGCTTCTGGTCAGACGCATATCGTTGGGCTGCTCCTCGACAAGGATTTTGATCCGAAATATCGCGATCGACATCACCATGATTGGCCTGCGATACATTATGCGGCAGAAGAGGGCCATCTGGATATTGCAATACTACTGCTGGAAGCTGGTGCTAACCTCAGTGCTATCGGCTTTGATGGTATGTCACTATTGCATTGTGCTGCGAACGGAGGGCAAGCTTCGATTGTGAGCTTGATTCTGGAGACGGGTAAAGTCGACACAGATAAAGTAACACGTTGGGACTGGACTGCGTTACACCACGCAGCTTTCATGGGTCACTCCGATGTCGTTAAACTCCTTCTGGAATATGATCCAGAAATTGCGTCTCGGCAAGACGGAGACGGTTGGACAGCTCTGCATCTGGCCGTGCTTCGACGAGATCTAGCTACGATTCGTATGTTGCTCGATGCCATGCCACAGCTGCTACTGGACAAGGACGGCCTTACTCCCGAAGGCTTGCTATCTTCCTCTCGGATAGTCAAACTTCATTGGGCGCTCAATAAGTGGTGCTGCTGCCATGCCGTGACGGGCCTTCGACAAGCTGTTACCTTAGGCAGCATCCCTTTGGTCCAGCTTCTGCTCAAATTGGGCCATGACATCAACGGCACGAATTCTGGAAACAGAACTGCCCTCTACTATGCTGTCGAGAGGTCCATGCTTCCCATGGTTGATTTGCTCATTTCACGCGGAGCGGATCCGAACATTCTACCCGTGGGGCGGATAGACTGGGAAGAATTCATTTCGGACTCTTCAATTCTACAACGGCTTAGGGCAGCGGGGTTCAAGAGGCCAGAAGAATATACCAAGACGGTTGAGTTAATTCGCCAAGAATTTCATATATGGAGACAACGAATTGTGCCGGACCGGTCTACCGCATCTCAATTAGGAGGGTCAACTTCCCCAAGGCTCGATCAACCTGCCTCGCAGGGGATAGATCGTGGTCCAACAACAGCAACAAAGGATAATGGTGATCAACCCGCTGAGACAGTCAAGACATCTCACATCGACACTCCAGTAGTCGCTACACCGGCACGTGATACTCGAGATCTTGACGATTTGGATGATGTTCCTTACTCACCCTCTTTCGAGAATGTTTCTCCTCCAGAAAGGAATGTTCAAAAAGATCGACAAGGCTACTTCCCCTCTGCCCTCCGCGCACTTCCAGGCGCTGCAGGAATATCCGCCTTCAAGAGGATGTGGGACTTCCAAGATCATCAAGAAAAGCCCAGTAACAACATTCAACCTAGTACCGAAAATACCAAGAAGTCAGAGGTGGCCGAAAAGAAACCCGAGGACTCTGTCACTGATAGTGGTCAAACCTAATAATAGGCAGAACATAAAGTCTATGAACCTGCCAGACTAGGAATTGTTATCTTCAGAGAAATCCACTGGGGAAAAGGTGCGAAAGGCAATCTGGAATTTTCGAGATAGCATATACGAAATCAAGCCTTTTAAATGTGAAATGTGGCATACAAACAGGCACTTGTAGCATTGGACGGACACTATGATGGAAATTTAATCCAGGTTCATTAAGACATGAGCATAGACATGCAGCATACCGTGACCGGAAAATACCATCGGCCATAGTTGTCAGCTGACGCTGCTTCTTTATCTATTAATGACAGGTTGAAACGTGACAGTTCAGTTCGATGTCTGCTCAAGCTCGGCTTCATAGTTGCCACCTAAGAGTTCATGTCATGGTATCGAATCCTCAAATCCTTCTCTTGCTTACGTCACTATTCACCCAGCCTATCCGAAAGATCCAACTGGTCAAAATTCCATTTCCAAGACTTGATCTTACCTTCGAATCCTTCGAATCCTTCTGCATCAGCACTAATCAGGTTTAATCATGAGAAGTAATACGCACTCGGTTTCGGCAGATTCCTTTCCCTCTTAAAGGGCGGTTATATGGGATTTTGTGCTTATCCCGTAGGATCCTACGGAACTAGTGCTTATTTCCACCAACTCCCTCAGACTTGTTGGAAGTAAGCTGATTCGCTTATAGACCGATCTACGTATAATGCAATGTGGGATAGCTGTGGAATTAATAATCCTTCTATGCCTCTCTCAGAGTAGCTCAGTTTATCCCATATATAAATGCATGAACCCCAGCTTTTAAAAGAAACTCTGATTTGGCGAACACATAGCCTTCCTCGAGATAATCATCTACTATCCTGACACAGCAACATCAACAGCCATGGCCATCGGACATCCCAAACGCGCCAGGACGAAAGTCGCTGATCTTCCATCCAGCTTCCCCAACGTCCCAACCTTTGAAGGCGAAGACACTCTCGACGCCCCCAGAGTCGCATCAGACTTCATAAAAGACTTCTCAGATGCCATCACCAGCTCAAACTGGAACAAGCTATCTAGTCTCTTCGTCGAGGACTCATGGTGGAGAGACTCTCTCACACTAACATTCGACAAACGCACCATCCATGGACGAGATGCCATTATATCAGCATGGAAGACCCTTTCTGAAGACCACAGGCGTAAACCATCGGATATTTCAACTGATGGGGAGAGAATGTGGGGTATGGGACCGCAGTATATGCGCCTTGCGCCTACGCTTGCTTGTCTTGATGTTCCCTTTAGTTTCTACACCGATAACCCACGCTCTAAGTGCGTTGGACAAGCCAAGCTCATTCCTGTCGATGGAAAATGGCTTATCTGGATCTTGAGCACAGCCGTCCAAGAACTCGTCGACCACCCCTTCGAACAACTACCCCGTCAGTCAAAGTCTCTGATTGACAGCTCCCAGCGCGGCAAGTCATCTGCCCAAGGTCTACCCAATGTCTCCGGTGTTCTCGACGTGGTCGTCATCGGAGGAAGCTGCAGCGGTCTTGGCAACACCATCATGCTCGACTCCGCAGGCGCTGATGTCGCTGTCTTTGACACAGAGCTTGAGGCAGGTGGTAACTGGTCTACCTCACGCTACTCTAGCGTTATTCTTCATCACAATAACCATATGGTCCAACTACCCATGTTTCCCATTCCCAAGGAAGGATATCCTGAGTACATGGGTGGTAAGGACCTGACGAGGTACATGTCTTCTGCTGTAGAGCAGCTCAAGCTTCCTTTCTTCGGAGGTATTCAGGTAGTGGGAAATTCTTGGGATGAGAATGCCCAGCACTGGACTATTGATCTGAAGGATATACAGTCCGGCGATACATCCACAATCAAAGCAAAAAATCTTGTTCTATCCAACGGCTTTCTCATTTCAAAAGCAAACCCCAACATCCCATCCCTCGAAAACCGAGAAACCTTCAAAGGACCTGTCGAGCATACATCAGAATACCGCGATGCAACCCAATACAAAGGTCTCGACGTAATCGTCGTCGGCACTGGCAACTCCGCCCACGACGTCGCAAAAGATCTCGCCCTCAATGGCGCAAAAAGCGTGACCATGCTCCAGCGCAGCCCTACAACGCTCTTAGATTTTGAAGTCTTCTCTCCAATCATCTCAATGCGGTACCAGGGTCAAATGCCCGTTGAAGCAGCAGACTTTCAAGAGAACTCTATGCCATTGGCAGTCATGCGAGATATGGCCAGTGGCCTGACAGCATCGTTGAATCAAGTCATGGAACCAAGACATAAGTTGCTAGAAGAAAAGGGTTATCAGGTTGAGAAGCAAGTCTGTCTTGTTTGTCGTGCGTATGAAGAACGTGGACGAGCATTTTATGTGGATCAAGAAAGGGTTTTTGATATGGTTCTTGAGGATAAGATTCGGGTTGCCAGAGGTGAGGCGAAGGGGTTGACGAGTGATGGACTTGTTGTGTATAACAAGGATACCGACGAGACAAAGACGATTCCGGCTGGTGGTATTGTTCTCGCTACTGGGTATAAGAATGAGGATTTACCTGCGAAGTATGCTGAAGCTGGCTTCATCGACAAGGACTCGGCTGCTAGGCTTGAGAACGTGAGTACGCTGGCTGTTGACGGGGAAGGCGAGTCACCTGGCTATGTCACCTATTCCGGTCGTAAGTTCTTCTCTTCTTCTTTTCGGTTTCGTGAAAGGTTGCTAACTAATGCTTGTCAGATCCACACCTTTACTTTGCCGGCATTGGATTCTACATGTGTCGTTGGATCGTAAGTACAACTTCTTCAATTAGTACATTGACAAGACTAATGCTGTGATCTAGGGTCGGTACATCACTGTGCAAGTTATGGCTGATGTGAAGGGCAAGTTTCCAGAGCGTTATGCGCGGGACTAAGCACTGCAAATTCATTCATAGTGGTAGTCGAAACGGAGCTGGGTGGACATCCTTCCTATTTGACCGCGATTGTCTTTTGCTGTACAAGGATAAAGCAAATGAGCAAATCTATTATTGATACAGCGATGGCGGCTTGAACTATTTACTAACAAGAAACTCGGGAATGACAGATGAAATTCACCAGTTTGCCTGCAGGGCAATGCCCACGATGACCCCTTGGCGAATGTGGACGTGGTAATGACTCTGACTGAGAAAAGAACGATACCAGTAGCAGTTTCACGGAATGTTTGCTAATAATTTACGTAATGATTTATTGGGTTGAGTTATGTCGTCGCAGTGTCCCTGAGGTCTCGGACTCATTAAGGTCAAGGCACAATATCGATTGCCAGCACGCAACACTCTAGATCCAAATCGGAACCGAAGGATCAACATTTAAATCACAGCCAAGCCCAACGAGTCAGCTCATTATCCAAATCTGTAACACGTCCAGGCCTAGAACAATAGAAGCGCCTCGCCAGGGTGAGCCTATTTCAAGCGCCTAGCGAAGATGCCGCACTTCTTAAGTAAGGAGACGGTAGTCGTTTCACTTTCTTCCTTTTACGCCACGCTGATATTAATAACGGCAGCTAGATGATCTGCCGGGTAGTTTGCATTGCATGATGTGCATGGCGTTCAAGCGGCAAGCCACGGAGTTGTCTCTGATAATCTGATTCAAACTTGTTACACTCGCCAGGATTCTCGGCGAGATTTTCATGGTTAGCTTAAGCGCGTCTTTGTCAATTCTTCCAAGCTGTGACTCGGGCATTATTAATTCTCATCTCGATCGTAGCCCACAGACCGTTGAAAACTTATTCATCTCGTAAAGAAAACCTTTCAAGAAAAGGAACAACATTTATCCTCTGCGCAAGAATCAGTTAATTTCGCCTAAGATATGACGTCCTCGGCCGATCACTCTCAATGCGCGTTTAACCGATATCGAATGCGAAGCGTTGGGCATAAAATGAGCCATTTTCCTCTTATCCATTACTAAATCTCTTGGACGGCGGTTTGTTATCATAGGGTCAATTTCACTGGGACCAAGGGGATCCTAGCTTGGGGGCCTTGGACCTATCCACTGAGCGATAATCCATGGCACGGGTAAGTCGGAGTTGCACGTGTTTTTGGTCGGTCTGCTGCAGCCAAGTAAGCCACAGACAAGGGAAAGACACGTTATGAGAGAAAGGGGAAGGAGTCTAGAATGTTTGTTGGTTGTAGGATAAAACAGGGGTTTTGCATTTTATTTAAACGTGCAGTGATGATCATGAGAATAGCAACCCATGTGTTTGAAGTCCAACTTATTGAAGACAAACTAATGTCGTCAGACTTTAGTCTTGAATGTCATTTATATGGATCATTAACGGGACCGTTTTGTTATTAACGGGACCTCGACGTAATTTATTGAGACTGTTTCGGGCTTTTTATCTCGTAGCCCAGTGAAACGGGCGGGCTTAGCATGCCGTTGGACTCGCTGTGGTTTCTCGGGCCGATTGAAAGACTGTGATTATTGCCGTATTGATCAGCTTCAAGGAAGGGTGATGGATGGGGAATTGCATGGGGGTGGATAAGGGTGAGTTCGGTATCGCTCAAAGAAGGAATAATGATCGAGCTGGATATCCGGGTCCCTGTTATTACCATAGCTTATCCTTAGCTGCAGGAAGCCATCGGCTACGAGTATTCCAGTGTCTATCTATTAAAGGAGGCAGAAGAGTAAAGCAGGATTAATGACCCTCGTTCTGACCCTCTTGAGCACAGGACAACCCCTAGACATTCGGAAGGGAATTAAGTTGATTAGTTGCCCACGGGGGAGGGGAATAGCTAATCGTCCTGTTACGTACTGAAAAACAACATGAGATCGTGGAGAGAGACGAGTCTCAGGCCAGAACGTGTCTGTTCGCGTTGGGGCGGGTCTCCGGTAAGAGGAGCCGTTCAAGTTCAGGGGGGAGCTGAAGAATTGAAGAAACCCACGAGGGCTTCACGGAGACTGTCCGTTTATTTTCTAGCGTCTTGGTAAATATGGATCACCAATTACTCTGAGGTGGCAGCCAATGGGTGATGGTAAGTGAGAAGATACGTATACTCTTAGATAACCGAGCTTTTCCCAGAGCAGAAAAAAAACCCAATGGATCCAAACCCTTGAGGAGACAGGGTTAGGGGAGAGACGAGAGAGGGGGAAGCGAAAAAAAGACAGTCAATGCCCCCTGAGTCAAACCCATTGACCTCCTGAAGGTTTGACCAAGCTTTGAACCCTTTTTTTCTGCTTCTTGGATTCTGTCTCTACAATTGTTCTGTTGGTCTACGTACCAGGCCCAGTTTATTCCTCCTCCTGATCCTTGGTCTATAACCCATTGGATCTGATTCGATACGTGCACCGACCGATACGATATCCTTCCTCCCTGCTACTCAAGACCTACCTATACGAATACTACCACAATGTCCGGCCTCGACGCACCCGAAGTAGCCGCAGCCTACGACGCCGTGCGCTCCGACAAGGATAACACAAACTGGCTGCTAATCTCGTACGCCTCTGCCGTCGGCAACAAGCTGACGCTCACCAAGACGGGCACGGGCGGTCTAGCAGAGCTGGTCAACGAGTTGGACGACGGACAAGTCCAGTACGGCTACGTGCGCGTCGAGTACGCCAACGATAAGGAGAGCACGCGAGTGAAGTTTATACTGGTGGTCTGGATTGGAGAGAATACAAAGGTTATGCGCAAGGCGCGCGTGAGCATCGAGAGCGGGGATGTTAAGAGGGCGCTCTCGCATCATAGTATTGCTGTTACGACGGGGGATAAGTCCGAGTTGGAGGAGAGGGATATTGTTGTTAGGTTGAGGAAGGCCGGTGGTGCTGATTACAATGGAGGACGGGGTTAAGACAGCACAGCACCTGATGATGAACTACGACTGCACGGCACACATATACCTACATACATACATACAGCTGCAACAGCATGCAAGGAACGGCCCGTCATGACAAGCGTATCAATTGATCAACATCTCAAAACCGGTCACGTGTCCCGGCAACAATGCAATGTCGCCGGACTTCTTAGATAGGAATAAGGTCAGAGCTATCTAGGTGAAGGGTGCAATTGTGCATGTTTATCTTGTTTCATCCTAGATACTGACGATAGCCTCAACTCAAAACCCCAGAACATGCACGCATAATGCGACACGATAATCATGGCAGGCCAGGATGGGTGTTGATACCCTGACGATCACATACAGGATATTCCCCAAAATAGGTAAAGTAAAGCTGAGAGATCGTCACGAAACCGGCATTCGGCTTGTTTGATTGAGTTCGTCAGTCAATTACCTGCATGATCCAGCCAGCATGTGTTTCACATGCACTCACTCACGTTCAGCCACCTATAGCCATACTCGGTACACAGACGTTCTCTGGTGTTTAGTTACCTGAAAGCTTGGCCCAATGCCTGAACAGTTCCTTCCTCTACCGTTCAACTGTAACGTAGCCCGCAACCAACATCCTATCAACTGCAGTACAGTACTGAGAGCGACTTATCTCCTTCCACTTCTAGCTTGATGCCGAAACCTTGTGTCGGCCTGGCCGCCTTGTGGCTCCACTCTTTTCATGACGTAGCAGCCTATCATGTTCACTTCTTGAATCGCGCGAGCTCTTTTCCTTTTCAGCCCGTGTGCGCTAAACAAGATGGCATTTACGGGTTGGACCTATCAGTGAAGAGCCTGTGGTTGTACGGGCTTGACTTATCTCTGTGCGGCAAGTTACTGATTGCAGTAGACTACTGAGCACATGGCTGGTTATGAGAGGAAAGCATCGGATCGTCGGTGATTGGTACTGAGACAAGTACTGGTACAGGTACAGGTTAGCCAAGACTCTTCATCAGTTAATATGGTGATGCTTCTAGACCCTCGATTCAATGCTGTTGGTTCCAACAGTCAGACTACTGTATCATGCTCTTCCCCGTCCCTTGTTCTCATCGTCTACCCTTAGCGACTAGGTAGTCCTGGCTTACTGTAACTGTCTAAGCCAGTGGTCCCGGCTGGTCTTGGCTTCTATGGAACCGCAACATCCCACTCTAAAACCACTCTTTTCCACTTTTGGACGCGTCTCGGGGGAGGGACTTTGATTCCCTGCTTGATTGCCACCCATTACATAGCCTGGAGGGGGCCCCCATGTTTCCCGATAATCCGCTACTCCAAATTTCTTCAAGGCCCCGTCCGTTACTTTTCATTCCCCAGATTCAATCCACCCTCTCTTTGTCTTGTGTTTTTAAATCCCTTCCATCCCCCTCTCCCTTCCCCTCCCTCTGTCCCTTATTCCTCTTCTTCAACGATAGCCGCCATCATGTCCAAACACGACTCGGGCAGCACAAGCACAGGTGCAATGGATCCAGTCGTCGAGCAAAAGCCTCGTCGAGGCTCAAAGGCTTCCGTCGGCAACAATGAAGCTGCCGATCAGCTCCTCGAGAACCTGGGCTACAAGGCTGAGCTGTCGCGAAACCGCTCTACCTTCCAGGTCGCCTTCATGTCCTTCGTCCTCGCTTCCATTCCCTACGGTCTCGCTACCACCCTGGCCTATCCTCTTGTCGGCGGTGGTCCCGTCAACGTTATCTGGGGTTGGGTCGCCGTCTCTCTCATTATCGTCTGTGTAGCTGCGTCTCTTGGTGAAATCACCAGTGTCTATCCTACAGCTGGAGGTACTTTCCTCCCCTGCCATGTCTGTCCCTGTGAATTAAACTGATTGTATCGTGATTAGGTGTCTACTACCAGGCTTTCATGCTCTCCCCTCCTCGATGGCGTCGCATTGCAAGCTGGATCTGCGGTTGGCTCTACATCGTTGGAAACATCACCATCACTCTCGCCGTCAACTTCGGAACCGCCCTCTTCATTGTCTCGTGTGTCAATGTCTTCGAGTCGAGCCCCGGCGTCGGCGTCATGTCCGGCGAGCCCTACCAGGTCTTCCTCGTCTTCCTCGGCCTGACCATCCTGTGCAACGCCGTCTCTTCGCTCGGCAACAAGTGGCTTCCCTGGATTGACACCGCCGCCGTCTTCTGGACTTTTGCCGGTGTTATCGCTATCGTTGTTTGCGTCCTCGCTATCGCCAAGGAGGGTCGCCGTGATGCTGCTTTTGTCTTTGGTCACTTCGAGGTTAACTCTGGATGGCCTTCCAAGGGCTGGTCTTTCATGGTTGGTCTTCTCCATGCTGCTTACGCCACTTCTTCCACTGGTATGATCATCTCCATGTGTGAGGAGGTTCAGAACCCTCAGGTTCAGGTCCCCAAGGCCATGGTCGCCACCATCTTCATCAACACCTTCGCTGGTCTCCTCTTCGTCGTTCCTTTGATGTTCGTCCTCCCCGATATGCAGCAAGTCGTCCTCTCGGCCCAGCCCGTGCCCTTCATCATCAAGAGCGCAGTCGGTAGCTCAGGCGGTGCTTTCGGTCTTCTCTTCCCTCTCATCATCCTCGCCATCATCTGCGGTATCGGTTGCACAACTGCCAGTTCTCGATGCACCTGGGCTTTCGCTCGTGACGGCGCCATCCCCGGTGCCAAGTGGTGGTCCAAGGTCAACACTTCTCTTGATGTTCCTCTCAACGCCATGATGCTCTGCATGGTTGTCGAAATTATCCTCGGTATTCTTTACTTCGGTTCATCGGCCGCCTTCAACGCTTTCTCTGGTGTTGGTGTCATTTGCTTGACTGCTTCTTACGCCACTCCCATTGCCATTAGTCTTTTCACTGGTCGCAAGCAGGTCAAGACTGGAAAGTTCTACCTTGGCAAGTTCGGTGCCGTTGCCAACTGGATCGCTCTCGGTAAGTCTTCTGTCTCTAACTATAGTTTATCTCACTAACTTTCTCAGGCTGGTCTCTCCTCGCCATGCCTCTCTTCTGCATGCCCTCCGCACTCCCCGTCACCCCCGAAACCGTCAACTACGCCCCCGTCGTCTTCGTCTTTGCGTGCCTGGTTTCTGGAATCTGGTACTGGGCTTGGGGCCACAAGAACTACGCTGGTCCTCCTACCCACGAGGATTAAAAACTGTTTTTCTTTGAAGCGAGCAGGATCTAGATGCCTTGACAATTTATTTGACATTTTCCCTATATCAGTCTAGTTTATACGTGCGAGGATTTTAGTCGTACTCTGTGCTTGATACCCAATACCTAGCTTTAGATAGGATGATCTCAGTATTAGCTAGGAAGATATTCATAATTCACATTTTCAAAATGCCACTACGATGCGGGGCAATTGATTGTACCTCTCAGATCTGAGATGACTGGCTTCAGCATGCCCGTCTGTGGCTGGTAGTTGGTTTAACGTCCAGAGGCGTAAAGGTTGCACGTGGGAAAACACTCAATCAGCCATCCTCTTTATTCCCACAACACAATTGGTAAGCCACTGATGCTCGCGTGACTAACGGTCAGAGACATACCTTAAATTGGGTATCACATGGGAACGAAATAAAGCTATGTACCGGCCAAACTTCTTTCAGCTTACTACGCCGCGTGCTCATAAGCGAATACGTTGAAGCCAATAAAGTACCTTGTCCTTCCAAGGCTGCTTGGTGGCCGTCAAAAGTAGGGTTACACATAAGGTGGCAGATGACAGCATTGTGCATTGAGGGTGTGGTGTCAATCTGACGGATGTTACGAGACTCGATCTGGTATTGGAAAATTGGAAACACTGAGGCTATTATACTGAAATCAACTAAGCACATGAATGACCTTTGGATCATCCATCAACTTTGGACACGACAGGACTTGTTGTCTTCTCCTTCGTCTCCCCAACACTCGCTCCATCACCCTCAACACTTGCACTCTCCTCATCCTCTCCCCTGACCTCAGTCCCATCATATCCACCATTCTGCAATCCAGTATTCCGTCTCGACCACCAAAGCATACCAAGCTGCACAAAAACAGACCCAAAGGAAAACGCAGTCGTAAGCGGAAATCCAATAGGATACTGCGGTGCGTCCGCAACTCTAAACGCACGAAGAGGAATTGTCGCATGGCCAATATAAACGATCATGACCGTCAGCGCAACAACAATGGCTCTGGCTTCGGGTTCTTTGCGCATCAGCTGAGCAAACCATGCCATCAGTGCTGGACTGCCTGCATTGACGGCGTATGTCATGAAATAGAATCCCATAACGACCTTGTGGTCGGACGGCCAAGCGCAGAGGACGCTCAGCATGATACCAAGCATGGTGGCGCAACCACAACTGATTTGCCATCGCCATTGTTTCCAATCTGACAATCCGTTGAGGATGAGGTTTGTGCAGATTTGCATCGCATAACCGCCTAGTGGGAGGATGTTGACCTGGTATGTACTATACATCCTATTCCCAGCACTATCCTTCAGACTTTCGATATAAAGGACGAAGTAAGAATTCGCTCGATGCGCCCATGCATTCATTGCGAACGCAGCAAGGAAGAAGAAGGTAACAGGATGCGTAATCAACTTCTTCAACTTGCTCTTCAACACAGCGGCAGGAATCAAGTTCGAAGTCTTTGCTCCAAAATCACCCATTCGCTCTCTCGACAATTGCTTCTCTTCCTCAGTCAACCACTTTGCGCGTGTATAAGCAGGTGTATCAGGAATAACAAAGAATCCCACAATGCCCTGCGCAATGGTAATAACTCCAGAGACAATAAACAACCATTGCCAACCAGCGATTCCGTGAGCGCCGTTAAGATTCTTGTACAGAGCTGCTTGGAGGGCGCCGAGAAACATGGCTCCTGCTACGTCGGAGACATTGAAGCAGGCGATTCGGAAGGCGAGTTCCTTGGGAGTGTACCAGTTGAAGATTAGGGAGACGACTGAGGGCCAGAAGACAGCGGAGAAGAGGCCGAGAAAGAAACGGAGGGCGTAGATTGTCGTGGCGTTTTTAGCTTGGCATGTCCTGTATATGTGAGATTACTTTCTGATGTAAGTATTGGTTTGAGGACTTACACCAAGACGAATAGTCCCCAGATAATCTCACAAGTCGGCAGGAAAAGAGAAGGTCGAACCTATAAAGTCAGTTTCATATCCCAACATGATATTTGAATCACTTACCCTCGTCTGAGCCAATTGCCCAGGAACAAGTCCAATAGCATATCCAATCGAGAAAAAGGTATTAAACATAACCAACTCATTCCCATACAATCCCAACGCCTCTCTCATGCCGGAAACATAAGCCTGCGTGGTAGCAGACTGATCCATCTCTTTCATAATACCGGCGATAAAAGTCCATGTGAGAAGAAGGCAATCGAGTTTGAGAATCAAGACATGGCGAGGATTGCGAAAATAAGGGATTGCTTTAGAGATGTGTTTAAAGATGCCCGTTTGAGGAGGATGAGATACCGGTCCCTCGGTAGTTGGAGATACCTGGACCTGCGCTTCGGAGGTGGTGGTCGCCATCTTTGCAACTATCTCACCAAATAGTATCAAGATATGTAAACAAAGTCAACCTGTATCCTTTTTCGAAAAATTCAAATACTTCAAGATGAAACAGGAGTTATATACAAGGGCCTTCACACCCTGTCCATCATATCCATCTCTGTACCCGGCGATAGCACATCAAGATAGGCATTTAGCGGGCCTGTGAGATCTCGCGTCATTTGCCGCGCAAACAACGACATTATCCCAAACAGGAAATATCCGTCGGGCCAAGACCCGATATCTGCATTTAAGCTTAATTTGTTTATCACGACATTTGTACTATAGTATTGAATATCTGCGGGAAGTTCGCGATAGATTATCTAGATGAGGAAGTTCTATACCTTCTTACCTTGAAAACGTGGTTCAGCTTGTTGCTGAATGTACAAGCGGGAATGTCCCGATCTATTGCGCGATATCACGGGTTTTGGATGGTTACAATGCATTGTATAAGATAAGAGGCCTGGAAACTGTGGCAAGTGTAAACCGGCCATGTTTGAAGAGATAATATTCTCTTGTCGCCACAACATGGATCAAGGACACAAAACATACCAACAATGTCAGATAGTTCTCAAATGACATCCTCAAAGGATGATATATTGTCTGTCCTACAGGTTGAGTACGTTTTTGCGGATCTTCTTTACATATATGCTATCGCAAAATCCAGATAGCCCTGCAGCGGCTGCAGTGACAGGTCGTATTTTTCTAAGATCTTGCAACTTCATCTTAGATCAATTAGTGATAACTTATCATACAAGAGAATAAGTGATGGTCTTCATGGCTTTTAAAATGATGGCAGAATAATTGTATCTAAGGATGAGGAGTACTGACGCCCTGGGGGCGTTTAGAATTATAAGTCAAATATTAGCCCTGCTATCTCTCCCTCCCTACATCGGCACGTACATCTTCCCTTCACAGAATTAGAATCCACCTATGTCCTGTCTCTTTAATCATGTATTTCGCTGATGCACATACTATTCTTCCTCTTCCCTATCATCATTCCACATCATAGTCTAGACAAAGCGGGCTGTCAAGGCAACTCCAGCTTGCCCTGCAATGTCTCAGTCAGCGTACATCCCGCCAACCAACCCCGCGGCAACAAAGGACTTGTTCCTTAGCCGAGGGACAACATTCCGGAATCCTTGGTGAATCAGGAGTATGTCATTATCCGTTGCTGTGGATGATGGCGTTCGATCATGTGATCGGGTAACTTGCCATGATTGACTTGACTCTTCGTGATTGACCTTGGTGTCTAAGAACTGGGCGAGTAAGGCTAAACACTACGGGTAAGACGGCCATGTTCATTCCTGGAGTTGCAAGGGGAACGTCATTGCTGCGACGGCGGAGTCTAGTTCACATTCACCAAAGAAGTCCAAGCAAGGATGGAACTGTAAAAACATGTCAGTCTGGTGCTTTTGTTAGTTGGCAATTGTGGAAGCACGATATCATGTTGAAAGCCAATTCTAAGCTCTCTGCGTCAAAATCGTCAAGGTTTATCAACGGTGCACTTGATCTGCAAACTTTCTATTTTTATCCCTTGTTAATCGCTAATCTTGGCCGTCATATAGGGTAGCACTACTTCAGATTGACCACCTGAATTATTTGGCTTTCAAGGACAGTGCATTTACCGCCATATGCCATTTTAATTGAAGCCAGAATTAAATTGAACTTTTGTGGACTCAATATGATTACTTGTCTGATGGAAATGAGGGTATCTTTTCCAGCTCGTGCCGCAGTATCCGTGAATACTTTGCAGATAACTCAATGTTCGCCAGTTGCCAAACAGATACACAATCTCCCTACACCTATCCACAAGACAATATCCATGAAACAGCCAATGACCTCTCATGGGTATGGGTATTCAACTATCCATTCTCCTGAAATTTCTACGCCGCATGCATTGCAGCTGCAAGCATCATCAACCAGTCAACCACACACAAGCATTTAATGTCTCACTCGAACAACTAAGCACCTGAGACACTGCATACGCGTTCAGGCTGTTTTCGGCGTTGGATTGGTTCCTTCAATAGAACCTGTTTCGGTCCATTCCGCTACCAAGTTTCACTTGACAAGTGACAATGGAGATGTCTGAGGTGAGGAATTCTGGTGGTCGGTGAATCGTGGTTCTGAGCCTTTGTTGCCTCAGCATGAATTTCTTACAGCCACCATTGTCTTGATGTGCATTTACCGTTGCCAAGAGGGAATTAATCAGATGAGGACTGTGAGTGGATTGACTGTGGAAATGATGTATTAGTTGAGTAAGGCTGGGTATGCAATTTGAAGTACGTATGTGGTTGGCCCACCTAGTCGGTTACGGGTCTCGGCCTGAACGGAAGGCTTGAAACAGTGTAAAGCCTGTATGTAAACTGGTAAAAAGAATGTACGCAATTGTCGCGAGTCTTGGAATTCCTGCGTCAAGGGAGGCTGTAGGAGTAAACGGCCGCTTGGACGCTTCCATGCTTCCCATCCCCTTGAAGGCTCCAAGTGGATAAAGCGGATTACAACTCCATGAATTAGTCTGCAAGCAGCATAGCCAGGCACAAAAGAATGAATTATCTTATCTCCAATACCGAATCCAGATTTCGTTCCTGAGATGGTGAGACATCCCGCCAACTATCCCCATATAGTGGCAGGAGTGGGTAAACTTGGTGTGCCCTTGCATGTCCTTTCCGGGCTAGCCAGCATCTCGGGAATGTTGCAAGCAGGGCGGTTGGAATTCCATAGCACCGCAACCGTTATCGTGAAGAGCAAAGATGGATAGTCAGATGGTGTAAGTATGCAACTCTAGATAGTAACGATTTTCTATATAAGATCCTCCGACTTCCTCCTCAAATCACTTCTCACTCATCCTCACTCTCATCTTCTCATCGAGGACCAGTCCATTCCTTTACAACAACATTCACTTTCTTTACTCAACTCAGTCCACTCTCTTTAAATCTGTCTTTTACAATTCTAGAAAAAAGTTTTCTGATCTAATCGAAAATGCGTTTCACTCCCGGTTTCCTCTTGGCTTTGGCCTCGAGTGCTACTGCTCAGCGCTTCACCAACAGCAGTGTCCCTGCTACTGAGACCGCTACCACCACCACCGCTCTTCCTACCGAGACTGGCCTTGGTGGTCCCTTCCCGGTTGACCTTGACAATGCCATCCTCGGACCCGGTGCTTCTTTCATCACCCGTCCCGATGGAAGCATTGCTATCCAGCTCTTTGCCGGTCCCAACGGCATCGCCTCCTTCTCTATTGGTATTCCCAATGACATCTTTTCCTCGTTCCCTGCCGGCAACTTGTTCATCATCCTCTTTGAGATCTTCATCGACCTCCTGGAGGAAACCCGCAAGCGTGCTACTACTGACTGCACGCTCGCCGTTCTTGTCGATGGCAAGGAGGTCTTCATGGATCAGCTTGAGACCACCGATGGCTACGTTCCCCAGTCTTCTCGCAACATTGAGGCTGGCGCCCAGGCTCCTAACGTTAAATTCGAACAAAAGTGTGGCGATAACCCTTCTCCTGTTGTCGTTGCTGACCTCGCTCTCGATGAGCCTAATGGCAACGGTGGTGGTGGTAACGGCGGTGGTCCCATCGTCACTGACACCACTCTGACCAACTCTGAGGGCGAGCCTACCGGCACTGATACTTTCACCATCAACCCTACTGAGACTGACACCAACACCGAGGCTACCAACTCTGAGGGTGAAACCGTCACTGCTACCGGTACCGAGACTGCTCCTACTGCCACCGCTACCTCTCCTGCTGGCTTCCCCGGTTCCGTTGGTGACTTTGCTCTCTTCGGCTGTGTCGGTTCCACCAACGGTTTCCCTACCTTTGAGCTTTCTGAGACTTCTGACTCCATGGATCTGGAGCGCTGCGCCAGCAACTGTGATGGCCGTGGATACTTCGGAGTCTACGACACCCAATGCTACTGCGGTGACGAGGTCGACAGTGATGACACCAGTCGAGTTGACCTTGACCAGTGTGACATCGAGTGCCCTGGCGATGACTCCGAGTTCTGCGGTGGTGATGCTCCTCTTGACCGCATGAACCGCTTCAACCGTCGTCAAACCGCCATCCCCAACACGATCCTCCTGACTGTCTACGTCTCCCTCGGCGGCTCCGATGTTACCATCACCGACATCCTCACTGCTACCGTCACTGACCAGTCCACCATCACCACCACCTTCACAACCACCATCTCCGACGCTTCCACCACCGAGACCAAGACCGTGACCGCCATCTACGAGTGCTACAGCGGCCAGTGCTACCCCGAGACCGGCCACGGCGGCCGCATCGTCTACGTCTTCAAGTCCTACCCCGGCGAGGAGTGCGACGGCCAGTACGTCTACATTTCTGAGAAGTGTGACTGCAAGGGTGGATCTCAATATGTTCCTCACTACTGCTCCAACGGAAGCTGCAACGGCAAGCAGGTTTACAAGCCTGAGCAGTGCGATGACTGGTACAACTACGATGTCTGCTACACTCCCGCTGACTGCGACTCTTGCGAGCATGGTCAGGTTATCTACAAGCCTTGGGAGAACAACTACGGTACTCCTGAGCACCCTCAGATGCCTGAGATTCCTTCTTGCTCTCACCCCAGCTGCCCTGCTACCGAGCACGGTTCTAAGCCCGTTCCTGCTTGCAAGGGTGATGACTGTGAGGACTCTGGTTCCAAGGGTGGCAACAACGGTGGTAACGGAGGCAACGGAGGAAACGGAGGAAACGGTGGCAACGGTGGTAACGGAGGCAATGGTGGTAACGGCGGCTCTGACTCTGGCTCCAAGGGCGAGACTCCTTGCTCCGGCTCCGACTGCGAGGACTCCGGTTCCAAGGGTGCCAACGGTGGCTCTTCCGACTCTGGATCCAAGGGCCAGAACAACGGCGGCGAG
Organism: Fusarium humuli; assembly: GCA_004366955.1. Taxonomy (NCBI): domain Eukaryota; kingdom Fungi; phylum Ascomycota; class Sordariomycetes; order Hypocreales; family Nectriaceae; genus Fusarium; species Fusarium humuli. Next base: position 194,560 of record QHKN01000058.1, on the reverse strand, counting down.
GACTCTGGCTCTAAGGGTGAGGCTCCCTGCTCCGGCGACCACTGCGAGCCCACCATTGTCAACGGTGCTGGTAAGCAGGCTGTCAGCGGTCTTGCATTCCTTGCTGCCGTTGCCGCTGTTCTTCTCTAAGTGCAAGCGCAATTAGCATAGCGACTTTCTTTTCTATCTTCTGCATTTGAAGAACTGCATTATTTGGGGGAGTAATTTGATGGTGTCTGGATGTGGTTAGAAAATCTTTCTGGAGAAGCATGTGGAGGGTTAATGGGTTAATCTACTCAATCTAATATTTGATACAAATTTTTCGTGCTTGTGACTGTGATATGAAGTCTTTGTCTGTATTTGTACCTTGATCTCAGTGGTAGCTTATCATTGACTTAAGAGCTAAGCCGCTCTGTTTAATCTGTTCGGTTTGACAAAGAGCGGATATTGACGACAAACGAGGATCTTATTCAATCTGTCTTGTGACTTTTTAGCCAGCAGCATACCCTGCATGCCTGTAAAAGAGTCACTGAGTTTGTAGGGTCGTGAGCCTGGCCTATGCTTTGACTTCGCTTCAGCTGTCAGCTCGCCAGCTAGCCGATCGATATCTCCACTAGCAGCCATACGACGACCCATGCGGATGACCATGAGCACGCCTCCTATCACATAGTACACAATTAATTGTTCTGTAGGACGATCTGTGAAACAAATAGCTTGTTGTGTCATTGTCTATCTATGCGATCTCTTGCTTGATGACTGGTGACAGTTACGTTAAATGGCTTTCAGTCAATACCAGCATCAATTAAGCCTCCATATAAATTTTCAACGTCTGTGCATGATGCAACCAATTTCCCACCTGATCTGATATCACGTCTTGGCAAACTGGTTCCACAGTTATGTCATTAGCATTAAACCCTTCCATCAGTTCATCAATCTCTCACATACAGTGACTCTATCTGGCTGCCTCAACTGCTATCATCACCAACCTCAACAGTTACTACCGTTAAAGACCACTAGTCCGTCCCTTGTCTAACATCCGCCATAACCGTTGCCAACATCTCACTCCTCTGATCCTTTCCCAAGTTGCCTAGCAACTGGGTCCTCTAGTGTCCCTTGGCGCGTTCCCACATCCTGGGAGTGATACGAGCCCGGGGGCCACTAAACCCAGAAGGCAAAGTCTGCTAAATTTGGAGCACCAGTGATAGGCCCAGGTACAGTAAAAACCCCGGATTAACCCCTTAATGCGCCAACCGAGACAAAAACTCGCCTCTAGCCGACGCGTACTGAACTTTCCCTCTCTTTTCCATCTCTTTCGCATCACCAATACCTCACATTCGTTATCCAAAACACTTACAATCGCTTTTTAATTAATTCTTCATCGCCAAAATGTCCACCTCAGTCAGCTCCGCCTCCGCTGCTAGCAGCAGCACCGCCTGCGCAGCCCAGCTGTACAACCAGCCCAATCAGGACAACACCTGCGCCATGCCCTACACAAAGGACAACATTTCCATCATGGAAAAGTGCTGCGGTGACGCCCAGATCGTCAGCTACTACGACAACTGCGGCATCTACTGCGTCGCCATCGACCAGTCCTACGACGCCCTCAGCAAGTGTCTTTTCAAAGAGGGCGCCGCCAACACCGATGTCTTCTGCAGCGGCAGCAAGAAGGTCACCAAGACAGAGGACGCCAAGGTGCCTGCTACCGCCCAGGCCAGCGTTGTCTCCAGCAAGGACGATGATAACAAGGATGATGATGATGAGAGCAGCTCTACTGGTACTTCTACTGCTACCGGAACTGCTTCTTCGGCCGATTCTTCTTCTACCGAGACCGATGCGCCTTCTTCTGCTACCAAGAGTGGTATCAGCACCATGGGTGTCGCTATCGGTGCTCTGCTTTTCTCCTCTTTCGCTTTCGGATTCCAGCTTTAAGCAGCTTGCGTCTTTGCATCTTTCTACATGTCAATAATTTGGATGGGGATTATATAATGGGCAGTTGGCGATACAAAAGAATTTGGATATTTTAATATGTATTAATTGGCGAACAAATACCCTCGTTTGTGCAATCGGTTGACCCTGAACTCTTGCGACCCATACGTGACCTGTGCTTTCGGCTACAGTATAAGCCTGAATTAAATGTCTCCATATGTGAAGTAATGGCGGGTCTCAATGTTTCGTCTGAATGCTATCCGTACGTACAATGATGGAAATGCACGTCATCGAGGCCCGCATGGTCAATGTTCTGGAAGCCAAGGTCCATAAGCCATGAAGCCTCATTCCTTGGGTTCAACGGCTATCTAGGAATGCGCATCAGGGGCTTTTACTTGCATGTGTTGGTCAAACTCAATCGCCATTATTTCCAATGCTGGTCCCTTTGAAGAGTACTTCAACGTAGCCCAATTGTGTTGGTTGTATACATACTAACGTGGCAGTCTTCATTTGACCTGTCGCTTCCATTACAATAACACGGCAAATGCAAGAGCGTACAAGACAACATCTCATAGAACAACAATAAGCACGTTCATCACTCCCTAAAAGCCTCCAACTTCATCCTTCCATAATACAAACACCACCCCCAAAGCGCATCAACAACAACAATATCTGCAAAACTAAAAACAAGACTTCCCCCAAACACAAACTTGTAATACCACCACGCATTCCCATCATTCAAATCACTAACCTGACACACGATAGCCCACGGAAGGACATACAGAAGATTACTCGCCAGACTCTGATACAAATACCACTTCGGTCTCGTCGCTAGCAGAATCGTGGCAAGTTGTGTTGACATGGCGTAGAAGATATAACACCAGTCGAGACTCTGCCACATGTCGGCTGTCACTTCGGCGACTTCTTCTGATCCACTGATGTATCGTGCGAATGGCTTTGCGCCGAAGAGCGTTAGGAATATGGCGATGGGGACTTCAAAGATTAGTGCCAGCGTGAGGGAGCGCAGGGCTGGGCGTGTGATGTTCTGTAGGTCTTTAAGTGAAGCTCTAGGCTTGCGCGTGTTGATGTCTATTCGTCGTCGCCAATCTCCCCAATTATGTCCAATGAATTGCAGCGCTGTCGCTTCGAGAGCTTGAACGGGGACCATGATCAAACCCCAGCGGATAGTATTGAAGACGCCCCAAGCAGTAGCATACACTGCGCCCAACGCAACAATGGTACTAACAAGCCAGAGATACAACGCATTCCTGACAGCTGACTCGGTGAAGAAAATGAGTCCAGGTGGAAGAAGGACTTTGAGCGCATCGAAACTCGGGCGCAATTTATCTTGGGGCTCGCGCGTTGTATGCTTGATGAAGGGGTATGTATTCGTCCACAAGAAATATAAAAGGCCCGCGATTGCAGCGACGAGATTGCAGACGAGCTGTATAGTACCCTGCATATTCACCGTCGGCGTGAAGCTCCCGACGTGGAATTTGGAGATGATGAGGAAGTCCAGGATGATGTTGACGGCGAATTTGATGCTGCTGATTGCCAGTGGAATATCAGGCTTGTCCAAAGCTCTCGTCGCTGTTGACACAGCCGTTTCCAGTGTTCCAGCAAAGACCGTGAACGATGTGATCCTGACATATGTCAAACTCACATCCCTAATTTCCTCAGGGACGAAACCTCTCGCAAAAGCTTTCGCAGCAGCGACGAACACAATGCTCAGTATCAGACCAATTACTGATTGAAACAGTATCAGAGTATGTGTAAGCTGCAGGCGCTTAGCGAGAGATCGTGATGCTTTATCACCGATGATAACCCATGCTGCTCTTGGTAAACCTTCATTTACAGCCTCGGAGGCGGTGTTCATGTACGTGTATGCATCTGTCAGAACAACCTTTGAAGAGTCAATGTTGGAGACCCATAGTTTGGAGAGCGTGCCGTAGAGGGCGGGGAGGATGAAGGATGCTAGGTTAAAGAGGAGGGATCCTGTGTAGTGAGTGCGATGGAAGGCCGAGGAGCGGATGCGTCTGGTGATACTATTCAGGAGCTTCATGACGATGAATTTTAAAATAGCATGCATTCATTCTAGTGAGGTTTAGAAGATGTTACAATGGGAAGTTGATGCTGTGATACCGAGAAGGAGGAGTTGAAAGCGGCTGAAGAGGGGCATTCAGCTGGTCGGCCTCCCACATGAGGAGCGAAGCCACAATTGGCAGTAATAGGAAGGATTTTCCTCTATGAGATATATTAAATATAATGTTAAAATAGATGTTCAGGAAATTTATTACTTGGATTGATGTTGTGAAGTGAGGTTCCGACCTTGGGGGGAGTATTGGCGTGTAAGTGCTGTAGTGGAGAATTCCAGTGGACGCAGCCTGTAGAAAACCGCCCGCCCAGTCGACCTTTCAAAACCGACTCTCAGTTGCAAGTCACCTCCCACCCACACAACAATCTCTGAATAACCTCAAAAAGCAGCAAAAAGGAATTCTCGCCTTGAACGGCTGGTACTGCGTAATCTGGGAATCGAACCCAGGGCTCCCCGATACTTGTTGGTTCCAGAGGAACTCGACTGGCAACGGAGAATTTTACCACTAAACCAATTACGCTGTTATCTTGATGTTGCATGTTCGAGAGAGTGATCCAGTACAAGAGACAAGCGCACTTGAGACTTGGACCGTCGCGAGGCTTCTTATCAACTCCATAATATGCGACTAAAGTGCTGTTTTAATTGTCAGATGGTTGCTGTGTAGGCGGGACACCCGGAGGTGGCTTACAACCGAGAGTCTGTGATCTTTCACGCCGCTGTCGGCGCTTGGAAGAAAAAGAGCTCTCAGATCAATTGACAGGTCTGGTATCCTTGTCCCCATGTTCCAATGTAACATAAGAAACGCCCTGTTGGTACTGTATTGCGTCCATATGTTTGCATCCATGCTCAGTGTTTTGTCATACCTGCAATGATACAAGACTGCTTTCACATCTCGTGCGACATCAAGGCGTTGTTTGCTCAATTGACCAGACCATGATTTCTCATTGTAAAATACCAAGAGACACATAGCGGCCCATGTCTCAATTGAACCCTCTCGGCCTTAATTGACCCGCCCAGCCATCACCTCAATGGACTCTTGTACGAGGTCTCAGATATTCTGTTTAAGCCTCAAACAAGCCCAGCCCGTGATTCAGATCAGATGAGCCACTGCCGAGAGTCACTATTCCAAATATATTCAAGTCCAGGACAAGCGAGATACGCATTGATACTGTCATCCTCACTGGCGCTGTTATCTTCGGTGGTACTGCCGTCCTGTTATTTACCAAGAGCGCATCCTGCGGAAACAAACCGGTAATCTTACCAAGCACACACACTCGTTATTTGTAAGGCTCTGACATAAGAAAGCTCACTCTCAATTCCGCTTCTGTGGATTTAGCGGCGCTAGAACATCCGCGTACCTTTCTTAGTCGGTCAGTGTGTTTGTCTCAGTTGATAGTCATGCCTATCACAATCCGATGCAAGGGGTAGCTCGCTGCGGATCTCGGCTGCAACGGTCCAGATTCATCCATCTAACAATTTGTCACCTTGATCCTTGATAAGTTGAAGTTGCCTCTGCTGTGTTGTTCTGTCTTACATGCATTCATGCACGAATATCTCACCGCAGCGGGATATCACAGTAGCTGAACATAAAGTGGCAAGTAAGAAACAAGGACATCGCGCATATGTTCTCTGCAAGGGATTCCAAATAGGAGAAAAATAGTTAGCCGCATGACTAAAAACTCCCGCTTGCATTGAGTGGGCTCATGTAATCTCAAAGATGCCGTTCTCAAGGTAAAGAGCAAGTAATTAATGGGAAGGACGGCTTATACCGTCAAAACGCTTAGGGCTCTCTGACAGAGGGAAGATCTCAATAGCCAGCCCGCACGTTAGTGTCCGTGTGTTTGTATTCTCCGGTTGGTCGACCAAGCTCCTGCAAGCAAGAACCACGCATGGTAGTGCGTGCCCGATGATGGTCGGACCGCTGCAAGAGCCGGAACAGTGGAGTACACGATACGATCTAGTCCAGGCGTCATGGACTACCAACGAAAAAGAGATACTAGACAGAGTCCAACTACCGGGATTGTCAGAATATAACACAAATTAGTATTAAAACATGCTGCAGCTATTCCAATGTAGTATAGTCTCGCCCGTTTGTGCAGAGTCGATCAGCGGATGACGCTCAATTTGTAATTTCTCGAGACATCTCTAGCTCTTGTCTTGCCTTGTGTGTCTGTTTCGTCTTATATAAAGTCCCTGGATGATCGCCATCTGGGAATAACCACTGAATCATCATACACTCCTTCTCTTCGCTTCTTCCCAGTCATCATGTTCAAATCTCTGGCTCTCTTTTCCCTTCTCGCTGCTGCTTCGGCACGCAAGTGCACAAACATTACCGTCCCTGTACATCTCACCTCTGAGAATACAGAGTTCGGCATTGAAACTCCTCTTACAAAGATTGACGTTACAAACTTTATTATCAATCTTGCTAGACAGGGTGGTGAACCTTATCCTGTTACTATTGCCAAGGGTGTAAGTCGATGCTACCTTGATATGAAGAAGTATGCTGACTTGAGTAGAAAAAGAATGTCACCGGCACCTACGATCTCGCAGCTACATACTGCGAACCCGATGCCGGTCCTGGACATGAACTTCAGATCATGACCCACGGTATCGGGTTTGATAGAAGTTACTGGGACTTTCCCTTCAACAACTACAACTACAGCTACGTCGCCCGTGCCGTCGACCAGCATGGCTACTCAACCCTAACCTGGGACCGTCTCGGCATCGGCGCTTCATCCAAGGGCGATCCCCTCAACGAAATCCAAGTCAACATCGAAATCGCCGCTCTCAAAGCCCTAACCCACAAGGCCCGTGAGGGTTCTCTCCCCGGCGTCGGCTGCGGCGGATACTCCAAGGTCGTGCATCTAGGCCACTCGTTCGGCTCAGTAATCAGCTACGCTCTCGCGAACGAGGCTCCTGAACTTACTGATGCTATTGTTCTTACGGGCTTTACTCAGGCTACTGCTTATCTGCCTTGGTTCGCTGTTAGCAATAACTTTATCCCTGTTACCGACTCGCCTGCTGCTGGCAAGTATCCCCCCGGATATGTCGCTACTGCATCAACTGTCAGCGTACACACCAATTTCTTCTCCGAGGGAGATTTCGATCCGGAGATGTTGGAGGTCGCGTATGAGAAGGGTCAGCCTGTTACACCTGGTGAACTGTTGACATTAGGTGGACCTGCGGGTGTGAACAATACATACACTGGTCCTGTACAGATCGTGACAGGATGTAAGTTGCCCTTTACTCTCTTTCAATTGACTATACTAACAAGTTGCAGCACGCGATATTCCTTTCTGTGGTGACAACTGCTACTCTACCACAAGTGTAGGCGAAGACCTTCCCTCATTGCTCGACTACTCCAAGAAATTCTTTACTCAAGCTTCGCGGTTTAACACGACTGTTGTTCCTGGTGCTGGACATGGATTGAACTTTGGATACTCTCACACTTTTACTTACGATGCCATTTTCGACTTTCTTTCCGAGTAACTCAATTGACTTTAACGAAAACCTCTTTGTTTATTTAGCCCAGATATAGAAGGGCATGTACATAGCTTGCAGCTTCTAATATATTTCTTGTCTACTTGCTACCCTCTACTAATGTCCGTATTAATGGAACAAAAATGATCCGTCTTAGATCCATACCAAGACATGGAATCTTCCATCATCCGATTTTATTTCCATCCATCATCGTATTCTCAGTGGAGGTCGGCTGTCAGCGGTTGGCGCAGGGTAAAACCCCCACTTCCAAGACCCTGAAAGCCACCTGTAACGGGCAGGCGATTAGTGAACTGCAACCACTAGCTTCCTGTTTCGTGAATGGCTTCCGTCATAACAAAGACTCCGAGGTCCATAGCGGGGTTGTCGCTATCTCGGTGTCTTTCGAGATCCCCCACTGCTATTTGTTTTTCTTCCTCCTTCAGAGCTACACGACGCATACGAACAATCTCTGGGACTGCACGACAGAGATTCGTTACACCTACGACTTACGCGCAACAACGAACGTTATCGAATATATCAGCTTCAACCATGGTTGCTGAAAACTACGATGCTGTCCTCAAGGGCAAATACCCAGGCAAAGACCATGCCAAACGCGTCGTCGACCTCATCCGCAAAGACATCCCCGATGCGAACGGTATTATCTACCTCGAGAGTCAAATGACTCGCATGATGGAAGACAGCGACGAGCCCCAACCCTTCCGGTCCGTCCAACGTCCTTATCTCTAGACCACCAACTGACTTGAACAGCCAGCGACGATACTTTTACTACCTCACCGGCTGCAACCTCCCCGACTGCCACTTCATCTACGATATCCAATCCTCCAAATCAACCCTCTTCATCCCTCCCATCAACCCCGACGACGTGATCTGGTCCGGTCTCCCCGTTAGCATCGATGAGGCCCTCGCGCAGTACGATGTCGACGAAGTGAAGCTCACCACCGAACTCAACGCAACCCTCGCCCACCTCGGCGCCGAAAACCCAAAGTCCTCCGCCTTTGCCATCGCGAACCAGATCTCCGACCATGTCTCCTTCATCGGCTTTGACAACAAAAACTTTGAGGTCCTCAAGAACGCTATTGAGGTGTCGCGTGTAGTCAAGGATGAGTACGAGATTGCTATGCTGCGAAAGGCAAACTACGTCTCTGGCATTGGACACCGTGCTGTCTTTGCAAAGGCCAAGGCTGCTAAGAATGAGCAGGAGCTTGAGGCCGTGTTTATGGAGCGCTGTTTTGCGCATGGGTGCAAGAAAATGTCGTATGACCCTATCTCTGCGGCTGGACGAGCTGCTGCTACGCTGCACTACGTCGGAAACGATGCTCCCACAGAGGGAAAGCTGAACCTCTTGATGGACGCTGGTTGCGAATACAATAACTACGCCGCCGACATTGTAAGCGCACCCACCACCTTCCAACCTCTAACCAAACTAACAAATCCAGACACGCACATTCCCTCTCTCGGGCAAGTTCACCAAAGAATCGCGCCACATTTACGAAACAGTTCTCAAGATGCAAAAGGCTTGCATAGATGTCCTCAAGGAGGGTGTTCTCTGGGACGACGTCCACGTGTTGGCCCACCAGATCGCCATCGACGGTCTGCTTGAGGCTGGTATTTTGAAGGGTGACAAGGACGAGATCCTCAAGGCTCGCACAAGCGCTGCTTTCCTCCCTCACGGTCTGGGTCACTACCTTGGCATGGACACCCACGATACCGGTGGTAACCCCAACTTTGCGGACAAGGATAAGTTGTTCCGATACTTGCGCGTGCGAGGAAAGCTGCCCGCTGGCAGTGTCGTGACCGTCGAGCCAGGTGTAAGTACAATCCTCCCCCATTCATTGAGGTGTAGCGACTAACTTTCTAGATCTACTTTTGCAAATTCATCATCGATCCTTATCTCGAAGACCCCGCGCACAGCAAATTCATCAACAAGGAAGTCCTAGACCAGTACTGGGATGTCGGTGGAGTTCGGTAAGTTGATTAGCCACCGTCGCGCTATTGATGAACCCCTACTAATACGTTGATAGTATCGAGGATAACATTCTTGTTACTAAGACGGGACATGAGAATTTGACTGATGTTCCTAGAGAGTTGGATGAGATGGAAGCTTTGGTGTCTGCAGCTTAAACAGCTGTCTAGATTAAAACTTCAGCTGTCTAAATGAAGATTGACAGTCGTATCTAGATCTGATTAAAAATAAGCATAAATAAATGAGTGACATTCAATCTATAAATAAATAATCTCGCTTCCCCATATCATGTCATATCGAAATTCGATACTTGAGGGAAACATTATTTGTTTGGATACGGTGTTAATATTAACCCCTGAAAGTCACACGGTGCAATTTCTACAATTGGCCACATTCCCAACGTTTCTCCCTGAACAAATATTCTTCTTTCAACTCAATCTTCTTTCATCAACAATTAACCTCTCGTCAACAACACAGGAAGGGTAAAGATGAACCACTACTTTGAGAAGCGACCGGAGCCTCCTCCGCAGTTCCTGCGTAAGCCCGTAGCGCCGCCGACTCCGCCGCCGGTGTACAGTGCTTATCCTCCGTCTCAATTCGGCTCCGCATATGCACCTCCGCCGCAAGCCTCCCCAACACCATCGCCGGCACCGTCGCCGTCGCCTTTGAGGACTCCTACTTTTGAGAGTTATAATCCTTCAGGCTCAAACTCATATGACCGACCTTCCACTTCTTACAATCCGCCGTCGCATTCGGATAATCGTCCTTCAACATCGTATAACCCTCCAGCTGCGTCACCAACATACGCTCCGTCTCCAAGCTCATACAGCCCTGGACCAAGCTCATATAACCCTGCTTCAAGCTACAATCTACCACCATACAATCCCGCCTCGACACCATCTACCCCAGTCCCATACAGTCCCTCAACATACAATCCATCTCTCCTCCCTCCTCCCCCACCTCGCCCTCTCCGACCAGTCCGTTCAGCAACAAACTTAACCAGCGCCCACGCCCCACAACAATCAGGCTTCTTAGATCCCAAGGGCACTCACCAAGTCGACTTTGTAGTCGACGATCTTCCATCTCCAGCATCATTATCACCTGGTCTTTCGCCTACATTTCCAAGCGATGCGCCACCGCATGAGATTCGTCGCGTGAAGAGCTCTTCAGCTCTTTCAGCAGCACTATCAACCCATCCACAAGACCAACCAAAAGACTCATCAAAATGGAAAACAGCGCTAGGAGAAGCCCAATACTTCGCAGGAGGCTTAATATCCCACCCCGCGGAGTCGAATAAGCATTTCAGTATCATCCGTCATTCGCATGCGCTCGTTTGGTACAGAGGACCCTCTACATCTGTGCCTATAACCATCCTCTCCGATGAGCCCCTCCCCCCGACAAGAACGATATGGATGCAACAAAAAGGCTTCTCCGGAAACATGGGCATGAGTCTCAAAGCCCTGATGGGCACGACAGGGACATGGCTAAACGTCACACCGGTTACAAAAGCAAACATCGAACACCTCCCTGAAGCAGAAGAACGTGGTATCCAACGTGACTTTAAACGCTTCATCAAGAAAGCCTCTGGAAAACTAAAGAACCACATCCCTAGGGAAACACACATCGTGCGCATCCCCGCAGCCGCAACAGACGGTTATTTCCGTCTTGTAGTCTGCGCAGGAGAAGATAACAAGAAAGTTCTCTGCGGAAGTCCCGTGTTTCGCATAGCGAGTACATCCACAGACGTCAGTACTGTTAGAGGCTCGAGTTTGAGTACTATGCCTCTTGAGATGGGTATAAAGGTGGCTACCACTATTGGATCGCAGGTTGCGAGGAAGTACACCGGTGTTGCTGGTGCAGTGGTAGAACAAGGCGCTAAACGACTCACGCCTACGAATGCGACGATTAAGAAAGTTGCTACTACGGCGTATCAGAAATCAGGTCTCAGCAACGCTGTTAGTGAAAGCTGGAAGAACAACAAGGCAGGACGATATGACCCGTTACTCAGCGGTGCAGCACTCGATGCGCCGCTGGAAGTAATCGGCAGCGACGACGGCCCCGAAGCCCCATTTCCTTACAAATTCGCCGGCAAAGTTGTTCGCGGGACGGGAATATCGACGAGGGAGTTTGGTATTCCTACCGCAAATCTGAGTGAAGTAGGAGACGATGTGAAGATGCGCATGGGCGGTGTCTTTGCAGCCTGGGCACGCGTCATTCCCACTCCCGCTCAAAAGACGGAAGATTTCGACGATGACTGGCACGAAGCAATCGTGACGATCGCACCTCTCCGAAATGCGCCTCCTGGCGTTGTCCAACGGAACAAAGTAATCGTCCACATCCTGCACGATTTCGAAGACACGCTGTTCTTTGAGATGAAGATGAAGATCATGCTAATGGGTTACCTACACGCCTTCACCCCTACACTCACAAATGAGCAGATTCTGGAAGAGCATTCACGCAATGTCATGACTACCACCGCAAGTCTTGCACGGGATGCTTGGGGTCCTGAAGTAAACCTTTCTGCTACACGCGCGGCTAAGAGTGATAGAGGGTTCAAGGAGAGGTTGGGAGAAGCGACGGGTGTTGTGCAGGGTGGATTGGATAGAGTTCCGTCGCATTGGATTGGTGTTAGGAGTGAAGGGTTGGAGATGAGGGATCAGGTTTATGGGAATGGAGGGTTGTGGGTTGCTAGATGAGTATCGCTTTTGTGATAATGTCTCGGATATTGGCGTTGGTGTTGAGATTGGGTCGTGGAGTTTGGGCAAGTTATTGGTAGACGGAATAAGAATAATACAATAGAGCAAAGACAGTCAGCATCAGGAGGGAAATGTATACATGTCGCCTACACTAGCAGTGCATGTTAACAGTGGTGTTGAGGCCCGCGAAGTCTTAAGATGAACCGCCACGGTGCTATGTTAACGAGAGTGCTGCAATTGCCATCCACATATAGCAAGTCTACACAGTTTTGCAAGGCCATTTAACAGACGTGTGTTATGATGCCATAAGCGATAGACTCACCCTAACCTCCACTGTCATATCTTCCTCCGTTCTCCCGAGGCACTTCAACATCCGCGTATTCACTGTGCAGCAACACCAAGATAAGCCAGATCTTCACTGTATAACTTCAGCATAACCTTCTCACCAGCCTCTACGCGGGATCATACACAAGTCCCCTTCACCCCACCCCCCAAAGACCCTGAAACCCCTCTTCCAGAACACCGTGGATCTAAAAAAGCCGTTCTATCTATCAGATCATCTCAACCCGGGTTGCTCCTTAGATGCATCCAGGTCAGAAACTATGCACATCACCCTCGTGTAAAGATCCAAGACCTCGACTACCGAGGTTAATAGAATTCTACTCCCAAATCATGCCGTTCTGACGAAACGACGCTGCACGTGCCCCGATCATATCATGTTTCCTCCTACGTAATCCTCAACAATCAGACCACGCCAAGTACAGGACCAGGAAGCCATGTGATATTCGTCTGGACTAGATAATGTGTAAAAAGATCTTCGTGATGCAGGCAGGGTCTGCATTAGACCCTGAAGAAAGGGACGGTGTAGAGGTTGAGTTTTCACATGGTGGATTGGACCCTGAATCCCAGTAGACCGTTGAAGGGACTAGACTAGGTTTGGGGGTTTTACTTTGCAAGATTGATGATCTGATGGTATCACGACATGCTACTTGCTTGGCTGTGGGGTTGATCATCCAGGGTCTCGGTATCTGCGGAATCAAGGGGTTCGTTCTGGGCTCGTTTAGAAGTGGGATAAGTTTGACGATGGAGACATGCAATCCCTGGAGTTAATGCGTCGAGGGAAGAGAGAACTAGATGTGGATGAACAGGTGGGTTTGGTTAGGTGTGGTCGTTATTCGTCAATCTATCTCGCTATCCTCACCCTAGGTACAATGCTTCTGTAGGTATCCCATCGCTCACCGTCTGTAACGTGAACCAAATAGACGTTCCTAGTAGCGAGGGTTGTTGCCGTACCCTTGACCCTGATCTTGGCCGTATCCTCGGTTCTGTCCATATCCTTGGTCTTGCTGGTATCCTTGGTTGTAGCCGCCAGACTGATGCTGCTGGGGCGGAGGAGGATACTGATCAGGACGGTACTCTTGGTGGGATTGGTGCTGTTGAGGTCTGTACTCATCCGGTCGGGATCCCTCTTGCTGCGAAGGTCTGTATTCTTGGTGAGATTGGCCGTGCTGTGGTCGGTATTCGTCGTGTCCTTGGGGTCGGTAGTCACCCTGCCCTTGCGGTCTGTAGCCATCGTTGCTTTGAGGTCGGTAGCTATCATTTCCTTGAGGTCGGTAACCGTCGTTCCCCTGAGGTCTGTAACCATCGTTGCCTTGGGGCCTATAATCATCATGACCCTGTGGCCTGCTGTAGTCTTGACTCTGGTTTGGTCGATGACCCTCTTGGAACTGCGAAGGAGGATTATACGGCTGCTGCGACGGAGCCCCATGTCCTCCCGAACCACCCTGCGAAGCCGGCACAGGCTGGTTCGCACCACCAAGGTTCGCAGCAGAAGGATCTCCAACGCTAACACCCTCATTGCCTATATCATCAGGCACAGAGATTTTGACCTTGGGAAGATACTTCTGCACCTTCATCTCCACCATGTTCTGCACAAAGAACCAACTCTGGCGCTCAAACTTGCGGTGTCCACCGTTCACGACACCCAAGATACTCTCGCGTAGTGTCTCTTGAACCTTTCGGACAAGGCCGCGGATCTTGTTGACGAGCTTCGCCTTGATGTCGTCGCCAAAACCACGGTCGGCGGAGTGTCCTGGTCCAGCGTCACGGTCAAGCTGGGAGTCAAAGGGGTTTCCGCCTAGGATCTTCTCCAGTGGGCGCTGGAATTGATCGGGCAGTAGCTCAAAGAGTTGCTTCTCGATACCACCAAGGATCTTGCGGAACTCAATGCGGACTTCTCTGTGAACTCGCGCGATTCCGGTGCTGAGCTTGTCACTGATGACCTTTGAGAAACCACCACTCTCACCATCCCCATCAGCACGAGCACGATCACCATCATTATCCCCAAAGCCCCTCGAAGCTCCCTCGTTAGACTTTTTGTTTCCAAACAATCCTCCAAGTCCCTTGACGAGATCCTTGACTTGGTCCTCAATCTCGCCCTTGACACCGTCTCCCAAATCCCTTGTACTCGTGTTTCCGCGAAGCCAGCGCTTGATGTGGTCGAGAGCGATGCGTGTGAATTGTTCGGCGATGGGGGCGTGTTGTTCGCGGAGCTTTAGGCCGACTTGTTCTTTGATCTCGGGGCTGATAAGACGAGCTTTCTCTTCGGGGTTGCGCGCTGCGTCTTTGACAGTGCCGCTGAGGACACCTAGAAGGCCGTCGAGTTCAAAGCCTTGGCCTCCTGATCCTCTACCGCTGTTGTTCTCGAGATGGTCCTGCACGGCATCGATAGCAAAGGATAGAAAGCCCTTAGCACCACCACCACCACCACGCGACGAATCTCCTCCGCCGCGGGACCTTGTCTCGTCGCCACCTCCACTCCCTCCTCTACCCTCAGTAATGTCGAAAATATCCCTTAAATCATCACCCGCCTCATCGATGTTCTTAGTAAAGCTACGCGTGAGCTTCGCAATCTCGTCTGCAAAAGGCAACGACTGTCCACCGTAGGCATCAGGCGCATTATCGTCCAAACTTCTCGAACCAGAAGGATTCTTGTCTTTGTTGAACAGCGAGCGAAAGGCGTCGACGACCTTGTCCTCGAGACTGTCGATTGTCTTTTGCTGAAAGGTTTCGAGCTCGTCGGTGATGCGGGGTTGGATCTGAGGGGCGAGGGAGTCGACGTATTCGTCTACTTTTTTGAAGAGGACTTCTGGGACGCCGCGGGAGGACATTTTGGCGGTGGCAACCTGTAGGAATAGGCTCTGGCTAAGGAAGTTAAGGTTATTTTGGTGATGTTGGGTTGGGACCGCCTTGGGATGGAGCTTGAGCTGAACTGGAGTGAACTGAACTGGGCTGAGTCGAGCTGGTATTGGTGGGGGAGCTGAGGTGGCCTGTGACGTCAGCTTTTGAGGTCCACTTAGAACAACATTCAATCACTGTAAGTTGCAAGAGAATCACTTCAATCGACTTCAAAAACATGGCAGAGAATTAATTATTGGAGTTTTACATTGGAAGTTGTCTTTATTTTAGCTATTAGTACACGAAAAGTCCGCGGTCTGGATCACAATTCCCACGCGAACATGCTGAATGCCCTGTCAGATTATGCCCAGCTCGCAACAACACCAATTCTGATGCGCATCTTGACATGCCCTCATTAGCAACAGGTGCTGATTTCTTAATACAGTCAATGTCATTACTATATTCTTTAAACCTTTGCCTGGAGAATACACAGCTTCTCTTCTCAATTCGTGTGCAAACTCAGCAATGCTTGACGAGTGTTTAGAGCCACCATTACTTTTGATAGACAACAGACAACTGTCATCTCAAAGGTAAGTAGTGACCAAGAAAGATTTATGTTAGCATATTATCCGATATCTAGGTGTTGATTTCAGTAAGCTATACAGCTGCCAGACAATTGGACCCTATAGCTATGTTGTTTATTGCCTATCCAGCAATATGAGAATGGACCTTACAATACTTCTATGCAGAATGACTTCTTCCATCGCTCATCATATTTCCAAGACCTTCATTGCCGTCCATCCGAAACTCCAGGTCCTCTGTACGCCTAGTAACGTTACGGTGCCTTCCAAATTAGTCATGTATAACCAGACCTTTTGCCTCCTACGAGCTCCAGGCATATGCACAGCGCAGTGGCAAGATCATGTTACTGACGGACTTTGTTCGGGTTGGGCATCAGGTCACGACATAAAACATGTGATATTAACCGACATCAGCCCCCAGCACGTTTTATTGCAGAAGGCAGTGAAACTCAACCGGTCAGCAAAATGTCAATGAGAAATGACAAGTTGTTCTGCAGATATATACATATGCTGTGTCACTCGACGTCCCTGACGCTCTGAACTGTCGTTGAAGCTTGTATGCCACCTCTGACAATGAAATAGCCGCTTCTAGCCTCGTGTCGGTACTACCCAAGCCATGCGTTCGGTCGTGGTAACGGTGCGTCGGGTGCAGAGCTGTATGGTCTTTGAGATGGGTAATTCGGATGCTATATTCCCGGTCGAATCGGTCTGCGAATGTGACACTCTTGAACATGATTAAGTCGAGAATATTCTTGATGATGCGGTCGAAACCCGGGGTGCATCAGATGACGATGATGAAGAAAGATCACCGGACATCAATTCCTGTGATCGTTCAAAACACCAACGCCACGTTCAATAGATACCCTAGATCTAGACCCAAGAGCCACGATAAACGGTCGTGAGCCGCCACCGGACAGTGCTTACATCACCATTACTCTACAACAGTTTATTAGAATCTCGTTATCTATCAATGTAATACAAGCCAGTCACTCGCGAGTTCGGCCTCTGTGAGAAGTCATATGGCCCGGGCCGTTGTTGATATGGGTGTGAACCTCAAGATCTAGAACTGGTCAGATACAAACTTCACGACCTAGCTCTTCACCGGCCGACACTCCGACTGTATATTGGGGGGCAAAGTGAAAGCTACGGTGAAAATCCGGGGTACTGAAGAAGTCCGTCCGCTGTAGAGAATTTGTCATCGAGCATGAGCCGTTGTTGCAATGAAGAACTTGTGTATGCACTAAAGGTGGTATACATGAGATCTCGAGTTGTGGCTACCCTATGTCTGACAATCTTTGAGTTTACAAGGAGATAGATAAGCACTGCCTGCACCTCGTACTGTAAAATTGATTACAAGGAGTCATTTGACATGCAAGAAATGCACAAGACACAGCGGGAAGTGTCTCAGGCCATGCATGTAAACTGTACTGTACCTCACAGCGATTCATGAAGACTGCAGAGCAGAGATGCATGGCTGAGGCGGTGAAGAAGCTTCGAGTCGACTCCAATGGAAGGTTGCAGTGCAAGTACTGTACATACAATAGTGAGGCGCCCGCCCGTTGAGGGAATGAGATTGGTGTGGCGGATTGATTGCTTGTGGTGGTGGCTCACTTCTCACACGATGTGATGCTGGCTGCCCACCAACAAAACTAAACTCTCCACCTCCGCGTTCGCTCTCAACTAACTCCGCGTTCAACAGTAGAGTAACGTTGGAGGCTTGAGGGGGAGGGGCAACTACTCCCTCTCTTGCGTGAAATATTGAACGTTGAGGTATCACGAATAGCAACAATTACGTAGGAACACGAGCGAAAAGGGATAAGGATGAGGGATATTGCTGTGAATGGGGAACCACTACACTAAGCCGTCCAAACCCTCTCATCAGAAATGAAGCTGAGGCTCCTCTTTGTATACTATGCTGCATGTCATGTCATGTCGGGCGGCTATTCTATTCCTCTCTGACTCTTCCATGACTCCTATCACCTCCAACTAAACCCAAACAATAGAATTAATAGACTGCGGCTCATGCCAGGGGGTTAGAAAGTGGATTGAGCTCCATCTAAAGTGTAAAATCTACGTTAGAGGCTCTTGTACGATCATCGTTGAAATGGGTCCTGGCTCGGCCGCCATAGACAAGGGTGGCCCTCGCACTAACACAGCAACAATGATACCTTGGGAAGCAAAAGCTTGGCGTTGAAATTGACAGAGAACTGAAGCAAAAAACCGTGCACCCCCGGTAGAAGAGCCTTGGCCCACTTCAATCCGACCTATTGTCTATGTCAAAGACCGATTCGCATACTAGACTTCGATGGTGGTGATTATGTTTCCTCTGCAACAGTACGTCATAGAGCAGTCATTTTTTTGTGTGCAAACAAGAAGAACGAATTTCCCCGTGGAGAGTAATAAGGGGATGTGCTGTGCTGTGCTTTCTGGGGAAAGGGCATCAACTGTTGTGTTGGGAATTAAATGGATGTGCGTCCAGGAATAGATAAACCAAGTTTAGAAAGATCAAGTCCCTGTGCCTGGACGAGAACAGAGGTAAACTATCCATAACAGAACAAGTTTTGCTGATCAGAGGCCCGAGCCTCAAGATGGTGGTGTGCAACCATCTCGAACGAGCGAAACATGGTGGCTGCCTTGAAGTTTGGATACAGTCCAGTCAAAAGTGCCAATGCAATATTCCCATATTTAAAAGTCTTGGTAGTAATGTGGAGCAATTTAGAGCAATCCATGTTTGAAGCAAAGCAACAATAGACAACTCGACTCGACTCAAGTTGAGAGAGGGAGACTTGGGAGAGTAACTCGCTCTGTATGGTATGCCGGTTTCAACAAAGCCAATCCGGCTTGGTTCACCGGGCCTTATCTGACCGACTGACAGGGTAAGAGAAGTTGGAGGGCAGCAAGGGGTAGATCAGCGGGGATATTAAACCACTGGGAAGCCATTTCCAGACACATTGCCTTTCACTTTGGTGTTGAGAAGGAACTGTGAGTGTCTCCCCCCCTGCGATTGCGATTAGTGGTTGGTAGCCAAGGAACCAGGATGCTTTACCAAGGTGGTGGGGGGTTACCGTTGCTTAGCGAGTCCATGATAACGGGGGTTACCTAGAAGAGGAGGAGGGAGGGGAAGCAGTACTGTAGTGAGTTTCTGTAGGAAGCTCGCAATGGAGTTTACATTCTGACATTACAAGACCAATTGGTTTAATTGCAGTAGAATTAAAACGACAGAATAAGAATGCAGTACAGACACTGACTGATTCAGCCTTGGCAGCTGAAAAGGTCTAGATTGATGTTATCATGCAAATTAGACGACGCCATATTCCCAAAGCTTCCCCGCACCATGAGTCGATGTTTGGGATGGAGTCTGTCATACTCAAATCATGCAGCAGCACGATAAACCATGACCCTCGCTAGTAATAACAGCAGTTAACAGTCAGTCGAACCCGGAGTAAACATTCCCATAATTCATCACATGAGATTCCATTCCGAAACGTCCGATAAAGCAGGTTCTGGAGAATTCCCATCACATGTAGCATCGGGTTGTTGATGGCGGCCGAGAAAGCTCTTACTTTATCCCGATGTAGCTAAGGGCAGTCTCATGAGAGTCGTCAGTTACTGGTGTTAGTCCAAGGTCATGATCGTACTGGTGGCTTGGAAAGAGGGGGTTCCAATGGCGCGGGGTTGGAGTAAGGTGTCTCTCGTTTCTGCAGCTGAGGGAGAGAGCGGTATACTCAATCTGTAGAGTATCCGTTTTGTAGGGTGACGTGCAGTGGATGATGACAACCGAAAGAGACCAAATTAGCAGGACTCTAGACTCTCTCTCATGAAACTGAAGCCATCAGCATCAATGGTAAGCTGGGCCCCGCTCCGGTAGTCCTCTAGGCAAGCTAGACCAGTCCGGGGCGGAAGATCCGGCAAAGCTTAACCACTGGACACTCTCTATTGTACAGTAAGATACGTATATAGCGTCGCGTTAAACAAAACCGTTCAAACGAACACCAGTAACATACGGTAATCTCCACAGTCGTACCGATAAGACGAGACGAACGGCGTCTGGGGAGATACAGTAGTTCAGGCGCTTACGGTACTCGTTACTGCAAATACTAAACACGAAGCAGATTGCAGATCACAGCAACGTTCCCCGCATTCAACATGAACCAATTCCTGTCGAGAACCGTATCCCCAGACTGCAGGGAGAGATATTGATGATAACGCTGAGCATACGCCAATCCTGTACGGAGTGTTGACTTGCAGCAATGAGCATACGCAATGCAACCGCCCAAGCGTCATCATCTGCAGTTTTACCAACGTGCAACGAACGTCCCCCTCACGGCACTCTTCTGATTGCGGATGTGGCTGCGTATATGGCGTATGTCTCTCCCATAATCCATGGTAACGTCGGTGAGAAGTCCAGTCTAACCAGCAGGGTCCTATGCATCTTGATCGCAATTCGTGCTGGTCTGCCAAAATTGTATGTGCGAAGGGTCCTTGGCTCTTGACATTGCCACGATGAAAGGGTCCTCGCCTTACCTTTGAGGGTGAGTGAGGGTGTAGAGACGACCAAAAAAGGTACCACTGCACGAAGATCCCACACACACACACTAAAGCATCATGATACAAGCAAGATTCTGTGGCATTATCGTTGCGGAGATCATCAACGACGATCAGGGTAGCAGACATTAGAAAGCCTGGACCCTTTTTTCTTCTTTGAAGATCTCCCTTGAACTCTGTCTTTTTCGCCTTCAGGCTTGGCTCAATATGCAAAACACCAACGATAATCGTAATTACGGTCTCGGCATGACATGATAGAATCCTACTGTACTCGGTATACCCTCTTTGAATGAACCATCAGATCATCGCCTTGGCTTAAACTCAGCATAAGGGGTCCCCTGGCAGCGACCCACAACTCCGGTGGATGGAGCATGTTCCGATATCAAGGGGCTGGAGATAGTTACATTTTTTATGTTTTACTTATGGCTTTCTAGACTCCAAAAAGGAATTGCCTTCTTCGAATGAGGATCTTTTTGCAGGTATGTCTGCTGTGCCGTGCCCACTCGCTTGCTCGATCGGACTCGGCCGGGTTGCGTTGAGCTGAGATATTTTAAAATGCAACCATCCCTT
Organism: Fusarium humuli; assembly: GCA_004366955.1. NCBI lineage: Eukaryota > Fungi > Ascomycota > Sordariomycetes > Hypocreales > Nectriaceae > Fusarium > Fusarium humuli. The sequence continues at coordinate 173,527 of QHKN01000058.1, read as the reverse complement.
GAAGTGGCAAATTAGGTAAAAAGAGATGGGCATCTTGAAGAGTTTTTAATATCTCAAGATCTAGGAAATGATGTTCGATTTGAGGCTTGAGCGGGAAGTTTTAGTAGGGACCCTTGACAGGAAGAGGCTTGAAGCCATCATGCCTCAGCGGCGCAAATTATGTTTACTCTACTGTGATTTGAAGTTGAAGTTCAAGATCAACATTTACTGTCTTCAGCCCCAAGCGGGTCTACGGATCCCGATACGATTGCGACTCCATTTCAATGTCAGGTCCCACCTGAAAAAGAGTCTATTCGAGACTCTCGACTCTTTTTTTCAACAAAAAAAATCGAGAGTTGAGAGTCGCCCTGTGGTCCAAGCCATCCTTGACGAAGACAACCCCTGTCAATGAACTGCATGGTTAGCGAAAGGCCAATCCCAAGCCACGGATCCGAAAACAAAAAACACCCGTTCTTGTCTGCTCGCTTGCAGTAACAAGGGTGTGTATGTGGCGTGCGAAACATAACATATTGTTACAGTAGAGGACTGTAGAGCAGGGACTACTTCTGCGAACCGCAAACGTAATGCAGGAGATGCTCATTTTGCATATCTATTCGCGGGGGGATGAGCTTATATTGAACTTTTGATATCGTCCCGTTGTTTAGTATGTCGCGCTACAGCTCACCGAGGAGGGGCAGACTTGAAGATGGAGGTTGTGTCAATATCATGATACAGAAGAAAGCGATATCGGATATGTCGTCAAGTAACCTGACATGATGGCATCGATTAGAGAAGAAAGGGGGATGGTTACACACAGATAGACCTTCAACTCAGCTCAACAGAAGGAATCCCTGTCATATGTGCACTGTACTGTTGCTCTCCCGTGCTTTATCGTACGAGCAGGGGTAGTCAATCTTGTCAATCAGTACATAGTGAGAAAGAGATAGATGGATTTGTCCAATTGCATATAATCGGACTTGATTTCCTGAAAAGCCACTCTGGGAAGTCATCACATACAGTACTGTAATGTAAGGGAGAGAGTAAGAGTAAAACAAAACGGTTTTCTTTAGCGCCATCACCTTACGTTTTTGACGCTGAATGCTACTCACGTTCTCTGTTGGTGTGCACACGCATATGGATCTATTTGATGCGAGGAGACAGAAAGAGATGAAAGATGCTGGATATTATTGACTAATGAGTGGCGATGCCAAAGTCTTGGTGTTGTGCTTGGTTATCGAGGCATCTCTTGGTAGGAGGGAAGCTGTCACTTTACAGTGGCGAGTTGACAGTTCAGTCAGCACCATCCTGTAACCTTTTCGGAGTCGGAGTGGTGGCCAAACATCTACACCATCAAGGAGATTTATGGTTGGTTGGGGGAGTTTACAGATTGATTTGCAGGGTCTTTTTACTAACTACTGTTACTGGTATTGGTGCTGCAGAGTGATGGCGGTTGCGTGATAATAAGACACACACAAGGTTTACATGTGAAAGTGGCACTAGAGCAAGCCATGGTGAGATCGCTAACGTTCGCGAACTCAACAAGCTCCCAAAACTGTTAAGATGAGCTCCCATTACGAGGCGCTATGATACATGTTGGGTCCTAGACTGAAAGGGATTTAGTCACTGCTTGACTTCCATACTGATGCCTTTTACAGGAAGTTGATGAACAATTAATTCTCTAGACTCGGCGATATTAACTCTTGACTGTCATTTTGTTACACAATTATATGCCTCCAGAAGTAAAAGACTCAATCCCCACCACTCTTTAATTGATAGATGTTGGACCAACCCTGGAGGTGAAAATTTTCTTGACCAAACAAAACAAGCGAGTCTAAAATAGCACCTCAGCGACCGTCCCAGGCTGACAGGAGTGTGAGTGGGCGATCTGGTCTGTGCATTTCGCATCCGTTATCTCTGAGTCTACGCTAAACCAATATCGTAAAGGTCTTATCCGTCCTTTCGATTTCGTTAATAATCTTGTCGGTTTTCATCGCCTGGGATAAACCGAAACAAAACAAGCTCAGGACTAATTAATTTGCGTGGGGGATCTGTCAATTGGTAAATGAGCCGCCTCATGCGCGGGAATTTAATAAAGTGCATAGACAGATAGATATAATACACAGTAGTAATATTGACCAATGTTGACCTAGCATCGGATTCTTCGTCTCTTCTGGGCTTGGTGTCATCTGCGTTGCAGTAGGCGACCGACCAAAAGACAACCGCCATCGCTCTGCGAGCTATTGGCACTTGCATTCAGCGACAGTGAAAGGCGGTCTCTTTTTGTCTCTGTCTTGAAGTCAACCTGAATCATGACTCTCACGTATTCTGCCGGCGGTCAGAGAGTAGTATGTTGTCTAGACATTGCACGCGCACAATTATCTTAGCAAATTCCAGAGGAGGGCTTCTACCCCAACGCGAACAGGCGGTCGGTTTGTGTCAGATCAAAGTGAGACAGCCACGAGCAATCACACTGTTAGCATACATACATACAGTAGGTATCCGTAGCTTCATTTCATCTGTTTGCTTTTTGTCGCAGGTTTCAGTGCCACTTTTCCCCATGCCTTGGTCAACTCAACTCCAAAGTGGACTTGGGGGAAAAGGACAGGCTACAAGCATCGTGAGACGTGACAAGACCTGGGGAGGCTAGTTCAATTCCCATTGGAGAAAGGCGGGTAACCTGACTAACGCTCACGATACGGTATCACGACATGCCATGGCATGACAAGGGGATGACTCTGGGCAGGGCAGTTCCCTTCTCTGTTCCAAGAATAATTAATACCACAGTAGATCTTAGTAATCGAGGTGAGTGCCAATGTTGCATTCATAAATCTGGGGTTAGGAGGCTGAATCATATACCCATCATGTATAAATCATTTATCACTGTTTGTATCAGATGCTTCCATCTCGTGAGACAATGAAAGAATGAGCGCGTGGTTTCTGTGACGACCTACGTCATTGACGACAACCATGGCTGTCACGACATGACATCCATCTGGGTTGGGGCATGTTCCCTTTTTTACTGGCTTGACTGGGCAGAAGAAAAAGCGTTGCGTTTTGACCCCCCTTCTTGAAATCCGATTGAACCACTCTCTAAGCGAAGGCATTCATATGCACATGTCCAATCGCTTGACTCCAAATCTACCGGTGGCCCTGCCCCATGCTTTGGGGAATTTTTTTTTATCGTCTGGCCGTGTTTTAGACAAGGGGCTCTGCCTTGGATTTTTGGAGGCTCAGAACTGAACTCAAGACTGCGGCTGCAGGTACTACAGTGTAATATCCGTAGATCCCAGTCGGTGAGTGAATCCGTACTCATTATTAAGTTTGTGGGATTATGTGCCGGGTAAAGTAGTATTCTCATCCTTCTCATCGAGATTCACTGTTGAAGAAGCCATCTGCCGAGAACGATGGAATTCTATACCATCTTTCCGGGTGCGCCTCTCCGGATGATACGGAGCGGACAGAGCGGGAGTTATGTTGCATACATACAGTAGTCAGGACAGGGTCACGATGTTCCTGTCACGGAAGTGGGATGAGAGGAAGCTGAAGGCTGAAGAAGCTCCGGGCTTGGAACGGTAGCTATTGACACTAACCGTTAATCGTCTGGGCCAAAAGCTGTGTGTCACTTTGGCCAACTCCACCGCGTCTGAGAGCCGCTACATGGATGTCATTCTTGCTTCGCAACGCAATCCTATCCATCGAACAAGCTTCCCACTGACCGTGCTCTCCATCTAATTACGGAGTACGAAGGATGAGCTAGTATTTCGTCATCGTAAACTTCAATCCATAGAGCAAGATACTGCACAGATAAAGCAAGATGTGCAAAAGCTGAGATCAGCCTCGTGCTTTGCTTCCTGTCAGCTCATGGATGAGAAATGCACACTCTTGACCGAGAGCTGCGCAAAGAATGCTACGAGTACCTTGGCGTGCGCCACGAGTCCCTCTGATTCGATGATCTGACACAACCTTGGAAGCAAAAAAAACGAACGGGTCCAAGACCGAAAAGGGTGTGGGCCGAAAGAGACGGAAGACAAGACACACAAACTCGCCCTCATTGTTGGTGCTGAGACGACTGTCGCTGTGGCTTCATTTTGTGTCTCTGTTGGGTTTGTGAATACACTCACCATGACGACTGAAGCAGATGTCTCTTCTTTTTATGTTTCTTCTGGTTTTGTATGTATGTAGATTCTGTCGTCCCATCGGTTGCTTGCACTCTTCTTTCTGTTTCTTCTCTTCTCGTTTTCAGCCTACACAGATTGATCGCAGAACAGCCTCACATTCATTCATTCATTTCCATTTCGTACAATTAAACCTTCCTCTGCCTTTCCTTTCCTCTCCTTTCCTATTTCTATTACTATTATTATTCTCATTATCCTACGTTATTTTGACGACAGACGTTTCTGTAAAACCTCTCTATTCATCAGCCGAAAGTGTAAAACTATCAGCCATTGTCCGTCCTATCAAGCATCTCGCTAAAAAGCCAGTGCTAAACTTTCCGGCGCATCCTCAAACCAAACCAAACAAGGAGCTCATCAGCCCCTGCCCCATGTTCATCAAGTCCATGCTCTCGTAGCATTTGGGGGAGATCTCCGCTTACAAGTCGTCTACTCTTTTTTTATCTGTCGATTCTGCGATACTGTTACTGGGTCTTTGATACGATACGATAACCCATTGCTCAGATCATATCCACTCTTTTTTTCTTAACACCCTCACTCAGATCAGTCAAAAACCTCATATCATTTTGACAGTACCTCGAATTAATTCGGTATCATATGCTACGAGGCCAAGACCAAAGCACGAAAAATATCCCACGTTTTCTTTCGCCTCTTTTTTCTGTTACTCGCCGCCATCTGACGCATACCTGCACAGCCTGTGTGTACTGGATCCGGTAACCATCAGCAGTGCGGTAACATCATTCTTCTACAAACGTACATAAACAGAAGGGGATTATCAATCTCATATTTTTTTTTTAATTAAATTTCCTGCACCTGAAGAGAAAGAGAAGGAGAAAAAAAGCCTCTCGGAAACCCAAACTCAAACTCAACACCAAGAGAGGACAGGAATCGGCAGACGCCAAACCCCGCCGCCATCTAAAAACGCCAATCTTTCTTCATCCACAGACAGAGTTGCGGTTGCAAACACCAAGACCAACAACGCCTTCGTCTTTTGGAGGTCTCCTCTTTTTGCCTCCGCCTCATTTTGAAAAAGAACCTCATCCTCCATATCACGCATATTGAAAAAGGATAGAAAAAAGGCCTCTCTCTTGAATTTGAGTCTGTCCTCTCCACTACTCCATCCCCATCCCATCTCCATACTCTCGACTCAACTCAATCCACATCTCCAATCCCCCACCCCACGGAGAAGTTACAATTGACCCGCCATAAAACAAAACCGATGCAACGACGTTGAGAGAGTTTATCGATTGGTTGATACTCTGCAGTAATCAATTGTGCAGTTCATGTAGAGTCTGTCTGTCTGATACTGATACTCGTAAGTGCACAGCATCAACATGATGCCACCCTTCCTCACTCTTACTCCTACTCTTACCCTACCTGTATCTCTACGGTACCACCAACTCTCGTTAGCTCTATCCCTCCCACCCCTGGCCTGTCCTGGCCTTCAACTCAAATCCTGCCCCATCCTGCCCATCCCTGCCTTTTAGCACCTACCACCCATCTCTCTTTAGTCTCCCCCCCATCCACAATCCATCTTGCTAGGTACTCTACCATCAGACGGCCCATGCCTACGCGGCTCTCAACCTTGTCGTGCTAGCCCCATGCCGCTCAGGCCGGCCGGCGCTGCCCTCACACCTCACTAAACCTCCATTGGCAAAGTCACCCAAAGGGCCAAGGCAGTCGCAGCGACCAGGTCAGGTCAACCAGTAGCAAGAGTCTAACTTGGTTTTTTTTTTATTGGGGACAGTCCAGAGGCAACTGCAACTGGACAGAACACTCAAAACCACCTGGCTCCCCGCAGCCATCTATCTTATCCTCGATTCCTTTCAGCATCCACCAGCTCTGATTGCTGTCAACGAGTTTATGACCTCCACTCAAAAAACGGACTGATTGACTGACTTGAAGTGTCTCTATAGTATCATCAGCCATCATTTATTGTTTTTGTTTATTATCTTTTGGGTCTTTGTATTTGTTTGTTTGATGTCTCTGTCCTCATCCTCAACAACATCATCATCTCGACGAAGCTCCTAATCCGACGACTACCGCTCTTGTTCAACGTTATCTCGGAAATCAGCTGCAGTATCACTTCACTGTGATACCTCTCACCCATCTCATCAACTCAACACAATTGCCGACTGTTCCTCGTGGAATCATCCTTTTGCTCAGTTGCTGGAATATTGCCAGAGCATTATCGTCCTTCTTCCGAGTCGACAGCTTTGTTTGTTTGGCGCATTGATCAGCTCAATCGTGTAAGTAGTGGCACCGCACTAAAACCCACTGAACTACACTACACTGCACTGCACTGCACTGTACGCCCTGTAATCCTCAACACCACAGCGCCGCACAGCCCTCTCGTTCCTCGCGACAAACGAAACACAGACAATTGAAAAAAAAAACCACATCCATCTCCATTGCCCACATTCTCCTCATCCTCTATTCATTATCAGTCCGTGATTGTCTATTTTTTGGTTACCCCAAATTGTCATTGTTTTCACCCCTTCTTGGCACTCCTTCTCTCTCGTCTAATTATGCATTGCCACAAAAGTTCCCTGTTTCTTGACCATGCTAATCCGTTCCTTCCCCGTTTCTAGACCTGATCTCGATCAACTCCTGCCTTGATCTTCATCGAAAAGCGCTAGGAGTAAAATCTCCATCGCAACTCAACGCAACACTTCTCCGTCCTCCAAAATCTCATCTCGCTCGAGACGGGAAGTTTCATCAACCTTATTTACCCTTAGTTGATTCTTCCTTTTTTACCTCATCGTGGTTAAGCTATTGGAAATCGTCTCCTGCTTCCACGGATAAACCTTTTCCTCCTCCTCTCCTCCTCCCTTCCCTCTAATCTCACACCCAAAAACCTTGGGAATGCCTTACACGCCGCCCTCACATCGATCTCCCGCATCGTCAGCCTCTGCTTCGCCCGTAGCGAGCCGGAGGTCGTCGCTACAATCGAGTCCGAGACCTAACCTACCGCGATCTGCTTCATATCTTACCAAGCATCGACGAACACCTTCAGCTTCTGCTCTCAGCGATGGATCGACGGGGACGCTGACACCGCAGGGAACATCGGAGGATCTCAAGAGCATGGGCACAGCAGTTCCTTCAAGCGTTCGCCAATCACCACCGCCCGTGACAGACGACCGCACAATGCCCATGGGTGCTATCATCTCGCCACCCGATTCTGCTTCCTCCGGTAGCGACGACGAGGAGCAAGAACCCCAGATTCGAGGTCGAAAGCTCGACAAGGCTCTACGAGACGCCGTTAGCCAAATCCCCATGCAGCGCTCATCATCTCCTCAACGATCACAAATCAAGCACAATGACAGCACAGAAACATTACAACTACGCCCTCGCAAGGATGGTGTGCATCTAAGTTTCAGCACAAGTGCTCTCGGTGATCTTGCCAAGGGACGTAAGATGGGCCATGTTCGATCAGCTACCGAGCCCAACGCTGGTCTTAACAAGTCCGATAACTCGCAGTCAGTATCAGAAGAGGAGACTGACGAGGATCTGCTTAAGAAGCCTCAAATGGTGCGAAAGAAGTCCGGTGAGCTAGTCCGACCTGCTCTTCGTCCTTCCTCAAGACGCCGCCCCTCAAGTATGCCCGGTACTCCCATCTTCTCCAAGGCTGTCCACTTCGATTCACATCTCGAGCACGTCCGACACTTCCTGCAAGTGGACCGACCTCTCGCTGTGAGCGCTGGATCTTCACCAATCGACAGCTACGAGAGTGATACCGAGTACCCCTTCCCTGGCAACGGCAAGCAGACTTCCCGAACTCCTCCTTTTGAGTGGGAGATTCTCACCGCAAACTTCCCTCAAGACTCACCGGCCCGGAAGTCGTTGCCCGTTCGACTCGAGAAGGTTTGGCTATCGGCCGATCAAAAGACTCTTTTGGGTTCTGTGGCTGTTGCCAACATTGCCTTCTCCAAGGCCGTTACATGCCGTTTCACTCTGGACTACTGGAAGACCACCTCGGAAGTTGCCGCTGACTACAGCCACGAGATCCGCCCTCGGGAAACTCCGTTGGGTCATGATCGCTTCACCTTTTCCATCAAGCTCGCTGATACAGCCAACCTCGAGTCCAAGACCCTCTTCTTCTGTGTCCGCTACACCGTCAATGGTCAAGAATACTGGGACAACAACACCAACTCTAACTTCCAGGTCGACTTCCGCAAGAAGCATCTGCCCATGAATGGCAAGAACAATTTCCAGGGCGCTTCTTCTCGCCCGGCCAACGGACTCCCCCGGAGCAGCCGACGTACCGGCAGCGCCAATGTCCCTCGACCCAAGTCCATGCCTGTTGGCTTCAGTGAGTTCGGTGACGACGCAAAGCTCAACTTTGATCAACCCATCCATGAGTTTCTCGGCGAGTCTGAGAACAGCACTGGTGGTCTTCGCCTTAAGTCCAAGTCAGCTGGTAACCTGGCCAGTGATAACATCTCTAAGGACTTTGGCTCTCCCAGTGGCCTCGCCTTTTCTAACCGATACGACTTTGGTGCTTCCTTGAGCGCTGCTGTCCAGGCTGCCAAGGAAAAGGAAGCCGCTCAGGATAAGGATGGTCTCTACATGAAGGCCAACGTTCGAAATTCCAAGCCCAGCCTCATGGTTCCTGAGCCTACCAACAACGCTAAGAGCCAGACCACCGCCCCCGGAGCTACTTCTCCCAACTCGACTATCTCCAGCTCATCATATGAAGAGCTGGTTAACAAGTACTGCTTTGTACGTGCCCCCGAAGTCCGCCCTGCTTCACCCATCGCTTCTGGTGCCCGTCGCCCTTCCCTTGTGCGCCAGAATCGTAGCATCATTCACCCCGCCCATCGGGATGGCACGGCAATCCAGAAGCAAGATCAAAGAGTCGGTTACTAACAGTCTTGTTGCAGTTTGGATCAAAACAGTCGAGCCCTAACATGAACGACACCACCCTTCCCGCTGCCCGCTACGACGGTGCTACCGGTAGTAACCACCGCCGCAGCCATACAACATCGCTTGGAAGCCCCAACGGATATACCCACCACGCCGGCCCTGCAGCTCACCATACCCTTCAACTAGGAGGTGCCTTTAGCCCATCGTCGGGTCCTTCAACACCAAAGGATGAATTCCGTGCTAACAGCACGTCGCCCACTCCGAAACCTTCGGCTACTGCCTTTGTGACATTTGATGGTACACCTAACGATTTGTCGTACCATGTTCAACAACAAATGATGGATCAATTTCCCTGGTCGCGCGATGGCCATGCCGCCACGGCGATTCGAGGATAGGGTCATGTCGCCGACCGTAGTATGGAGTTGGACTGTTCATAACCCACCAGCAACACGACATCAACAGCAACCCAGACTGCATTGCTATCATAATACACCTTTCACTATGGGCAAGGCATCACCGCCGCCCGCAATATCACTACTCTACCCGGCTGTTTGATCCGAAACAGCACCAGCCTTTGATCAAAGATTGATCAATGGAATGCTTGTACGGCTTACGGTCACAATTATTTGGCGTTTACGGAATTGGACTTGTGCAAGCCTGGCATGGCATGCCGGGCATTCGCATTGGAGTTTGGGAGTCTTTATCACCTGCAAGTCTTTGTTTCCACTTTGCTCTTTGCGGAACATCACCGCCTTTGTTACCTTGCTGTTTTAATCATCGGACCTCACCCTGTTTGTCACCCATCTTTGACTGCTCTCCGTTGAACGGACAGAGACAGTCTTAATAAGGATGGAGTGTTAAAATAGAAGGACCTTGTTTTATGTGTGTTTTTATGCCGAAAGTTGAAAGAGCGAAGCCTGGTTTTACGCGTATCACGATGTCTCCCTCAAAGATGACCTGATTGAATGCGAAAGACTGTATAATGGCGCAGTGGGAATTTGGGAATATGGAATCAATCAAAAGTTTGCTTCCACATGAATGGAATGCAATTGCTAAGGGATTTTTGTGCTTGGAGTTGGTTCGCAACAGATATACATTATACTATACATCAAAGCTGCCAGAATGCGATGCAGGTACAGCTCAAGAGAATCATTTGCCTCTGCCATAATTTGTTCCTTGTTTGTGATGTTTGTTTGTGACTTTGATGTGAATATTATTGACAAATTAATGACTTTGCTATGACTGTTGATCTGACAATGAGAATGAGAATGAGTTTGAGATAAGCTGATGAGAGCCGCGATAAGACGGAGATGGCCGGTCTCGCCAATCTCACCGGAGCGCCACCGTTGAAGATGATTGGATGGATCGTAAGAATTGGGCTATTTGGAACCTTCCGTTACTGGGTGGTCTTATCAGTACTTTTGACAACGGTTTATATGACAGGCGTGTATAACCATGGGCCTCGGAGATGTGAAATCGTGAGAGAGAACAAGAGAAGATGCCTGTTGAATGGGGTTTCTTGTGAGATTGTTGCTATTAACTAGATGCGATACCTCTCTCTACCCAAGTCGAACACTAACGTTAAAAGCCATACTCACAACCTTTCTTAGATGGCTTAGGGCCTCTTTAGTACATCATTGTATGTGAGTAGATCTCCTCTGGGCTCTTAGCATGGTAGTCTTGAACAGTTTGGATATCTCATCGATAATACTATAGATGTCTATAATTGCTAATACCTGCGCCTGTCGAGATGCGATATTCTCTTACACGCTACCTCATAGTGACCGACACAACTGATCAAATGGTCATGCAACTATCTAAACACAAAGTGCCTTGAGCCATCTAAAAGACATACTTGAACTCCAAGCTCTGATCACCTTCCTTACCATTACTATCATCACCCCTCGCCAAAGCCTTCTCCTTCTGCCTCATACGCCACTTAAGAAGACCATAAATGAGCCCAATGCACACCAACGCAATAACTTCTCCTCCGAGAGAAATCGCATTTCCTTTTACATAACGAGGAGCGTCTCCGATGGGATAGATCTGAGAAGCTGCCATTCCAGATGCGTTGCCGATTGATATGATTGTGGCGATAGCCACAGAGCGCTTGTAATCTGGCTGGACGTTGTTGGATATCCAGGTTACCACGACGGTGTTGAAAGAGTAGACTCCGCTGCCGACTAGGAACATGGCGAAGAAACCTGCGCCTTTATGGCCTGTGCCGACTGCGATCGCATAGCCGGCGATGACGAGGAGAGGTGAGTGGATGAGACAGACTGCTCGGCGGTTGAGGCGATCGGAGACGTATGTGGTGGCACCTGTGAAGATGGATGCCAGAACATAGACGGGAATACTGAGATAGTTGGCTTGCAACGAAGTATAGCTGTCATTGTTAGTCAAGATCATAATAAGAATAGACGAATACTTACTCGAGACCCTTGAGTAGAGTAGGCAAAAACGTGCCAAAGCCGAACAGAGCAATCGAAGAACAAAACAAGGCAATAGAAGCAAGCCAAATAAGCGGATCAGTAACAGCCATACCAACCTGCTTCCAAGAGAACTTGACAGTTTCCTTGAACGGGTTATTGCGCTCCTTGATAAGCTTCATGGTCTCCTTCTCCTCAGCGTTAAGAAACCAAGCCGTCTCAGGAGAACTGGGTAAACTTAACCAGCATATAGCTCCAACAAGTAATGAAATAGCACCTTCAATGATGAAAAGCCATCTCCAAGCGGATAACCCATGTCTCGCGCCCATACTCTGAATCCCATACGCAATAAGTCCTCCTAACGCTCCCGAAAGCGCGATGGATACATATAGTACAGCCATGCGTTTACCTTGCGACGCAGGAGGATAAATCTGCGAGATTACAAACATGAGAGATGGAAAAAGACCAGCTTCAAAGAATCCGAGTAACACGCGACAGGCAATGACTTGGCCATAGCTATGCACAAAGCCAGTACCAAGCGTAATAGCACTCCAGCTAATAATAGCGATAGCAAGAACACGACCAGGACCGAACTTTTTAACGGCGAGAACCCAGGGTGTTTCGAAGATGACGTAGGAGATGTAAAAGTACATTGATACGTCGTTGAATTGGGTTCCGTGCATGCCTGTATCTTCTTCGAAGCCGAAGACGCGGGCGTTTCCTGTATTCGTCAGTGAGGATACAGAGGATGGTGTGAGGGAGAGTGAGACTACCTATGTTTGTTCTATCCAAGTAGGCAAAAAGAACGAGAATGGCCATTTGAGGCATGACGAACTTGTCGAATTTGGAAAGGACTTTGCGTTCTGCATCGTTGCTGGTTATGCTTGTTTCGCCAGTTTGTTCGAGGGGTAGACTGGTGAGGTCTTCCTTCTTCTCGGAAGCCTCTAGATGTGACATATTGAATACTTGAAGCTCAGCTATACTGTACTGTACATGGTGGATTCTCTTGAGGATCCGTGGTCCGTTATGTATAAAGGCCGGGGTAGACCGGACCGGAGCCCGGAGCGGGGGCTTCTTATCCACCCCCGCATTTGCTATCGATGAAGCCGTCGGCGGAGACTAGAAGACCCGCATGATAGAGATTCGCCGGGTATAATACCTGGGTCTGTACAGGAGATAGAAGCGATAATGCACGATAAGACTGATACATGACTAGGCCAAGCGCCCGATGTCACTCGTCTATCCTGAATATTCGTGAGATAAGATCATGTGCGGATGGTCCCCTGTCGTTTCGGAGCATTTTGTGTTGGCCGACGGCCGACGGGCGATAGAACCTGCACGGTTAACGTGTTTCTTTAGATGCGGAATCAAATGGAGCTTTAAACCAATCCCGCGATGGTAACTATGACCACCGTCGGGGATCATAGCTGTAATAAAAGAATAGACTGGGGCTCATCGAGATATGATAACATTTCATCCAAGCTAGACTTGCTATCAACTCATACACATCAGATTACAATACTACAGACACTCACAATGGGCTCACTAAACCTACCACCCCTGACAATCGCCGAGTCAAACCTCGCAAAGTCATTACACGAAAGCTGCCAATTCGGCGCAGCGCACCCATGGGGAAAGTACGTAGACAAATACCCCCAACATTCACACGTTCTAACATATCTCAAGAGCATCCACAGAAACAGGCATGGCCCGTCTCAGTCTAGACGACTCAGACAAACAAGTCAGAGACTGGTTCATGACCTATGCCAAATCCCTCAACTTAAAGACCTTCATTGATCAAATGGGTAACCTATTTGCTATCCGCTCAGGAAAGAATAATGCCCTGCCTCCTGTCATGATGGGCTCTCATCTTGATACGCAACCTACTGGTGGGAGGTATGATGGTATTCTTGGTGTCATTTCTGGACTGGAGGTTTTGAGGACTTTGAATGAGAGTGGTGTTGAGACTGAGGGGCCGATTGGAGTGGTAAGCTGGACAAAGTGAGTCTTCGTGGATCCAATAGAAGATGCTTGCTGACGATCTGTAGTGAAGAAGGTGCTCGATTTCCTAAGATGGCTGTTTCTTCGGGTGTGTGGGCTGAAGTCATTCCTCTTCAAACAGCATGGGATCTGAGGGAGATTCTCGCCTCTGAACCAAAGTCTATGAAGGAAGAGCTAGATCGTATAGGCTACACGGGTGATGTCCCAGCATCATACCAGTCAAATCCCTTTGCTGCTCATTTCGAGCTACATATCGAGCAGGGTCCTATCCTAGAAGACGAGGGTCTCAGGATTGGAGTTGTGCAAGGTAAGAATGACGCCTCTGTGGGAAGTATTGACTGACAGTTGTAGGTGTCCAAGCATTTAAATGGTTCAACATTACCGTCAAAGGCCGTGATAGTCATGCGGGTACAACACCTCTCTACGCCCGCAAAGATCCCATTCTGTGCGCAACAAAAATGATCGTGGCAGCCAACTCAATCGCCAAACGTTTCAACGGTCTAACAACCACAGGGATCTTCACCGCTGAGCCAGGAACGGTGAATACAATGGCTCACACAGTTAAATTCACCCTTGACGTGCGCCACGTGCAAGATGAGACACTCTTCAAAATGGTGGAAGAGTGTCAAGCTGAATTCTCCCGCATTGCAACTGATGATAGTGAGAAGGGATGTCAAGTTGAGTGGGAATTGCTTGTTGATAGTCCTGCTGTCAAGTTTGACGAAGGATGCATCGCTGCTGTTGAAGCAGCTGCTACGGATGTTTGTTCTACGGAGAAGCTTTGGAAGAGGATGATTAGTGGTGCTGGACATGATAGTTGTTATACCAACCGGGTATGTCCGACGAGTATGATCTTTACGCCTACGAGATCCGGGATTAGCCATAATCCTACAGAGTACTGCTCGCCTGAAGACTGGTAAGTTATTCTTTGTTTGTTGAGGAATGTTGTTAACTTTTTTAGTGCGCTTGGAGCTAGTGTATTGCTTGGGGCTGTTTTGCGGTATGACAAGGTGCGAGCGACAAGATAGGGACTAAATGGAAGAGAGCAAGAGTCTGTCGTGATGGATTGACTTTGAGGCTCTACAGAAGTGCCATGGTGTAAGTGGACAAAGTGAAACAGACCGCCGCCATAAACGCATGTCTGAGCGTATAATAATAAAACAAATGAAACACACATAATTGAAACATTCTACGGTAGTACATGACTCTTTCACTGTACCTGCAGTAATGCTAGGACTAACCCAGTAGTCCAGTCACTGATTCAAGCGCGTCAGCTGCCTGGTCTCAGGTGGATCCCTTGCGATAACGGAACTCTTATCGTAACTTCCGTCATCGTCCAGCCCAGCTATCAAGCTCCCATCCCATCTCTAGTCCTACCTTAACTTTCTTTTCTTCTTCTTTCAATACATATTTCTTTTTCCATCCTAACATTCATCATCATCACCAAATCTCAATATGTAGTCATGATTGATTACTAGCATTGTTATTGTTACCATCACACCGACATCCCAAACACAAACACAAACACTTTCATCATGGCTTCTTCGTCCGCCTCTTTGCGCCGAAGCCATGGCTCATCCGGAGCCTCGTCCGGCCATTCCCATCCCCGACAATCAAACTCAAACTTATCGCGCTCTGGAGGCGCGCATGAACTCGATATCGATACACTCGTAAACCATCTCTTCGCTTCCAAGCGCTCGCTTTCTTCAGTGGCGCTCGTCCTGCGCGCAAACGAAATCGCAAACGCTGCGCGGCAGTCCCATGAGGATGTCACTATCTTGACTGCCCAGGCGGGCTTTTTAGAAGAGTCTATACTTGATCAGACGACTATCCTTGCTAGAGTTAGGAGAAGCTTGCAGGGTACTTATGATTGGGGAAAGAAGGACTTTAAGAAGCTGATCAAGTCGATGGATCTTGTTGATGGGGGGTTGGAGCGCACTATGGAGATGTTGCGCGAGACTGGTGTTGAGGAGGTTTTTCGTCCGAAGGGCGAGGAGAGACGAAGTCTTCTTGATTTCATCGATGAAGGAGGTGTACACGGAGTTCGGGAAGCCATGAAGAAGAGCATTCAGGAACTGCAGGTAAGCAAGCCGTGAAGTCATCACCAGCCATTTACTGACCCAAAATAGGCTGTACAGCAATCTTTTGATGGCGATCTACTCCGCTTCGACACCGACATTAGGAATTTAAAGAAGATCATCACCGATACTCCAAGCCTATCCCACGACGACGGCCCACCCTCCATCGAACTCCTCGAAAGCTTAGTCGACCACTCCGCAAACATGGCCCAACTCCTCGTCTCGCTAACGCACCACTTCGACATGTGCGTCACCGCCATCCGCACAACAGAAGGCGGCGTCGCCCTCGCAAGACGCAGAGCCGCCGAAACAACACAGGGCACCGACGGCGTCTCCATTTCTGGCGTTATCGCCGAGCAGGAATCCGGGATGTCAGACCTCGAGCCCAAAACAGCCAAAGACCGCGCGGAAATGTTCAAGGTCGTTGTTCAAGATGCTGGCGAGGTGGGTGATGTTGTCCAGGAGATACAGGAGCGCCTCACGGCTATGGAGCAGGATTATCTCGTGCTGCAGGAACAGCATGATATTTCGAAACACGCGTATGAGAGTATGCTACAAGCGTATGCTGTGCTGGGTGATATTGGCGATCGACTCGCTGATTACATCGCGGCGGAGGGAGACTTCAAATCGAGATGGGATATGGAAAAGGAGAGTGTTTTTGCAAAGTTGCAAGAAATGCAGCAACTCAAAGATTTCTACGAGCGCTATGCCGGCGCGTACGATAGTCTCATTCTCGAAGTCGAGCGTCGTCGCGCGGTGGATGATCGTGTGAAGAATATCTGGCGCAAAGCACAAGAGAACGTGGATAAACTGCTCGACAGCGACCAAGCTTCGCGCGAGACGTTTAGGCAGGATGTGGGAGAGTATCTTCCTACGGATCTGTGGGCGGGTATGCAGGGTGCTGCGAAGAAGTGGACTGTTGTGCCGGATGGGGAGGGGGATGATGAGGGACCGCCGCTGAGGAGGAGTGTTGTTGAGGCTGCGAGGGAGAGACTTGGACGGATGGAGAGACGGTAGATGGAAGATGTGTACAGGATATGGACAGCGTATATTTGTATATTTGTATTATTGTGGATTGGGAATGGCGTTAGGTAGCTTGGATAGCTTGTTTGTTGAATACCACTCTTCATAGCGATTGACATAATGACCATCGCAACTGATGTAACATGTTTGTTTTGTTCAAAGAGAGGAATATTAGGTTGACTGGGTCAGACGAAGTTGGCAGTGTTGACAATGACATCTTACATAGGTCGGAGCCCGGCTCCAAGAACTAAATTCTCCTCCACGATAGAAGCCCCAGCCGAGATGGCCTTGTGAGTGTTGTCCAGTATGCTAATCTACCTAGAAGCTTGATACGTACAAGTAGTCAATACCTTTCAGAGAAACATACCCAGTGAGCATCTAGTCTCGTCCATCTAGTGTGTCAACTGAAGTTCAGTTACTCATTCACATCCTCATGAGAACAACAAAATCACAACCACAGTGACCCTTCAGACAACATTCTACATTCATATTTAAACAATCTTCATCTATAATGAAGTCTTTGGCTGCGAGTTCTTGACATACTTAGTATGCTGCCCCAACGTAACAAGCTTCAACCCCCCATCCTTCTCAACTTTCGAAATCCGAATACTCGAAAACGCAACACTCCCACCAACTTTATCCGCCGTAGACACAATCTCCACCAAATCCCCAATCCTAGCCGTACTCAGATAACTAATATGCATATCCACACTCGCACCAGTGGTCTCTCTCAAATCCCAACTAGCAATAGCCAGGCCAGTAACAAAGTCAATAATGGTGGCGGAGACTGCGCCGTGGAGGTTGCCGCTGCTGTTGAGGTGGTTTTCGTTCAGGGTCATGCGTGTCGTTACGACGCCGGGGGTTACGCTTGTGAGATAGGCGTCGGACATAATGAAGTTGTAGATGGGGGATTTGGTGCGGAGGCGGTCCATTAGGGATTGGACGTGGGTTGTTCGGGTTGTTTCTGGGGAGTTGATGTCGGGGGTTTGGACCCGTGTTGAAGGTGGTTCAGACATTTTGAGATAACAGGTATCCTTTGTGAATGTTTCTGTTTGTTCAAAAAGTTCTTGTGAGTGAGTGCAAGTACGTTCGATGAGTGAGTCTTTAAAATTTCCCCATCGGGCAATTCCCGTCCCCGTTTGCTGAATACCCTCTCTTCTCTGCATACACCTTCAACTCGGACTCTTAAAATACATCCGACTAAAGCACCCAGCCAGAGACTTTAAATGCGCATAATACCTATGGTGTTCTGTAATGGCTGGGCTTATAATAGTGAAGTGGTGCACACAGACTTGTGCACGAGAGCGGAGGTTCAGGTACTTAAGATGGTGGTGAACCCATTCCATGTACGAGCTCTCGAAGAGGCCTTGCTGCGATGATATGGGACGTGCAGATTGGATGCCTCGCATTGATGAATCGATTGATTAAAGTACGGAGATTCGACAGCTCTCTTGAGCTTATTCTCGGATTCCAATACCACATCTTCAGAACGCCGAATGTCCCAGCCGTGTGTGTATCTTCGTAGTGTTATTGTACAAAAAAGCGCCTCAAAGTAACCCAGAACAAAAGAGAAATGCCGTTCGATATGCACCGAGAACACATATTTAATTTTCTTATTCGGCACGAGAGCCGCTGCTGTGACGCGCGCGTTTTCGTGCGCTGCTCGTGGCGGGGTGCATCTTGTCGTTGCGCTCTCGCTTGAGCTTGTAGTCCAAGACACGGGCTGGTATTCATTAGTACGGAGTTTACCAATTGGAAGAGGAGGGTACATACTGAGAACATCGTATCCGAATTGAGGATGCTCCAGACACAAAGCCTTGAACTCCTCCTCTGCCTCGGCACGCAGGGTATGTGAGCGCGTAGCCCAAAAGCTTGCGACAGGAGCGCGAATAGTAATATCGTCGTTGCTGGTGAAAGCATACACGTAACGAGCATATGCGATCTCGCCCTTGGCTGTGGAGTTGACGCAGTGGATCTTGGAGCTGGAAAGCGTTTTGAGGCCGTCCACACCAAATTTCTCGGCGAGTGTGTAGATGCGTGCGTGCTTGAGGAGCTGGTCGCCGCTGCTGTCGACGGAGGGGATCGCGGGGTCGGATTCCAGGACGCGCTGCCCGGGGAGCTTCTTGGGGAAGTATTCGCCTGTGTAGAGGTATTCGAGGAAGCTGCCAACTGTGTCGATGTCGTAGTCTGGGAGTTCGATTTGACGGGGCTGCAGGGTGTTAGAGGGATTAATGGGTTGCGCAGGGCGTGCTTACGCTGCCGTCTTCGACAAAGGCGTCGCAAATATCCTTGAAGTAAGGACTTTGTGTCAAAAGACCTTGATGCGCTGAGAGAATGGACTGATCGCCTGATCCAATGAGTAATGTGACGATAGGGCTCATCAAGTAATTGGCAAAAGTAATTCTCGGCTCGACAACTTCAGATTCCACAGTAAGCACCGTCTCGTCTGCATTCTCAACCTGCTCGCCCTCAACATCTTGACTGTTCTCAGCAGCAGGTTCCTGGGTGTTGGTCTCGGTCATCTTGACGTCGCCCGTAGGCTCGACAGAGTCCTCGTCCTGATCGGTAGGCATGATTTTAATTTTATAGAAGAAACAGAAAGGAGCGACCTATGGGATTATGAGAAACGAATGGAAGGCGCCGAAATCGGTGATAATTGGGAATAGCTTCAAGTAATCTGACTGAGCGCGTGGGTAAAGGGAAACGCGAGATGCGGATGAGAGCTAGTTGCGCTAGGCTGTAAACGGAAGCGAGCTTGAGTTGCAGATGGAGGCCTTGAGCGCAAGACATTCATGCATGGGCGTCATGACTACCCTAGACTTTCGTCCGGGTGTTAGAAGAATTAGCGGCCGAAAGCAAAGGAGATGAAATGATTTGGTCATCTTGGTCTAGCTTAGCCTACCATTTTATTTTGGCAGCCTTAACCTCAGAGGGCATTTCGTCGGTTACCCTTCTACAACTGCCAGTTCATGGAGCAGAGTACATATCTTCGCCTACCATATCCAAATTGAAAGAGACAAGCTCAATCTGCTACCAGTGTAGGATAGACTCAGCATCAGCAATCGACCATCAGAAACAAGTCGTAAAGTTCATTAAAGGCCCTAAGTAGTGAGAGAAGAGTAGGACACCACCTTATCTGACCTCTCTGCTTATCGATTGGGCCCGTGCAACTACCGCTATCGGTGCCCCGCCCCCACTACCATCGGAGGCACTGGACCTTCAATTGATCCAAAAAAGTGACTCGGAAGCAAACACCTTCTAGTGCCAACACAACAATCTTCCATTGTTCCTACTTCTTTGTCCTCAAGCCACCAAAAACACCTTGACCTCGAGGATTCGAAGTAGTTATAAACATGTGTGCAGCACAGGTAAGAACATGTCCATCGCTATCACTGTTCTTACAATGGAGTATGCTAAACTTCTTCGTCAGCTTGATATACGGCCAACTGCCGATGAAGCTCGAAAGGCTTTCAACCAAGAATGGACGCCTGAGACACAACCTACGCTTCTGCCAGTCTGCGCTTCTGCCCCTGCTGATCTTTTGACGCCCTCTGCTATCTATCTGAAGCTGTCCTCGGGGTAAACAAACTCAATGCTTCTTCACGTTCTCTGACTCACAATTCACAGCGCAACTTCTGAATACTCGTTCCTTCTTGAGAGTGCCACTGGAAGCACGGAAACCGTCGGAAGATATAGTTTTATCGGCGCCAGTAAGCTTCTTCGAGTACATCTGGTGGATCATTTCTAAGTCTTTGTTCTAGACCCTCGAAAGGTGCTGGCCACCGGCGATGGCTACGAACACTCCGGCGACCCTCTCAAGACCCTCGAGACCGAGCTCTCCCACGATCGCGTTCTCGACATCCCCTCACTCAGACTACCCGCTCTTTCCGGAGGTGCCGTTGGATATGTCTCGTACGACTGCATCAAGTACTTTGAGCCCAAAACCGATCGACCACTGAAGGACAACCTCCAGATCCCTGAAGCTTTGTTCATGCTCTTCGACACCATTGTTGCTCTTGATCATTTCCGCTCGACATTGACTATCGTTACGCATATGAAACTACCAAAGAACCCCTCAGACGATCTCCAACCTGCCTACGACGAGGCCTGCGAAACCCTCCGAAAGACGCTCGAAATCGTTTACCAGCCCGAGACGCCTTTACCAGCCCAAACGCTCGGCGAACAATCTGAGGCCGACCAACAGTTTTCGTCAAACGTTGGTCGTAAGGGTTATGAGACGTTTGTTACGGAACTAAAGAAGTATATTGTCAAGGGTGACATTATCCAGGCCGTGCCCTCGCAAAGATTCCGCCGAAGCACAAAGCTCCACCCATTCAACATTTACCGAACACTCCGAACATTGAACCCTTCGCCATACGTCTTTTTCCTGTCTTGCAAAGACTTTCACATTGTCGGTGCTTCGCCTGAGTGTCTCATGAAGACCGATGGTTATGCGCCTTTACCCTCCGACTCGCGATTTGGGTACACTGCTGCTGAGGCTCGATCAAGACCTCGTATTGTTAACCATGCTATTGCCGGAACTATTCACCGCGGAAAGAACGCTGCTGAGGATGATAGATTGGCAGCTGAACTTTTGGCATCAAAGAAGGATCGTGCTGAGCATGTTATGTTGGTCGATTTGGCTCGAAATGACGTGAACCGAGTCTGCCACCCTACGACTGTCAAGGTCGACCGACTCATGCGAATTGACCGCTTCTCTCACGTTCAGCATATCACCTCTGAAGTTTCAGGAGTGTTACGCCCCGAATGCACACGCTGGGACGCCCTCCGCTCCATCTTCCCCGCCGGAACAGTCTCAGGCGCACCCAAGATCCGAGCCATGGAATTGATCTACGACCTCGAACAAGAAAAGCGAGGAATCTACGCCGGAGCAGCAGGATGGTTCGGCTACGACATTGTGCGCGTGGACGACAGCACTGAGTCTGCGGACAAGATCTTTGTCGACGAGGGACCTATGGACACGTGCATTGCCATCCGAACAATGCTTGTAAAGGATGGTGTGGCGTACATGCAAGCTGGTGGTGGTATTGTGTACGACAGTGATCCTACGGATGAGTGGATGGAGACTATGAACAAGTTGTCTGCTAACTTGAGGTGTGTGGAGCTTTCGGAGAGGTATTTCGGGGATGGGGTTAGTACGAAGACTGTTGAGGAGATTATTGCTGATGAGAGGAGGAAGGGGGAGGAGGAGGTTGCTGCTGAGAAGTAGACGAGAAAGACATTTTTACTTTGAGATCATAGAATTGACTGCATTACGATTGAGCCTGTCTTTGAATGCCTTGTGACGATGCAACGACAATGTGTAGTTGAGATTCTGTTCCTTGTGGTCCAAGTCCAGGGGCTGATGCGATATGGGAACTTGGCTTATTGAGATTTGGCTTTGCCAAGGAACGCACTATATTGGTTATACTGTAGGAGAAAGACCTGGTTGGGCTTACGGTTGAAAGGCAACATTGAACCGATCG
Source organism: Fusarium humuli (assembly GCA_004366955.1). Taxonomy (NCBI): domain Eukaryota; kingdom Fungi; phylum Ascomycota; class Sordariomycetes; order Hypocreales; family Nectriaceae; genus Fusarium; species Fusarium humuli. The sequence continues at coordinate 151,493 of QHKN01000058.1, read as the reverse complement.
TGCAGTGAAGCTCATACCCACACTCTCCAAGTGATGTTCCAATATGCACCCACTGAGCAGGACATTAAGGCTATTGTTTTTCTGAACATAGATACTCAGAAAATACTACGAGCTTAAAGAACAATCTCTTTGTTATTTCTCTCATCATGGCTGTGCGAAATAGCAGGAGCGAAGCATCTGGGTATAAAGTCTCAACAGATCACTACTCAAACTGGCTTCATCAGCAACTCTCACACTCTCACACTCACACTCTTATCAGATATTCATTCTTGAACCGGATTCGATATTCGCTTCCACACAGGTAAGTATCAGGTAAGAATCACCGACTTCACAGGTAAGTTTCACCACCATCCAACACTTCAGGTAAGTATCATCCCCAATCAACAAACATCTCAAGACTTCACATCTGTATCAACTTCAGGTAAGTTATACAATCGTCATCATGTCTTCTACCCTCGACTACTGGCCTCCTATCCAGGAGGCAATCGCAGCCAACAACGACGCCACGCAACCCAACTCTACAGCCAAGGTTCAGTGCCCTATTTGCATGGACGATATTGCCGTCACGTCCTTTCCTCCTGTTCCACCCCGAGAAGGCGACAATCCCGACATTGATCCCACTCAAGGTGAGGTCCTCCTCTGCGGCCATGTCCTATGTATGGCATGCCGTAGCCACGACCAAGCTACAAGATACCACGAGCGCAAATGCCCCATGTGTCGGACCAATCTTCTATGCACCGACTGCGGAAACCCCTCTAAAGTGATGGTCATCCCTAAAGAGGGTTCCCTTTCGAATGTCCCTGATCTTGCAAAGGGAGACGACGGCGCACGATGCGCCGATTGCAATTCCAAGCGGTGGTTCAAGGAGATGATCGAGCAAGGTGAGTGGCCGAACGGTCTAGCTGACCTGGAGCCTGGTTTTGTCCCCCTTTTCTACCATGTGGTAGATGGGCTTGAGGCCGAGAAGAAGGCTGTCAACAAAGACGCAATTACCGAGACATTCTCCAACATTATCGGGGCAGAGTTCACCGACATGATTGGAAAGCGAGCAGAGGCGATCTACAACCGTTCTGTCACTACGGGTAACCGTTGGTTCCAGAATGCGCCTGCTCGTATGATGAAGAATAGAACCGCGGCACCCGAGGAAGGAGAGGAAGCCATACGAAGACGGATGGCACACCGGCAGCAACTTTTCCAGTCCTTGTTGGATAGTTAAGACGAAGAACTCCAAGCCAAGTACGTCGGACCCATTACACTTGCAGAAGCTCAAATAGAATCGCACAGTAACCGTATGATATCCACCTTGGAGAGGGAACGTGATCAAGAACAGAGCATATTGGAAAACATATTGCGAAGAGCACGCTCGGGAGATTACCCTGCAGAGAGAATGGCAAGAGCTCGTGCTCGGTTGTTTAGGGAAGAAGATGGTGATGGTCCGGTAGTGATCCCGGTCCGAAGAGGTGATTTTCTACACATGCAGATGCTACAAATGCAGCGGATGAGGTCCAATTTGCCTCCTGGTCCTGGTTTTGGCGGGAATGGTATGCCTTTCATCGGTGCCAGGGGCGTTCCTCAGGCTGCTATGCAACGGGTTGATTCTGTGGACACAGCTGATATGCCCCGGGATGAAGCTATGGACAGGGAGGTAAATGGGTTGCCTATTAGTCGATTTAGACTGAGGAATGGAGGAGACATTCAAGTCTTCGCTCGAATGGTCTAGGTACCTGAGCCGGACGAGGTAAGAGACTAGTGGGAGAACAGCTAGAGGAACGGGATGGAGATTGGTAAGTTGGAGTCTGTCAGTCGGTTAACGCGTGTAAGTGACAACACGGGCTGGACCCGGTAAGTGGGAAGGTTGATCTCGGGCCGCACGGCACATAGAAAGTTGATTTTTGTTCATTTAATTATTTTATCCAAGACTAACTAGTGAATATGCGGTCGGTGAAACATGCAACGGGATTAGATGTTGGATATAAGCAGTGCGTCCTTTAAGGCTGTATTTTAGCGGGGTTGGAAGCAAACAGTTTCAGGCTTGTGCCGTCTGAGCCGTGAACGTCGGACGATCATACAGTGATGAACATTCAATATTAACCCGTGACCAGTGACCAGTGCGATTTAATGTTTAGCCATTGATGTCAGTTCTACCTAAGCATGATTGACAAGCATGAATGAAGGTGATGCTGTCAGCTGTCTGTCACGGAGAGAACTAGGTTTGAAGCCACCAGGTACACGCAATGCCAGGTATACGTAGGCATGTATAAAGAGATTTTCACGGATATCGGCTTCTCTCATGACTCAATTCGAGGCTGTTAAAGATATGCCGGACGGAATATATATGCCGAATATATTGAAGCGAAGGCAACCAAACTACTAGGCAACTAATAGATTGGAGGAATGAAAAAAAGGGTTTCTTGGAGGAACAAAAGGAAAAAGTGGAACAGGATAGCATCATCTCACCGCGCCGTGCCGGTATCCGATCGCGCCCAATCGACCCCGGCAAGTCGGCACAGAGACATCCACCAAGTTCAAACGCCGAGTTTTGTCTATAATAGAGTCAGTATAGGATAACAAGTAAATGACGAGATGAGATGTAAAGATGAATAGATACAAGATAAGATATAAAAGAGTAGAATCTGAGTATGAAGATATATACAAGAGATTCATGCATGTCACTCGCTTCTTCGGCATCACATATACATGGGGGTGTATTAGTGAAGGAGTGAGTGTCACCCCCCATGCTAGTACTAGTACTAGTGGACAAGCCCGTTGACTTGTCTTGCTTGTCTCGGAAGTACGGCTTCACCTATGAACATGAACCTATCGCAAACTCCTAATGAACCCTTTTTTTGCATGCCGTCTGTTCCAGCAGCGATCCCAGACTAAGAATAGAACCACTTATACTTTCTACTCCCACCTACCTACACTTCATATTCATTTTTGTTCCTGCTTTCACATTTTGTTTATTTATTGATTCGTTAAAGACGCCCCCTCCCCATCTCGGTCCTTCGCGCTTCACTCAGCTTCCGTCAATCGTCAAGGGGTGCTAACAGAGTCCATTTAAGGCCTAGAAGCCGCTTTCTGCCAAGATTTCCACCACATCGTCTTCTCTTCTCTGAGCCTCATTCATTCTCAACCTCGACTTCACTTCAATTCAATTTACTTCGACTTATGATCCCGCGATAGATGCCTTCCGCTCTGCAGGCCGACATGGACTCCCTCGCCGTCGTCGGCCTCCCTACAACAACCGCCATAACAGGCCTTTTAGAAGTCGGCGCCGCAGCAATCGATATTCTGTCTGACCTCAACATCTCTCCTCAACACGACACCATCGTTCTCAACACTTTACTTCGAGAAGTTAAAGAATGTCGCTCGTCTATTCACGCCTTTTATAAGACTCTCAATCTTATTGAGAATGGTCAGATTCCTATTCCTGCGCGCGCAGCTTGGATTAGCTTGGACACCCTCGTCGCGACGCTCACGGATACCGTTCTTGCTTTCTCGAGATTGAGTTCGCTTTGTTGTGCTGTGGATGAGGAGAGTACGCAGTCTTGTCCTGAAGATGCGGCGAAGCATTTTGAGAAGAAGATTAGGGCATTGTGCGCGAGGATTAGATGGCATAATCTTTCTATTGCTATGATGATGACGATAGTGAACTGGTAAGGACACCCACTCCTACTGAAGCATACTTGACTTGGGTTATGCCACACGGACCTTGCTGACAGATATCAAGCCCCGGAGAAAAAGACGCAAAAAACAGCCGCGACGAACTCGCGCATCGAGTCGCCCGCCTCCTCACATTCAACGTCAACCTCGCCTCCCGCCTACGACACAACACAAGACCAAGCACCGGTTCCTCGGGTGCCAAGACGACCGAATCCCCCGAGATCACCCCCGTCAATGTGGGGCGTCCTCCGCCGGCAACATACTCAGGAACACTCGCCAACCTTACTCACCCCAAGGCTCTATCACGGGTAGTCCTGCCTATCGAACTAAGAGAGTTGAGGGATGACTTTGAGTACTACACTGGATCCTTTCCCTCGACTGTAGGAAGTTGTGAGTTTCCTAATGGTGGTGTGCTTGTTGGGACGCCGTACAATGTCACTTCTGCGCGATGAGGAACATGATCATCCTTGATCCTCAATGCAGGGAGTGGGTCGGTATGTCATCGAGACAAGAAGACGAAATATGCAAAGTCGGTGTTTGGGTTGGAAACAAGTTCAAGTTGAGGGGGATTTAGACGGACAGGGCATTTTTTCCACTTGGGTTGTTTATGTGTAATGATGTTTTTTTTATCACATGGAGTTGATTAGCTAGGCATTTGCAATTATTCACGTAGAGATATCCATCCAATCAATTAATCAGCCATTACTTGGCATGCGTGTGCGTGCCATTGTATCTAGGTATGAGTGCGTGCTATTGTATGGGTGCTTGCTATAACGATGTGCTTGCTGATGCTATGCTAGGTATACGACCATCCCTCAAATAAAGAGCTTGCTACCGTGGTACTTAGTCTTGTCAGAGTATGTCTCGGTCTGCACAGTCTTCTCGGTAGATCGCTCAGGGAAACCCTTGAACGACTTGGCATAGGTAGCGACCGAATGAGCAATAAGCTGTGGGGTATTGTTAGTGTTACGCTCATCAAGACATGTGATATATGGCTTACCTTGGTGTTCACCTCCCAGGCAGTGTAGTTGACGTTGGTCAGATCGTCGCCGATCTGGTGGTAGTTCTTATCGTACCAGACACCAGCCTCTCCACCAAACATCTCAACTTCTCGCTCAGTCTTGACACCCTCGGCACCAGTAGCGATACCACCAGCAGGAATACCACCACGGATAAAACCATCGTAGTCACTGCGGCCATCGAAGGGGATGAAAGTGTAGTTGAGGCCCTGCTCCTCGTACCAGTCAACGTAAAGGTTGCGCAGCTCCTCGGAACCCTTGGGGTTGGCAGCATTGGTAGCGTTGTAGATTTGGTAAGCAAAGTTGGGACTGGCCATCATGTCGTAGTCCATAAAGAGGCGAATCTTCTGGTTCTCTTCCTCGGAAAGAACGGAGACGTAGTGGTCGGATCCGAGGAGACCTTCCTCCTCGGCGGCCCACCAAGCGAAGCGAACACAGTTGTTGACGCGGTACTTGGTCAGTTGGACGGCAACCTCAAGCACAGAGATACTGCCGGAACCATCATCATTGATACCAGGACCCTCGGCAACGCTGTCACTGTGGCCACCGAGCATGACACAGTTCTCAGGGTCGCCACCGCGGGTCTGGGCGATGATGTTGGTGGTCTGGATGGTCTTGACCTCGGCGTCGATGTAGGCAATAGCATCAACCTCCTCACCATCCTTGATCTTCTTGGCAACAGCCTTGCCCTCGTCACCACCGAGACCAAAGGTAGCGATGTGATCAGGAGAAGGAGTTCCGAGAGTACCGTGCACTTCACCTTTCTCGTAGTTGTATACAACAGCGGCAACAGCACCCGCCTTGCCAGCGTTGGCGGACTTTGTTCCGAAGGGACAAGTTCCGCGGAGGATGTACGCGATGTTTCCATCAACATCCTTGGGATAATCGGACTCGTCGCATCCTTCGTTGTTCACAAGAACAAGCTTTCCATGGACAGGCTCTTTATTCTTCGTAGGAGGAGTCAAGGCCAAAGGCGAAGCTTCCTTGGGTACATCATTGCCGAGAACAAGTCGCGACTCGAAAACGTTACCCGAAACGGCAGGGAATTGCTGGTTCGAGACGGAATAGTATCCGCCCAACTTAGCCAATTCAGCGTGAATGTACGACAGCGTGCCGAGATGGCCTGTCAATCAGTTAGTCAGTCATGATAACACGGCCGATGTCGGCACAACTTACCTTCGCTACCGATGACACGAGTAGGATGACCATACTCGTCCTCTCCATTCTTAGCAATTTCGTAAAGATCCTTTGCTCGCGCCTCAAGATTCTCAGGCTTGATGCTCTTTTGGAGAGCTTTGGTGTCTACGATGGGTAGATCATCGCTGAAGGGACTCCATGAGAGCTTTGGGACTTGGAGGTTGAGAGGGATCTGAAGAGCTGAGACAGCAGTCGCGGCTGCGATCAAGCAGACGCCCTTTGTTGTCATGTTGATGGTTGATGATGAGAGTTAAGAGAGGATGGATGGATGAAGCTGTAAGAAGAAGAAGGGAGTGTGCAGGGTTTCATGGAGAGCAGGTGATACAAGCTTGTGACGTGATGATCTTTGAGCTACTGGAGCTTAGCTTGGTTGCCCTGCCAGGAACCCGAGGCATTGCTTATCTTTGCCTTGGCCTTAGCTGCGCGCCAGGGCTCCCTTCCCCATCCCGTCCCCGCGCCCTATCTTGATTGGTGTCTTGGCGGGGATCTACCCTGGATGGTATGTCGTCTTGTCATCAACGGATTGTAAGTCGCCATACCAAGCAGGATGAGATAATGATTAGGTGGGTATATCAAATAATTAGACATTTGGTTATTTGGTTATTTTTATCTATTTAATATTCTCCTTTGACTGTGTGGTCTAGCCAGCAATGAGGATTATTGCAGCTTCTTGCATTTAACTCATGTGTCGGGGCCAAAGGTGACTGGACAGGACAATCAGCAGGCTACGATAAATGACACATGAAGTACACAATAGAAACATGAATTTCTGCATCAGACTATCGAAATCTATGAGTGTAACCACCGAGCGAAATCAAGTCCGTTCTCAAGATCTATGAACAAACAAGTGGTACATACAACCATTTTCATCCTGTTCCTTACTTAACAGCATCGAACGGAGCAAACATCAAATGAACAAATCACATTTCACTTAACAAGCCCCAATCGGAACACCGCACATCTCACGCAACTGCTGTAAACCCACTAGCCACGACTCTCACACCCTCATCTTGGCGACAAACCGTCAGCTCACTCAGCTCACCAAACATAGGGTGCTGACATGCTGACGCTGATGTGTATCACTTAAAGACAGCCTGACTCCCATTCATCAAGCTTCAATATACTGTGTCTAACTGATTCAACTCATTACCGCTCACTGCAATGCATCCCGCTTACACACTATACATCTGCCTTGAAGCCCGTGTGGCCGAGTGGAAGAACGATATATACGCTACCCTGAACAAAGCTTTTGCTGCACCGACTGATGCTTGGATTCAACTTATTCAAGTAAGATCACGGTTTGGGATGTAGAAGATGTATGCTTACGATATGCAGCTTGATGAGAAGAAACCGCTTGATGTTGAGAAGAGAGTGGAGGAGGGACGGGGGGGATTGAAGGAATGGACGGAGAAGAAATAACGATGAGATTTGAACGAGCAATATGAGTTCTGAATTGACAACCTATTTCCCGACCACATTACATGGATAAGTTGAGCAAGGGTTGTGAGTTCACGTGAAAGTACAGATGATACAAAGAATTACCAAGGTAGGAAATCTTGAAGGAACAGCAGCCTTCCCATTCGCCATATCCATGCAGTATATCAGGCCACTTCTCAAACCAATACTCCTAGTATTTATACTCAATCAAGTCTATCTACATCCCATTCAAGGAATGCTCATCTTGACATGATCAACCTTCTTCGAAGCCCGTCCACCAAATCCCCATCCAATCTGATGCGCAAGCTGAATCTCAATATCCAAATCATCAGCCCAAGCCCAAACCAAACCAGGGTTCTTCTGGAACATTCTTCCCGCAGCAATAAGATCAACCGGCACATCATCCTCATCCTTGCCACCGGAGATGATCTCTTCAGCCTGGGTACCAGTCTTGATACTGCCCACCGAGGAGACCAACATCTTGTCGCCGACTACCTTTTTGATGTGCTTGGCAAACTTGGCTTGGTAGCCAGGTCCGCCTTGGACTTTTTGAGCAGGGTGGTTACCCCCGGATGAGACGTCAATAACGTCAACTCCACGCTCGGAGAACAACTCTGCGAGCTTAGCGGCTTGGTCCACGGTCCAGCTTTCGCCGGTGTAGTCAGGATTGGTATCCAACCAATCCGAAGCACTAATCCTCACAAAAAGAGGCATGCTCTCAGGAATAACAGCCCTCACCTCTTCAACAAGCTCAAGCGCCAATCGAGTACGATTCTCAAAAGAACCACCATACTGATCCGTACGCTTGTTCACAGCAGGTGTCAAGAACGAAGAAACAAGATAACCATGCGCGAAATGAAGTTCAATGACATCAAAACCAGCTTCAACAGCACGGTTAGCAGCTTTAACGAAGTCTTTCTTTAGCTGGTTAATTTCGGAAATGCTCATGCTGCGAGGGGTAGGGTGGTGCTCGTTGAAAGGTTCGGTGCTGGGACCGTACACATCGTTAGGCCAGCCGTTTACTTCCTCGGTGGCGGTTGCGCCGGCGCTGAGCCAGGGAGCTACACAGGAAGCTTTGCGGCCTGCATGGGCTAGTTGGATAGCGATGTTTGTGTTTTGACTGTGCGCAAAGTCGACGTTTTTGCGGAGTGTGTCGATGTGGGCGTCTAGCCAAATACCAGCGTCCCTAATCCGTCAGTATGATACGATATTGTGTCAAAATGGGAACTTACTCAGGTGTGATGCGGCCATTGGCTTGTACGGCGGTAGCTTCAACCATCAGAAGACCAGGCTGCAAACGTTAGTTTACGACCTCATATCAACGCCATAACGCCACTTACACCACGCTGAGCCATTCCTCCGTAATGGGTGATATGCCAAGGCGTCATGAAACCTTCATGGCAAGAGTACTGGCACATAGGGCTGACCCAGATTCTGTTCTGCATGGTAACACCACGAATCTTGAGGGGCTGGAACAATCTAGGCACGGGTCTTCCATCGCTGGGCTTAATGGCTAGACCAGGTGGAGGATCTTGCTCGGGAGTGAAGAAGGGAACGCCCTTTGCTGCCTTGTTAGGGATGGGATGGCTGCATTTTTCGGTCTTTGCGGGAGCGGGAGTTTCCGGTCTCGAGACGGGGATGCCGTGGTGAGGATGGGTGATACGCTTGGTGAGGTAGGCGGCCATGATGAGTTGAGTTTATCACGATGAATAGATATCACGGTGGGTTAATCTTCAAAGCATATCACGACTCCGAGAAACATTTTATATATCAAAGGATTATGGGTCAATGACGTGGGTGATTAGAAATCTTGACGGTCAAATAACGGCAGATCTCCATCATCGCATGGCGCGAATGATGGATCTCTGCAAGGCGCTTCCATATCCGTCGGCATTGGAAACGGAGTCGGCATTGTCTTGCAAACATTGAAGCATTTATAATAAATAACGTTGCCCAGCTGGTGGGTCGACTATCTATACTAGACCAATAAACTGATCTATGCTTGGCCGCAAATAACTAAACTTGAACAATTATAAATCCCGCTCGCCTCATAAAATACATATATACTCGGTCCGACTCCCCACGTTATCATGGGTCAAGCAACCTGCTGTTCACTCTTCGTAGCCTTCCGCTTCTTCGGTGGCCTGAGTCTTCTGTCGCCGGAGCAATCTTTCCAATTAATCCCATGCTGTGTCTCTTTCGTCCCCTGTCAAGCTCCTCTGCCTCTTCCGTGTCTGTCTTGAGAGCTCCAAAGCTCTTGCGACTTCTGACCCTGCGCTCAACATCAGGATCCAAGAATCGATGAATTGTGCGATGATCCAAAATTCTCTCTTCCTTGTCATGAGGTCCTGCCTTGTCAGTCTTGGGCCAGATATACCCGTAAAGCTTCGAATGTCGTTCGCATCGAGGACATGAAGCTCGTGTAAAGTATGCGTTCTGTTGTACAAAGTAACCGTCGCAGATGGTACACTGAATCCAGGCCATCTCGGGTTCTGATAGAAGTAGCGGTGTGAGGAGGTAATCGCCCGGTATCCGCACTCGTGATGGGGGCGTGTCTTCCTTGTAAACACGACGTTGGCTCTTCTTTCGCTCTGGCTGCTCTTCCTCATCAGCCGCCTGACCCTCCTCAACTGCCTCAATGCTAGTCGCAACAGGTGCAACTGGTTCAACAGGAGGGGGCACCACTGTTGCTTCCTTCAACTTCTTGGACTCAGTTTCGCTTTCGACTTCGGACTCTAGTGGAGCGTTCAAAATGGCCTGAATAGACATAGTATCCAAGCTGCTTCGGTTGCTCGATGTAGTCTTCTGCTGTGGTGATCGCGAACCCTCAGTGCTCTGTGGTGAGACCGGTGCGATCCTGCTTTGATCATTGTTCTGCTTGTTTGATGCGCCCTTCAATGGTGTCTGCATGGGCTCTGGCGTTTCCTTCTCAGGTGAAGTGACATCGGTCTCGACAACACCGCTTGACGATTCACTAGCCGTCACAGATGTGCCGCGAGATGAAGAGTCAGAGACAATCGGCTGAGCCTCGAGCTTCTGTCGTTTAGCTGGTGTCTTGGGCGGTGTTGCTAGAACATCGTGTGTTCGCTTGCGACTGGATTGTTCGACGGATGGAGACCTGGCAGATGATGAATCACGAGCCAGTAGTGACCCTCTTGAGTTCGCCTTCGTAATTCGTGGTCGCAAGTCTGGGTTGACTGATGGTGTTCGTGAAGAACCAGAAATACTATCGTCCCTTCGTCGTCGTCGGAATGAGTAACCGTCTGACTTGCCCTGCTCGATGCTCGTTTGCACAGGTGCTGTGCCCTCCGCTGGCTCCCAAGCATTCCTCAAAAGATCCTCGCAAGTCTTACACAAGCATTCGCAATTGTTCTCGCCAAAGTAGTTGTCGCCGTATGTGACCGTAATTTCCTCTCCTGCTTCAATCGCCCTCGTTGCGATGATCTCGATTCCGGCATGGCTCGTCCTCATAAGTTTGGCGTTTGCATCGCAATCGTGGTTCGCAAATCGTGCAGGTCCCATAAACAAGCTGGTGCATTTGCTTCGTGAGCTGACAACAATGCTAAAGTCTTTCTTCTGAGATGAGATCGCCCTTTCTTCCTCTGGTGTGATGACGACTTGAACTCCGGATAGGTACTTGATGGCCTCGTTGCGCCGAATGGCTCGTCTAGCGGTGACAGCTGCCTCGTGGCTAACAATCGTATATCGGTTCGTTGAGCTGACCTCCCAGGGACAATCGGGTGAATAAATCTGTACATAGCGTCTGAGATGCTTTCGGAAATCCTCCTTCTCCTTATCGGTTTTCAAGCCATTGTGAAATCTTTTGAGTCCGTTTGTCGCTAGCAACCGCTTCTCCGCACCTTCCAAATCCTTCTTCAGAACCACCTCCTCTTGTAGAATCTTGGTGATTTCCTCCTCCCTTACACCTCTCGAGGGATGATAAGATGTGCGATTCTTGGGAACTGTTGTCCAATAAAAGACCTGGCTGTGTTAGAGTCGCATTGCCTTCTCGGTCATAAACCACTCACATGATCAACCAGGGCGTCAGTGAGAATGTCATCATATGCTGACACTTGAGCCAATGTCATGCGAGGCTTCGGCTTCTTGCTGGCCGCAGTCTGTGAAGGAGGCATTTTGCCAAAATTCGAACTGTTCTTCCAAACACTCCTGCTCTTGATCCTGCCGTCGTAGAAGTAAAGGAGCGTACGTGTCCCTAAAGACTAGCTGTAAAAGTCCGAGCGAAAAAAAAGAGCGGAGATGTCGATCTTTGGCTCACTGAATCACAGTCTCGTCAAGACCACAGTCGAAGCTATTCAGTCTCTGATGAGCAAAGATGTCGGGGACCAAAGAGAGAAGATCGAAAGTCAATTGTTGTTCAGTTCATCCGTGCCGCAACGTCATAGCCTTAGTGGAGATTTTCAGTAAGGACCGATGAGAGAAACAGACGAGGCTCAGTCGTAGATGAGAGAATGGTGTTGAAGCAAATGACCTCTCAAGGAACGGGGCTTGAAGGAGGGAAAATGATGGTCAAGGTGGAATGACATGTTAGTCGCCCGTTTGCTCTCGACGTTAGGGGTTGCTTTGTTCCTCCTTCCCTGAATCAAGGCCGGTTTGGGGGCATTGGCCAGGCGACGGGTGGGGCTGTGTCTCTTGAAGTGAGATGTTTAATCAATCAGATGTGGCTCATTTCCAGCTGTGGCTGAAGCACGTGATGCTAGTCGAAAAGTTCAGTTGGGCTGATTGACGATATCCCCAGTTGAACCGTGGTGAGAGTAGAGCTATCGACCCTCCGCGTGCGGATACACAGTCAAGATGATTCAATTAAAGGTGTGTTTTGGTATATGTTAGGAGAGATTCTATTGCTAACTATGACAGACAATGCTTAACTGCATCGACAACTCGGGCGCTGCCCTTGTTGAATGCGTCTTGGTCGTCGGCCAAAAGCGACATGCCCGAATCGGTACGACACGATAAATACCCACGACTCGATTCGACATATAACTAACTATCCCAGGTGACCGTCTTGTCGTCGTCGTCCAGGAGCAGCGTGGTAGCTCCTCCGGTGGTATGGCCGGCATGTCAGCCGCCAACAAGGTCAAGCGAGGAGACATCCGACACGCCGTCGTCGTCCGAACCCGATACCCTACACAACGCCGAGACGGATCAGTAGTCAAGTTCGACGACAATGCCTGTGTTCTGTTGAACAAGTCTGGTGACCCCGTTGGCTCACGTATCAACGGTGCTGTCGGCGCAGAGCTGAAGCGCAAGAAGTGGAGCAAGATTCTTTCAATGGCGCCTATGCAGGCTTAAACAAATTACAATGCGAATTTACGAGACAAGAAGAGTGTGAGGATGAGAGGTGTTGTAAAATACAGGATAGATCAGGGTGACGGTTGGCTGACAACAGCCGTGTACGAGTGGAATACTGTACAATTATGAATACTATACTCGGGCATATGCGAGGCGTTGATGCGAGAATAAAAACACCTTTCAGCTCTTAACATTCACATTATTGGCAACATATCACAAGATGATTCAAAATTCCAGAAAGGACTGCCATGTGCAGTCAGTTTGATTCAATTTCCTCCTCCAAGCAATATCTACTGCTATGCAGTTTAATACAGGACCAAAGTAAAATACAGGATCTGGTTCCTTTCTAAAATTCCCCGGCGCCAATGACAGAAACCTTGTCATAACCTGCTAAACGCCTTGCCAAATACAAATGATAATGCGAGCATCCTCCACATCTTGCACAGCGACGTGTCGGTGCTGGGTATCGATACAAGGTTCTCGCTCAAGTGAAAATGTGACCGCATTCGCAGCAGACGTAGAACAGTTTCTGACAAGATTGTTAATATGATGACGATGATTGTTGGCATGTTTGGACAAACTTACCATGCCAGTTTCAGCGCTTCGCTGCTGAGATTGGAAGAAGACAGCTTCGGTGTGATGGCAACTAGGGCAGGTCTTTGTAGATCGCGGGAGCTGCAGCGCGCAAAAGAAAATAAAGTCAGCCAGCAGTCTTTAAGCGTATGACAAGCGGGTTCCAAGGAAGACGCGAGCCACCAGTGCTCCAACTGCTGTTTCCAACTTCAAACTTTGTCATGTCACGGTTGGCGGTCTGGTGCCTGCCACCGGAGTGTAATACCGAAAAAGCCCGAGCATGTGCCAGCCAGCCCAATGTAATAGTTCATGCCAGTAATGTCGTCATATTCATGGTTGTCGTAATGCATTTGATGATCGTATTAGGAGGCTCATGAGTCGGAGAGCATGGAGATCTCTTCGAGAAACTCTTCGCTCACGTCGGAGAGGAAGTCATCAGACTCGTTGTTTGTGTAAGAGTCCTCGTCCATCATCTCCTCATCGTACTCGGCATAAGGATCCTCCCATGGCAGGGTGAACTGGCACATGCCCGAGATGGGCTTGTTGATCTTGTTCAAAGAGGCAACCATATGGCAATCGGGCTTGCCGCAAGAGGTGCAGTAAATGACTCCGCCACAACCATGGCAGAGAATAGGTGGAAGGTCACTAACCGTTGGATCGGAGCCAACATCCTGGGTGACACCGGCGGTCTCACCAGCCGAGGTGTTGAGGACATTGCGGAAAACGCAGGTAGACTTGGCGTCCTCGGTGTACTGGCAGGTTCGGCAGGTAAACTGGAGCTTGTGAGCATCCTGATCCTCCTTGGGATAGAGCATGTTGGAGCATTCGGAGCAGAATCGGAAAGTAATCTGCTCGAGCTTCTTGTCGGCTTCGGCACCCTCGTAAGAGGTGGTAGATTGGGGAGTGGCCATTATATCGGTCGCGGTGTGGTTGTTTTGGTGGTGGTTCGAGGTGAACAGAATGATTGCTTGCTTTAATGTAGATGCAAAAAGCAAATGCAAAAATCGTATATTTCAAGCCGAGAGAAAAGGCGAATATTCGCGCGTAAGGTCGAAGCCGAAATGTTGATGAAGGAAGAAGAAAGAAGGGGAGAAATGATGAAAGACGATGTCCTGAGAAAATAGTCCAGGAGGCAGGCAGTGGGAGGGGCTCGCTTTGGCAGCTGTTTTCCGTGTCCCACTTTTATCTTTCAGGTGGGTGAATTTGGATGGCTAGACAGTTGTCTGGTTTTTGGCTTTGTGTGTGCTGTTGGGCAGAGATGGAATTGGGTTGATTGAAGTTACAGTTCAACAAGAGATTGGAGAATGTAGTGAATAAATACTCGTTGTGATTGAGGAGGGTTGTTTGAGGGTTTGTTTGCAGTTTTAGTGAACAAAGATTCAGTGTCAAAATTACAAAGGAAGAAAAGACGGAACAGAGAAAGCTACAGGCGGCTAGTCGGGTTTTGTATGGGTATGGAAATCAGCATGACTGAGGTAACTGTGAACAGAACCAAGGCACAAAGGTTATTCTACAGCTAAGTTTCATCCCATCAGTGGCCTCGTGTGGGCGGTCACACCCGTGTATGTGGGCATTTCTCTTGCAGCGCCTTGCTTGCTGGCGTCAGGGTGTTAGAGGTTGGTCGCCTAGAGCCTAAGAGAGAAAATAATTCGGCCACTTTAGATGGCAATTAGGCTAGTTTATTCTGACGCCCTAAGCCTTACGAATTTTCTGCTACCCTTCTAGCCCAGCTATCTCACTGTTCTCATGCAAGTGGCAAGGCAAAAACACTGGGGACATTGTCTTTCTGACAAGGTTCATTTGCGGTGACTCACGAATCAACAAGTACACAGCTCTTGATTTGATACTGAGCGGTGATGCCTTAGGATCATTTCATCTCGAGGCAGCCAGAACGTGCGTGAAAACACATCTAGGATAGTGGTTGATTGGTTGCTTCATCTCAAACACAAGGCTGGGATGTTCACATCATCACTTGTGCGTTAATCAGGCACAATGCAACATCTGTCACGATAACAACTAAACTATGCACAATGGAAGGGCCCCTATTGATCAGCGAACATGAAAGCGGATGCAGGAACACGCTTTCCACCACCTCAAACGATGTGAGGTACAGACAAGTGATCAATATGTGGCACATGAAGGGCTGGTCGAGGTCCACGAGACCATCACGATCGCACCAAGGCGGGATTTGAGACACGATCAACGAAAAAGGCCTCAGACGCGTCCACGTGTATTGATTACGTAGGATACATGAATTACTGTGAATCTCTCTCTCTGCTAATAGAGGGTAAGACGGGTTCCCCGTCTGATAGGCTTTCGATAAGGTAGTCAGAGTCCCATTCAAGAGCGGGCTGGTCAGATCTCGGTAAACTTACACAAGAATATTCTAAATTTGAGCCTCAGCTTCTGTACGTCACTAGAGCGGTGTTTGTTCAGCTAAATAACAGCCCACTTACACGATAGCTGGTCCTGTTCTGTCTCAAAACTACTGCAAACTTGAGCAGCTTACACATACGGTGTGTGAGTCGAGAACAATGCAAGAAATTGTAGATATACTACGAGCAACTATTGATTGCCCTACGGACGGTAAGCCAACCACTGAATAAGACCTAGCGAATTCGAGGTCAATGGTGCCTGAGTTGCCTCAGCCCTCCCAACGGCAACGGGCTGACTTACACGAGCATCAAAAGTGCAAAGCCCCAACCACAGCCCCGAACCATTAATATCTCACACATAATCAACATCTACCTGCTCAATCCACTTCTCAGCGGCCATCAGGATCTGTCGGGCCTTTCACCGCTCACTTCGTCCAAGCTTTTATAGTGTTTTTTTCGCATTGCTTATTTCTTGTTTCTAGATCTACGCACAGGTAGAATCTCATCAACTAGACTATTGGTCAGCTATTAAAACCAGGGCAGCACCACGTAGCGTTTAACTTCGGGACAAGGTTCAGGGCTAGAGGGAGAGTGACAGGCCTGCGTATCATTCGGGATTGACATGTCCATGCAGGATACGTACTGCAGGTATGTGCTGTTCATGTCTGGATGTTCTCGTTTACCCGACTAGAAGGGTAGGGAGAAAAAGACTGGACGATTTGGAGCTGAGAAGAGATGGCATTATGCTACAGATGGCATTGGGCTTGCTGGTAATGGATGTTAAAGTACGGGAAAGTCGCAAACCGCCATAGAGAATCACGTTTGTATACGCTGATTCAAACACGGCGACTTTTAGTTATGGCTCCAGATTTTCTCATTGGCAATGGATTATTCCATTTGATGGATGCCTCGGAGATCTCTCTAGGCACGGAAAAACCCATTCAGCTCGTAAACTGTGCCACGAGTCTGGTGACGATGAACCCCTTGTTGGAACACCCACTAGACGACCCCATGACCTCTAACCCGGTAAGCATGTCTCTTCATTGGGTAAAAGTCAGAAACTTCCAGAGACTCTCACAGAAAGGCGTCTTGGTTCAAGGGGGAGGATGTATCGCTGCAGGGTAAATTGTCTCTGAGCCTATCATGACCTCCGGTGGATGAAGGACATGGACACCCCGCGTCAAACCCCGCGCGCGGTTGCCATGCGGCGTTGCTGAGGGCGGGGGTAGTACAGTTACAGCGCTGGACCTTTCTGTTTCTGATGGACGGCACGTCATTGTTCCAGTAACGGGAACCTAAAGGGACCCAGACCAGCTCCAGCTCCAGCTTACCTCCATCTTGAACTTTTCACCCAAGACGAATACCCCATCCAAGCCGTATCAAACCCCTCTTATAATCACAACATAAACATAATGGTATGCATCGCGACACTGGATTTTCTTCCATTGACTAACTTTTGCGACGACAGGCTGACACCGGTCTTCCTCCTGGTTGGGAGGTCCGTCACTCCAACTCCAAGAACCTCCCCTACTACTTCAACTCGGCCGAGAAGCTGTCGCGATGGGAACCTCCCTCCGGCACCGACACCGAGAAGCTCAAGCATTACATGGCGACTAACCACAGTGCTGGTTCGCGCCCCGGTGCTGTCCCTGGTGTTCCCGAGGGCAAGATCCGTGCTGCCCATCTTCTCGTCAAGCATCGCGACAGTCGACGACCCAGCAGCTGGAGAGAGGTATGGACCACACTCAACCGACAATACTGTCAACCGCTGACCATTATAGGCCGAGATTACTCGTTCCAAGGAAGAAGCCCTCGAGATTCTCAAGGAGCACGAGGCTAAGATCAAGTCTGGTAGCATCAGCCTTGGCGAGCTTGCTCTTACCGAGTCTGACTGCTCTTCGGCTCGCAAGCGAGGAGATCTGGGATACTTTGGCAAGGGAGATATGCAGAAGGAGTTCGAAGATGCTACCTTTGCTCTTGCGCCAGGCCAGATGAGTGAAATTGTGGAGACGGCCAGCGGTCTGCACTTGATTGAGCGGTAAGTTCTATCCTCTGATTCAATTTTTGGATCTGTACTAATGTGTTTCTAGTCTGGAATAATGCAAAAAAGTATATAAATTGTAAATTGACGAAGCAGAGCGTGTCGTTAACGTCCCTCGCCCGACGATTGTCGAAGATTTCCTTGAGCCCGTGACGCATACGTATAAAGAATAATGGCATTGGGAATCTCGTCTTTTTAATTACTCTGCCAAATCTAATTTTCTACAGTACCCATCCACAACTGGTTTGCCGTTCTATCCGTCTCCCTGAAGCAAGTATAACTCTAAACAAACCAGCCATATTCAACGCGGACATCGTTTATCCAAAATCTAAAGCCCCGTCTGTCTCTATCCGGCCAAAGACAAAACGACACCCTTGAAGGGTTCTACCGTTGTGAAAACCACCGTCATGACGCCGGAGACTGTCATCGCAAGAGCAGCGTACGGGGCAGCGCGACTTTTCGTCTCGTAAAGATACGACACACCCATTGCTGCGCCGTTGATACCGACGGTTATGCCCGCAGATATGGTGAATGGGTCGTCGCCGCTTGCTAGGTCTTGCTGAGCTGATTTAAGAAGGGGTCGGAAGCTGAGGCGTGAAGCTCGGCTTTCTGATTCTGGGAGAGAGCGGGTGGGATTGTCTTCTCGTTTTACACCCAACTTGTCCAGCACGAAGGGGTAACAGAGTTGTCCGAGAATACCGTTGCTGACCACCAGAGCAGCGTTGACACCGAGATTTCCACCCAGTGCTGCCATCGCGGGCTTGGCAAGTGCCAGTGTTGTGCTTCGTGCGGCGAATGCTAACGCTTCAGGGGGGTCTAAGCCGATGAAACTTCCTGCCATGACAGATACGAAGACGTTGCCGGCTGCAGCGGCTGTCGCGATTAGAACAGTCAAGAACCCAGCTAAGCTGAACAACTGACGTTGGCACTCGTATAGTTTGAAGCCCCAGATCAGAATACCGCACTCAAGGATCGAAAGCGCAGCATCACCGGCGCCAAACCAAGGTGTTCCGTCATCTGAAAGGGGTGTTCCCGTGGCCACGGAAGTCCAGAGGACGTAAAGCGGAGTACCGCTGCTAAAGTCCGTAAGCACTTCGGGCAGATTGTCAAAGCCATATGCATGAGCCTTAGCTCGGGTGTATGCCGTCATCAGAAGAGTCGTGAACAGAACAGGATTCATAAGCGTGACGATCGCGTTCTTGAGTTTGGGCATATCGGGACATAGGCTGGACGTCTTGACTTCGCGCTGGAGTCGTAGGGTGAGTGCCCATATGAACCACAGAACACATCCGTCGAGAATGCGGTCTTCGTTGGCGGCTGCGGCGATTGGTGCACCGGCGATGAAGATGCCCATGAAAGAAGCGAGTAGGGGGAAGTTGGATGTCCAGAAGTGCCACATTGGTGAAGCATCGATCGGGTCTTTGAGAGCGACTGATGATCTTTGGCTGACTGTGGCAGAAGGCGCAATGTCCTGTTCGGGCACAGTGTCTTCGGGTGCTGTTCGGTTCTGAACTTTCTCGCGACGAGGGATCATGGGCTGAGGCGTGTGTTCTAGGGATGAATCCGAGAGCCAGCTGATTCCGATCCGTGGTGGGATTGCTGTCTGAGGTTGAGGGAGACAGAAGTCGTCGGGGTCTTGGGTTGTCAATCTTGCTGCGACGGTCATGACCAGCAGCGCCAGTGCAAAGACCATGACCCAAGAAGCAAGATTCGTCACCACTATAAGGAGTCAACACATGCTTCGAGCTCTTCCGTCAAGAATACGCACCGAAGTTGCCGATTATACAGGCGATGTCGCGGCCGCCGAGGATGTCGCCTTCGTTAAGCATGACAAGAGGAATAGGAAATCCTAGTCCCAAATGGACATTGATGAAGTCTACCTGCTTCACCGTTAGTCCTGCAACCCCCCAAAGTCACCTCACTCATACCTTTGACTTGACATAACGTCGATACACATCATCAACACCAGAAAAGCACAAATAAGCCAAAGCCATACAACAAAAAGTCAAAACCATGCCAAAGATAGAAGAAAAGAATTCAAGCTTGACAGGAGCCAAAGCCCTGCTGAGACCCCAAATGATGAGCTCGCTCATGAGGTAGATCACGACAACCCAGCCAAACTCGAGGACATTGGTGGTGATGTAGGTCATTCGCTTCTTCCAAAGTGATGGCAACATGTCTCGGGTGGATTGAAACAGTGAGGAAGGTTCTTTGAGACAGCGGGAGATGTTGGTTCTTGAGGTGGACATGGTGTTACTGAACTGCCCTAGGGAGTGAAGGTCTTTGGGGGGAGAGGGAGAGGGAGAGGTCGTTATGGACACCCTTTCGCAACCAAACTTGCGAGAGGGTGAGGATGATTAAAAAGAATTCGAGGATTGGGAGGGATATTGGAAAGATTGGCCGGAAGATTGGCTATGGGAGTGACAGGACCGTTGCGGATAGCTTCTGGCAGCTGGCAGACGGCCGCACTGCAGTGAATGCCATATCCACTCCACGCTCCATTTACAGTGGTTTGCACTAGCTACTCTGACAAAATATTCCATCTGTCGAATTGTAAAGGGAGATAAAATGTAGGGACCCGAGTATCTACAATCTAGATCGGACTCTGCACAGAAATTGTTTGCGTTTGACGGGAGCGGGAAATCCTCCCGTGTCGAGACTTGATAGCTCGTTTCTTTTCTCTCGGGCTGTATTTCTTTTTTGTGAGGGTTTGTTTGACATGAAACGTCATGAAAGACGGAAATAGTTTTTGTAAGTTGAGACACGACTTAATTCCCCGTGGGGTTGGGCTGAGCTGAGAGAGATGTAATATGGTACGAGATGGGCGAGTACTTGGTGACGCCTTCTGGGTTACTACATGCAGGATGTGGGACGGGAGGTTCAAACGGGTGAGGGGTGTTTGAGATATGATATGGTGTTTGGTAGTTTTCTCTTTTGATGTCTCTAATCTCCGATGGCAATATCTCGATGTGTCTACCTAGACCAGGTATCATGGTTGACATCTTGGGGACATCTTCAGCATCATGGCGATAGCTTTAAGCACAGCCCCTGCATTAACCTGACTTTTGCAAGGAGGAATGCACAACCGTTACGATCTCATCTGCTGCAATGATCAAATTATTACTCAAAACATCAAGATATTTCAGCGTAACCTGTAAGATGCGCTGTAGATGTTACAGTACTCCAAGTGCTGTGACCCCGCTGTCCATCCCACTAAAAAGTGCACCTAATACAGGGGTCCTTCGTTTGACCGCCCAATGTCTCGGATCTTGGGCCGACGTCTCAAGGTCTTTTATTTGTTTTGTTTCAATGTGAGGTTATCTCCAACATCTTTTTCATCATACAAACGTCGCGACACGACACACTGCATTGATATCTCACCGAATGATTGAGCATTACTCTGATCGTGGTCTCTGTCATTAGTCCAATCTGAGTTTTGGACCCCTGAGATCCATACGACTTGAGGCTTATCGTTACGCCGTCTCATCGCACCCAGCAGTATCAGGAACGGATTGCTTACGACACTCACAAGAAGTCTTGTTTGTAACATCAGAGACCGCTTACCTGGAAAATACAAACGAAACGAAACGTTTACTGTTCAACGTTACCTTGAAAAACGCCACTTCGCTATTCCACAGGCCCAAAATGGATTTCAGCCCCAGGGATCGCGCAGAAGCCCTGCTGCTCAAGGCTGCCCGCGCGCACGGCATCCCCGCCACAAAACAAGATGTGCACAGCGCCCTATCCGACACGGCCTTCCTCGAATGGGTGAATCTGCATCTGGCGACAGATAATCTCCTCACGGGTGATGAGCTGGCACTGTAAGCCGTTGCCCTGTTGTCCTTTGTACTCCTTTACTAAGACGGTTGATAGGTATACCGCGCTTGACAAGAGTGGTCAGGTCGATCGGCTCGCTGAGGTGCATGATTTGGGAGAGGTGCAGGCGGTGAATGAAGATGATATTCGTGCTGCGATCGAGGAACTGAATAGGTCCACGGGGGAAATTAATAAGCAGACTGAGACGTTGAGACAGCAGCAGGATGCTCTTGCGAGACTTGTCAAGAAGAGGGATGAGGCGGAGCAGGCGAGGAGGGATTTGGAAGAGGACCGTCTTAATAAGACGAAGCATGCTTTGAAGAAGCTGGTTTTCGAGGTAACACACACCTTTTGTGAAGTGGAACTGTTCTAATTGTGTACAGGTCGATGGTGAGGCGCAGAGCCTCGAGTATCGTGTTGCGGATCTGGAACAGATTGCGAAAAAGTCTCGCGACAATGTGAAAAGGACGGTTGATGGTATTTTTCAATCTGATGATAAACTGCTGTCTAGTTTGCAGAAGTTGGGTTGGGAACTTGATCAGCAGGATCCTGAGGAGGAGAAGACTATTGAGAAGCTGCGGGAGACTTGCATGAGGTATGTTGACCCCCTATCTTCCTTTAATCGGTGCAGTGTTGACTCTTTGCAGATTGATCAAGACTACTGTCGAAACCCTTCGCACAAGACTGGACAGGATCTATCTTGAAGCTATCATCGCAGCAGAGCGCTCAGGGGATGTCAAGGATGCTACTCAAGACGACGTCAAGGCTCTCGAAGAAGAACTCGAGTCGCTTTACTCGGAGATTCTACCCGTCGCACAAATGTCCGCTGAACAAGAGTATCTCGAACCAGCATTAAAGTCAACAGATGCTCAAAGCGGACAAAGTCTGCACCGCTCAGCCGTGGCAGTAACATACGTATGTCCACCATCTCACATAACATCCATCGCTAACATATCTAGGTCAACGAATGTCTAGACCATCTCGTAGACAAAATTACGCTGCTTACAGACCGTGTCGAAACTCTCAAGTCCCACAACGCAGCAGCATCATCAATCATCGCCACCGCAAAAGCAGAATCGTCCGCTTCCTTGTCACCAGAGAAGAAAAAGTCTCTCAGAGCCGCTATGCCAGCATCCCCCATTCGAAACCCCTCGCCAATCCGCATGCGCGCAAACACAGACGTAAACCGTCGCAACAACAAAAACCGGCGTCGCTCCAGCGGTATCCTTGACGAACCCGCCATAGAAGCTCTACTACGCGACCTAACTCTATCACTCCCCGACTCCGAAGATGCATCTATCCAAGACCAGGTTTCTGCGCTGAACAAAGCGTTCGGGGATCGCTCGGGCAAGACGACGGATGTGGCGAGGGGTGCGCAGGAGAGTTTTGAAAGTAGTGTTACGGCGAGACTTGATGATGCGAGGTTGGCGATTCAGCTTTTGAGGGATAGTGTGCTTGCGGAAAGTCCGTTTGGGGAGGTTTTGATGGTTGATCCTGAGTTTGAGGAGTCGGTTGTGCAGTTGGGACGGGATGTGGAAGGTGTTAAGGAGAGGTTGGATGGGGTTGTTGAGAAGAAGGCTTTGGCTAAGAGTGTGAAGAAGGATGAGTTTGTGCAGAGATGGGCGTAGATCAAGATTGTGGTGTTATCCCAGTACAAGGGTGTTCATGTTCAAAGTATATATTCAACTACACATGCAACCAAGCATGATCAATAAACATAGGCTGTGAAAAAATACTATCCAAAGAATACTGTTCTAACCCCTCATATAAATCCCCCGCACCAGCAAGTGCCTCACTCATACTCGGTCTCTCCGTCCTCCTCTCCGGAACAGGATGAACGAACGTCGTTTGCACGCTAACCGTTGTCTTGGACGCACCCTGGTCACCACTCGGCGCTACCGCGTCCATAATATCCGAGTCGATGAGCTGCCAGATTTTTGAAGGTTGGAAACTTATCATATTGTTGTCGTGGGCTTGGCTGGACATTGTTTGCAGTTGATGAAGTAGTTCGCGCTGATACTGTTAGTGAGTGTCGGAAGTGGATGGGAGGGATGTACCTTTTGGATGTTTCGAGGGGAAGGATCGGGCATTGTTTCTAAAAAGTCAATGCACTTTCTATAATTCTCCTTCGATGTTTCTGAGACTTTTGTATCACGCGCATATTGGAATAACCAGGGTATCGTGGCAGTTGCAGCAACCATATCCCCAATCAAAGGATCATAAACCATCAATCCACGATCCATACACGTCTGGACCAATCGCGTAACCCACGCTGAATGGAACATGGCCTGATCAACAGTCTGTTGAAGAAACAACCTCGGCTGCGACGGTCGATTCGCACGGCGTAGAGTAACAAGGTGAATAAAAGGATGATTCAACAGCGCTTGTGTCGCATGGGCCGTTATCTGGAATAATAACCAAGGCGCCCAATATTCTCTATGTCGTTCGAATTCCTCCGACGTTCGTTCTGAGAAGCCTACATTGCGAACAAAGTGTATATGTCCAAGCTTTGACTCAAGATCATACAGCGTATTCGTCAATTGGTAGAAATTGGAGTTTGTGTCAGCTGGATTATCCGCTTTTCCAATATGCAGCGCATGGAGGTATGAAATAACATCTCCGCAGAACGAAACCGCGCGTACAGCATGGGAGGTAATTCCAGGATCGGTCCGCAGATCGTCGCGGATGGATTCTAGGTCTGGCGCATACTCTTCATCGCCTAGATACGCAGGTGGCGAAGGTTCGCGTGCGCTGCGAGGATATTCTGGTTTGGCGTGTGTTTGGGACAACAGTGTAAACCGTGGTGCGAAGCCCTTTTCAAGAATAAAGACACTCCAGTA
Organism: Fusarium humuli; assembly: GCA_004366955.1. Lineage (NCBI taxonomy): Eukaryota > Fungi > Ascomycota > Sordariomycetes > Hypocreales > Nectriaceae > Fusarium > Fusarium humuli. Next base: position 127,222 of record QHKN01000058.1, on the reverse strand, counting down.
ACACCGTAGACTGGCATCGCCTTGAGGATTTGAAGGCGATTCAGAGTATCCTGCTCCACGAACAAGTTCGAGTCTACTCGCTGCACCAATCGTCATCAAAGCAAGCGCCGGTCTTCCTTCTAGGATATCGCCCAGCGCAAGAAGACATAATGCCTGTGAAACTTCCAGCTGTGCTGTTCCTCGCATGGCGAGTTCCAAGACTGTATCACGCGCGGCGCGGGCATGTGAGTGAATCAAGTCAGCTTCTTTAGCGCTGCTGGCATCGTATGGGAGATTTGAGAGGGCTAGTGCGAGGAAGATCCATTGGAGAAACATGGGGAATTTCTCGATACGTTCTCTTAGACCTTCGGGGTTGAAGAGGGGGAGGGGTTGGAAGTAGAGACGTCTTCGGTATTCTTCTACTGCGTTGTCGAGAGAGGTTGGCGATGGGGTGGAGGAGGACCTGGCGATGGTTAGAAGTGAGTTGTTTGGGTAAGAGGAGAGATGCACCATGGTTCGTCGTTAATGTTGATCCTGTTTATGCGTCTTGAGGTCGTTTCTAACACAGATCCCCTTCTATTTGGCATTGACTCGGGTGTCAAGACGGAGCCATTGCTGGATGAAGGAGCCGGCGGCCTATCCGTAGACCTCAATTAGTAACAGCTACCAGTGTTCTTGATGTTTCTTACCCAAGAAGCTCATCTATCTCTCCGACTTGATCTCCAAAGCTGACACGACCTCTTGACCCCGCCGCTCTATACCAGTCAGTACTCGTTCCAGGCATCCACAGAATGACTCACGCTCTAGAAGTCCTCCTCTTCCTCTTAACAGTCTCTCTATTCCTCGGCAAATAAACACAATCCTGCTGCAATCTCTCACAGAAAGAACAAATCGGCCTTTCGCCAGTGCATTTCGTCTTTTTGCGTCTGCGTGACATTCATTAGCTTCTACCCCGGATTTTGAGAGGACCCTGCACTTACCGACAGCCCTCACAGGCCCGCCGAACGGACGATTCGGACATGATGGATCTGCAGGGGATTGTAATTTCAATTACAATGTCAAACTGGGGAAGCGTGTAAGTTGTTTGGTGAGGATGAGGGAGGGAGATTCTCCGTGCCCACCTCTTGGCTTAAGTATCCCGACACGTGACCTGGAATTGGAGATGTAAGGTAATCGGGGTTTATTACAAACCCTGTATTTTATGATTGATTGTCGTATGTTTTTATATTCGTAGCTAAACTTTTGTAGATACGTTCCTGATAACATTTCACTCGTGACTTTATCTGGGACGTTGTTGTGATAATTCTCCGTACCCATGTGCTGAAATACCATGAAATACGATTGGTCAATGCCGCGAACCACGGAGTTTTACAGCAGTTTTCCGTCCTCAGTAGACGACTTACACGCCATTGTTCCATTATAAAGCAAGCTCTTTCTCTTTACTTGCTTTTCTCTTATCTATCTCTTCATCATACACTTCTACCCATATCTACACAATGACTTCTCGCAAACCAGTAGCCAAGAATGAGTCCATCGTCATCGTCGGCGCAGGCGTCTTCGGCCTTTCAACAGCCCTCGAACTTTCAAAGAGAGGCTACAAGAATATCACAGTCCTAGATCGCTATCTTCCTCCCGTGATAGATGGAAGTAGTGTCGACATCTCACGCGTCATCCGCGTAGAATACGCAGATCCGTTCTACGGGAAGATGGCGCGCGAAGCACTCGACGGCTGGAACGGGCAGTATGCGGAGCACTTCCACCAGTCAGGTTTCGTCATGCTTTCTGAGAAAGCGGGCAATACTTTTGCTGAGCAGAGCAAGACTGCGAATAAGGAGTTGGGTGATGAAGTTTTGGAGGAGTATGAGGATGCGAGGGATATTAAGAGGCAGTTTCCTGCTGTGCAGGCCAAGTTGGATGGGTTGAAGGCTTATTATAATAAGACCGGTGGTTGGGCGGATGCGGAGGGGGGAATACGGCAGTTGGCTATGGAGTGTAGTCTTGCTGGTGTTTCCTTCATTACTGGTCCGAGAGGAAGGGTTGTGTCGTTGAAGTACAGTGGACGAAGAGTCACTGGTGTCAACGTTGCTGAGGGAGAACCCATTGAAGCTGCGCAAGTCATCCTTTCTACAGGAGCGTGGTCAAACCATCTTCTACCCATTAGCCATGCTTCTTCAGGTTCTGGTCAACCAGTCGGTTTCGTCCGCTTAACGCCCCAAGAAGCTGAGAAACTGGCAGACATGCCCGTCATGATCAACCTCAGCACTGGAGTCTTCATCTTCCCACCCACGCCAAAGACACACATTCTCAAGATCGCACGTCACGGGTATGGATGGGCGACTGAGTTCGACGTCAAAGATCCCCTCGGTGAATCCAGAACCGTCTCAGCGCCTAAGAGCGATGAGAATAACGCTACAGCAAACTACCTCCCTGAAGATGCGGAGCGAGCTCTCCGCGAGGGTCTACAGCAGCTTGTCCCCGAAATCGGTAACCATGAGTGGTTGAGACAGCGGCTTTGCTGGTATTCTGATACACCAGAGGGAGATTTTATCGTGGATTATCATCCCAATCGTGAGGGACTTTTCCTAGCAACAGGTGGTGCTGGACAGTAAGTTACCCCGACCAGTTGAGGTAGAGATATACTGACAGATTATAGTGGTTACAAGTTTTTGCCGATTTTGGGACGGTATATTGCTGATTGCTTTGAGGACAAGGCTTCTGCTGAGTTGAGACATAAGTGGAGGTTGAGAGCACCTACTGGGAAGGACATGGTGAAGGCTGGTGATGGAAGTCGCGGTGGTCCTCCTTTGCGAAAGTTGGCGAGGTGGGAACAGGCTAAGCTATGAAGAGATGAATTGTATTATTAGATAGATACTAGACTAGAGCATATCATCTTGTCCGACACGATCAGGAGTAACACTAAGATCTACGGCTTCAGTCAGATTGTACGAGCAATCCGTTTGCTTGCGCACGAGCTGTATGAGCAACCTACGATAGGCATTGGAACATGTCACGTCTACGTTTACGCATGGCCCCTACGGTGGTTTGTTGGTGCTGTATTATATGGGATATCGAAATATGTGTGACATGGAGTATCCCGTCGCTCTGGACTTTACTCACCAACCTGCCATTCTTAGCCAAGAGGAGCACAGGTGAAGGGACTCTTGACAGTTCCGTGGTCGTACTGGTCCATCTGCGGAATATTAGTCAATGTTTCATGAAGTAGTACTTTGCTGGGTGACTTACGATATCGACGACTGAAGAGTAGGTTCCAGCGACCAAAAAGACAAGACCGAGCATGAAAATGATGATGTTGACGATCGCAATGGGAAGGTTTTTGCGGCTGTACCACTTTCCTTTCTTGAGGAGCATAAACCACATAGTCGCAGGCCAGTACAGCGTGAATCCAGAGTTAAGCAAACTGGATGTAATAGCGATCAAGTCGCTAAAGAAGGGAATGGCCTCAGCAATGACAAAGCCGACCCAAGTAAAGATACTGATCAATATCAACCAAGAGATCCAGCCCTTGGGGGTGTTGATATACTTGGCGATCGAATTCTCATGGACACGGCCATGGATGTACCGCACAGCAACAGTGGTGTTGATAGACCCGCTGATGAAAATAACCGGTAAAGCGACGCCAAAGGCTACCTTTGCGACGAGAGGTCCTGCGGACAAAAGAGCAGGGGACTTAACATCGACTCCAACGAAGGAGTAAATGAGAGCGCCTGTAAGGGTATAGATGAAGATTTCTAAACCGCCAAGCGTCCAGATAGCTTTCATGTAGTCGGTAGGCGTATGCATTTCGTCCATGAAACTGAACTGTGAAATGGAGAAACTGTACGCGAAGAAGATATTGCAAATCGCAATAAACGCCTGCGCGAACGTGATGTCCTCCTTGGGCCAAGCAGACCAGTTCGTTGGTTCGGGTGATTCTCCAGCTTTGATGCCCGTCGCGATGATGGTGATACCGATAGCAGCAATGATGGACACAAAGTCAATGTAGCCAAGAATAGCCACCTCTGCAAAACTAGGCGGTATCGCGAGAATGAGAAGGAGCACGGCAGAGACGACGCCCCAGACAAGACTGCAGATGTTGCTTTCTGTGAGTGTCGAGAACGCGATTGTTCCTGTTAAACAATGCGAAGCGGTAAGAAGCAAAAGCTGAACCGTAACCATGCCTCCAAAGATCTCGGCACCCCATCGTCCAAACATGAGACCACCAGCAGCAGGATAGTGCTCTACATGCGGGTATTTAACCTTGACCTGACCAACTATGTACGAGGTGTAAATAGCGATGAGACCAATACCCACTGAACAAATCACACCAGCGACCATGCCCAGCGTAGCAAAAGCACCAGGAATAGAAAGGGATCCTAGGGCGACGGCCTGGACGATGAGGACGATTGTCAGGCGCTTCCAGCCTAGACGGTTGAATTTCGCTTTTCCGTCGAGGATTTTGCGTTTTTCGAATTCCGTTACTTCGCCGATCATTTTTTCGCTGGTTGAGTCCGAGTCTTGGGGGGTGTTGTCGGAGAGGATGTTGTTGTCGGTTTGGGGAGTATCCTTTTTCTTGTTGGCGGGCTCGGCCGCGGGAGTAATGTCGTTGTTCATGTTGTTGGTATTGTTTAGATTATCCGTAGATCTCTCATTGTCACACAGACGGTTGAATGAATCGAATTGTAGAATCCGAGAATGCTTGTGGTTGTGTTGTATGTAGAGAAGGGTAAGTGAGTGAGTGGGACACGTCAAGTTTTGTATTAATGCTAGCTAAGGTAGGGCAACATGATGACTCCCCTTTAGACCGACGTCGGACGTGGAGATTAAACCTGTCATTGTAAAAGCTGGGAAGAGGCAAGAAAAGTCTGTCAGTCCATGTCATACGAAAGGACCACTCCACGATCCATGGAGTCCAAAGTGGATATTTCCGTTGGTGTTTTCTAGAAAAAGCTTCTTTTTGAGGCTCTTGGTTGGTTCGGTCTCGGATAGATCCACCAGCTAACGTCAGTAGTTTGAACAACCAGTAAAATCTGAAGAGTTTTCTTTGTCATTATCAACTCCGTAACTTCACTCTCACTTGTAAGACATAGAATATTTATTACATCTTTAACAATGAGAATTCAATTGAAGAACGAGTCTTTGCTAGATCCCTGGATAAAAAACAAGGTGATCGTCTTTTGTGGATTCTCTTACTCAAAAGTCGGTCCATTTTACCTAATTGCTCATAGCGGAGGGGCCGAGTCATAAGATGATATCCTTTTTTCGCCCCTGAGACGCGGAGCCGATTATGAGCTGAGCTGAAGTCGTTGAATGCCGGGGACATCAGAATGCGGTTGTTCAGGGTCTAAAGTTTATATGGTCAATATCAGCCTTGCCTATATGCATTGCTTTAGTGCTTGATCTGCACTGCAGTGACGGTTATAGACGGCACGACTGTGAAAAGCGGTATGGTATTAGAGTGGTCGGTCGTTGATGCTATGGACTCGGCGACGCTTTTACATGCCATCTTCCGAAGAGCCGCATCCCACGATACAGCAACACTCTATTGGTAATATGAACGAGCATGACCGTTTTTACAGACGTCTTCCCCAGAAAGATCTGCCAACTCAATCAAGGTCCCGTGATAAGCTTCTTTCGACTGCATGGCGCGCTGTGTAAGCCTTCAAAGCGGCGTATTGCATGCTTAGCTAAGGTAAAATAAAGGTAAGAATATACCAAGTATCGTCCGGTTGCACATTCTGTGTACGACTGCAGCCGATATTGTCTCCGAACAACTGAATAGCTGAAATTTGAACAGCTGACGCAAAAAGACCGCTTACATTAGAGCCAGACATCTGGGCAATTGAACCAATCCTTGTCGTTATTTGGAACTTGCAATGCTGCCTGTTGGTCCTCATGACTTATCTTTGATACGAGGGGATCCCTTCTTCATAACATTGGGTGATAACCATGCAGAGTATTGATACCCCGCGCGTAGACGGCCTATAACCAGACTAGAAATCAGCCAGCTTTACCAGGTTTAGAGCATAGCCTTGATAGCCTGAATGCTGAGCGAGTGACTCTGAGACATTCGTTTCAGGATAAAAGAGTATACATCCCCTTACAAGTTCCAGTGCAGTCATTTCAAATTCTCCCAATCGCGGGTCTCAATATGGCTGCACCACTACACAGAGAGACGTCTATCGGTGCGGGTGGTGATGATATTGAACTCTACCCTGCCGAAGAAGAAAGCCTGCTGAATGAGGTGAATTCTCCGCTACTGAGGTATGTGATTGATCCTGATTTTATCCTCACAATTAACCAAATTATTAAAGTAACAACGAATCTCGCTTTGCAAATGCCATGGAACTTTCCAAATTCATCCCAGACCTCGATCCTGATCACGAGCGCGCCAAAACATTGAGAGTGAGGATGTCTAAGAGAAGCACTATGTTAAAGCTTCACTTAAGTACAGCGTTCTTGGTAGTTCTCTTATTGTTGACTTTCTTGATCTGGGCAAATCTTACATATGCCCCTGATGAAAATGGTGTAGGGACATTTATGTTTGGCCATTGCTCTCAGACCAGCGCCATTAACACTGCCGTACACGTTCTTATCAACGTCATCTCTTCCTTATTCCTAAGTACTGGCAACTATTGTATGCAAATCTTAATCGCCCCATCTCGGGAAGAGATAGATACCGCGCACCAAAAGGGTCGAGCTCTTGAGGTTGGTGTTCCAAGCATTAAAAATTTGTTCTACATTGAAAGGAAGCGGACTGCCGCATGGTGTGTGTTAGGAATTCTTTCAACAACTCTGCATATCTTGTAAGTTATCAAGTCTGGAATAACATGCTCCTGGCCGAAACTAAAAAGAAGTCTGTGGTTAGCTGGAACTCGTCTGTCTTCACATCTCTACCGGTAGTCACGATTCCCCACGTGCTAGTTACGAGCGACTTCCGAACTTCATCTGACAACTGGACAACGTCCGATCCGTTGACAAAAGCGTCTTGGTGGACACCACCGTCTAAAGAAGATCAAACTGCGATCAGTATAGAATCCCTATACTCTTTGCAGGATCAAGCCGTTGAGTTTACCAGCATCGATAAACGTTCCTGTATCAAAAGCTTCGTCAACCCATTGGAATCAACAAGATCTGTTATCGTTGTGTCTAGCAACATCACAACCCTTCAAAACAACGGCTCATCACTTATCGACGGCTATATAAGCAGTTGGGAGGAATGGTGGGCATGGTCTAATGGGTGGGTATGCTCAGCATACCAGACTCACGACTTCAAATATTGCACATTGGAGTGGGCGGATTCTTTTGCAGATGACTGGACAATTATGTCTCATGTCCCAGTTGGTATCGATTACTGCTTGGTAAGTGACGGAATCAACAACAAGGAAAGGTGCGGACTACACTACAGCAAAGATGTTCTTGCCATTTTGTGCGTTTGCACCTTTTTGACAACCTTGATGATTACTTGGACTTGGGTGCATCATCGCCGAACCAACAGGATACCAGACAGTAAGAAAGCGAAGAGAACCATGATAACCATCGGGGATGCCATCCATAGCTTCCTTGAGAGTCCGCTTGATGAGGATCGAAGTCTACAACTTAATGATGATGAGGTCGGAGCGGTCAAAGTCTGTCGAACAGAATGGAACCCAAAACGCCGCATCATGTGGCTCCAAGCTGTAAGCAACCGAACATGTGCATTCTCCTTTTTACTGTAAGTGATTGTCATCAATCTTAAGACACGCGTTGACGAAATCAACAGATTTTCTGTTGGTATAGCAACCTGCATTATTTTCGTTATTTCGTCTTATACTACTCTTGTTCGTCAAGGACTCGACTCCAAAACGCTGTGGGGTCGAGGCTTTGGGGTTCATCCAGCTATGACAGGAATCAATGACCTGGGTTCTCTAAGAGAGACTCTTACGAAGACAAAGACCAGAGCGATGTTGACAAACATAATTATCGCCAACAGTCCCCAGCTATTGGTCAGCTTCCTCTACCTGTTCTACAACAACATCCTTACTCGCCAGCTTGTTGCAGATGAGTGGGTTCGTTTTCTTTATCCAGGTGATAAGAAAGTTTTGAGAGTTTCTTCTCCAAAGGGCATGCAGCGCTCATCATATTTCCTCTCTTTGCCACTTAAATATTCGATACCACTCATGATCGTTTCTATCACGATTCATTGGCTAGTGTCACAAAGCATCTTTCTCGTTCAAACGAGTGCGTTTGGACCGGGCAGACGCGGCCTGCGTATACCCTACTTTGACGATTCGACAAGAGGATACTCGATCCTTGGGTCGACATTGGCAATCTCTCTGGCTTTAATCTCAATCGCGCTACTAGTTGCGAATTCATGTTACAGACACTACCGTGATATCCCCCCAGGCTTTCAACGCATGGGGTTCAACAGCAGGACATTGGAGGTCATGTGTCAAAGGCCGCGTCTCGACAAGGATGCCATGTTTTTCCCAATAAGAATCGGCGTGGTCTCGGGTCTCGAAGATCGACAAGCCCAGTTAGTCTTTTCAACCGATACTGAGATGCAAAAGCCGGTGCAAAAGCAGCGATACTTGCAACCAATATTCATAGAAAAGCCCTTTTGCAGGTCTACAGTAATGGAATCAGCACAGGCTCGAGTATATGGCATTGTGTTGTTTCTGACGAGGGCTTGGAAATGGCTATGCTTATCTATGAGGCAAGGTTGGGGAAAGTAGTACTAAAACAGCAAGTTTGAGATTTTGGAACGACGTTCTCTTACATTGAAGTCAATGGTAGTGTCTCACACAGCAGCTAAGGTTGTTGAATCAGTTCGTGTCTCTCCGGCAACTCAACGTCACAAGGCTATTAGAAGGAACCGTGCGATAAAACGAAATCTTGCATGAAGTGATAATCGACAAGACAACTCACTGCTTCTTGAGCTAACTTTATTATTCGGGTAGACAGGCGCCTCAACATGCCTTACTTTTGAAGCTTATGCAAAGAAGGTCAGGCATACTGGCGAAAGCTCTCATAAAAGTCCAACTCGATAAATCGTTCCTAAATTATATATCTTCCATTCATTAAGTCCTTATCACCTATAATTAACACGAGGTTGCCATACCATAGACGCCATCATTAATCGTGTCATAACACATCCCATCGTCCCTCATACCAAACGCCATCGGACTAGCCCACTAGAACTTGGGCATCTTTCTCTTCGCCTTTGACGAACTCCCATTAAGCAAGAAATAAACAGGCAAAAACAACAAAGACCCCATAACGCACAACCAAGTACTATACAACTGCCAAATCCTCCACAAGAAGGGTCCTAGCCCAGGACACAAGAACTGAATGCAATCGGTAACGGGATACAAATCTTCTTGACTAGCAATATAGTACTTTGCACTCTGTCGTCTAGGTTTTGAATCCTCTGGTGCTTCGTCTTCGTCTGAGGATGACTCGGGTGATAATTGCGTAAGTTGAAGAACCGAGACGAGACGGACTGGTGCTTTGTACAGTGGTATGAACCAGAGTGCGAAGGTTTGACGGAGGGAGACGTATAGAAGGCCACTTTTTTGATCAAAGGCTGGCAATAATTAGTCTTGCAATTCACTATCAGTTGGGTATTTGTTACCTGCTGAATCAACCTGAATGTCGATATGCGGACTTAGAGTGCGATACCAGCGATAAATCCCCAGTATCAATTGAATAGACTCTAGACCCCCTGCAAGAGGAACTTGTCCTTTTGATATAGATGGGACGTGGCAGAAGGGATGTGTGAATGAGGCGTTGGGTAGAAAGTAGTCTCGAAGAGCTGACTCCTGGACATCTGGTGAGCCTTCAGTGAGAGACTTGATGACCCCGCCGATTTCTTTGACTATGAGGTGTAAGTGATTGCGATGTTATCATGTCATGAGTTCTTACCTGGATGCTCCATTTTAGTTTGCTATGAGTGTTGATTGCTCAGGATATGAATGCAAGTAGTAGTCTGTATTGCTTAGTTTGGTGGATTGAGATGAGAGATGAGTTTGTGAAGGGAATTGAGTGAGGCAACGGATCTTAAAGTAATAATCCAAGCTTGGAATGATGAGGTTTATTGCTGTTTCAGCCGTGTTATCCGTGGTCTGATCTCCATAGCATCTCTATCTATTCAATCCCTGGAATTTGAATCATTGAGTCGTCATGGTCAACTTTGGCATGTGAAAAATTGACGTCATGACGACGCCAATTGAGTTTCACATGCAACTTCCCATCACAGCTTTATGAGCTCGAAATTCCGTTCCGCTTGTTTTCATTTCTTCAACAGTTACAGGATCCAAGTCGCATCATTGTTGTGATTATGGCTTCGAACCCAGGTCTCGTCAATCCAATCCTCCACCCCTTCATTTTCCTCTTCCAGATCTTTCAATGGCTCACAGATAAACTCCTCTCTCCCAAACCGCCCAGTGAAAACGCAAGGCTGGGTCACGATAGACCTAAAATTGCGGTAATTGGTGCTGGAATCACCGGTGTTACTTCTGCGGCTCATTGTATTGGCCATGGCTTTGACGTTGTAATCTTTGAAGCTGGGTCAAAGGACAATGTTGGCGGTATTTGGAGTGTAAGTACCTCACCTCACTTTCCAAAGTGACCAATTACTAAAACGTTGCAGCGCGTCAATGAAACTTCTGGTCTTCAAATCCATTCACTAATGTATCGTTTCCATCCTTCCGTCCAGTGGGACAGAGGATATCCTGATCGTCAGCAAATTGTCAGCCAGGTCAGACAACTCTGGGAACGCTACGGACTTAAAGAAAGAACGCGCTTCAACACCAAGATTGAGAAAGTTTATCAAGATGACCAAGGAAGATGGATCGTGAATAATCCTGCCATGGGTCGTTTTGGTGGTGTTATTGCTGCCGTCGGAACTTGTGGTGCGCCCAAGATGCCAAAGATTCCTGGGATGGAGAACTTTAATGGTCCGATTTATCACTCTAGTGATTTAACTGGGTATGTTTTTCATCCTTGGAGCATGAGATTGAGGACTGACTTGTTGTAGAAAGGATGTCAAGGGTAAGAAGATGGCCATCATCGGCGGTGGTGCTTCAGCAGTTGAATCACTCGAATTCGCTTTCGCAGAAGACGCCGCCAAAGTGAGCATTCTCTCCCGCTCAGATAAATGGATCATTCCTCGCAACATGGTCGTCGATGCTCTTCTGAGCTTCAACATCTTTGGTCACGAGACTATTCTATCTTTCATTCCCGAGTTCTTCCTCCGCAAATTCTTCTACAGAGACCTCGAGAACATCGCCCCGGACAAAAGCCAAGGCTTATTCATGGAGACTCCGATGGTGAACTCGGAAGTTATGGATAAGCTAAGAGAGGGTAAAGCAGAATGGGTCCGCTGCGATATCGATGAGTTTGTCGATAGTGGTGTTCGTGTCAATCGTCGTGCGAAGGGTGTTCCACAGGGCGGTCCAGGACACGAGGAAGTCATCGACGCAGATATCGTTGTGATGGCAACAGGCTTTAAACGACCTTCTCTCTCATTCCTCCCGGACGATTGCTTCAAAGAACCTTACTCAGCACCAAACTGGTATCTCCAAACCTTCCCACCCGCACACCCCAGCGTCTCAGCCATCAATTGCACATACGTCAACGCCATCGGCACAGTAGGCAATTGGCACATTGGCATCTACACACGAATTCTTCTCATGTTTCTCATGGATCCTTTTTCTCGACCTAGTCCGTTCTGGATGCAGCGGTGGATCGACATGACCAAGACTCTGAAGCTAAGCAGTCCTACTGGTGCTTTTGACTTTTTTACGTACCTTGAGCTTGTGTGGTGGTTTTTCTTTTGTGTTGTTATTAACCCTTTTCGATGGAAGTGGGCTATTTTTGTTTTCTTTGGTATTGGGTTTAGATTGCCCAAGGCTGTTGTGAGTCAAGAAGAGAGAATTACTAATGGGAATGGATATCATGCTAGGGATGAAGGACGAAGTCTGTAGTCTTCTGTCACGATTCAGTCACTGCAGGCATACGGACATTGTTGAAAAATGAATTCGTATATGTTGGATTATTATGACCATCATTAATCCTAGCTATAACAAAAGAAAAGCGCTATTTTCTATCCTCTATTGTTCCTTGTAACATCATCGCTAACTTGATATTGGCCAATGCCAAAGTCCTGCTTCGTGGCGAATGCCTCGTAGTCGTTGGGTATAATTGAATGGGTATTTTTTCGTTGTTTCGAGGATGTCGGTCTTGCCGACAGTGTATCCTCGAAGATGTTCATGCGACTCGGCGCTTATTTTGTTTCGTAAATATGTAAAGTTCCTGACTCCTGGCCAGTTGTTGTTACACAGCTTGGCCGTAAGTAACGACTGTTTCTCTGCTGACTTCAATGCCACCAACACTGCTACTGTGCTTAGTGCTGAAACTAACCACAGCTGGTTCTGGCTTTTGCGTGAGAGATGGTAATCTATCGCCAGCACTGTCAATACTCTCTGGTCTTGATTCCTCGTCGTGAGGAAGACCCTGCTCAGGATCTCTGTACCATAATCTTGTCTCGTCATCAACGAGGCCGGACGTCTTTCTGTTCGTCAACTCATATGACTCATCGCTGCCAGTTGGGTTGCTCTTGCTTTTCTCCCGGTGACTGCTGTTCTTGGAGGCCTTGGGCGAAGAACGCATTCCAGAGTGGATAAGGAAGGGGATGTAGCGCTTGAAGAAGGGCTTGAGGGCAGGGATTGAGACAACAACGATGCTGAGGTTGACTTCGATGAAACTCAAGATGAGTTGCGGTGGGAGATTCCATGTGTAATCGATGGTCTTGAGCATGGGAAGTGTAATAGTAAGTCTTCGGATGGTAACCCCAATGATAGAACCACCCGTAGCAAAAAGAACCGCAAGTCCAACCTTTTGCCGTCTCGGAATCTGCAAAGGCTGGACAATGCGGAAGGGAATGACCATGAGAAAGGTATCCACGACGACACTGCATGTGACGAGGTATATAACGAGGATGCTGAGAGAATAGCACTTGTCCTGCTGCAGAGGATCCCAGCCTGCGGAAATGGGCCAGCAGCGGAAGATGACGATCATGACATAGGTGAAGTTGTAAGCGACGACGAGAGCCATGGTGCCGTAGACGGCTCGACGGACGAATTTGTCGGGAGAGATTCGGAGGTAGAAAGAGAGGACGGAGAGTTTGGAGAGGGAGATGGTGGCGCAGTAGATGAGGTTTGCCGCTGTGCTAGTTTGCCAGAATTTGGGGACGTATTCTACTATTGTGATATCCCACATGTGATTTCCAACACCAAGGGTGAGGACTGAACGGTTAGCTGAGGTTGCTAGACAAGAGCTATTCATATACGTACGCGTAAGTGTAGCTGCCAAAAAGCCAAAAGAGAATATCATACTCGCTATGCATAGATCTATCCACCTCAGTTAGCTTGACTCTATTCCCAAATACACCAAAACTTACAATCATCAGCTCCCAAAGGTCCCTTAACCACCCACTTCCTCGTAAATATTCGAATAATAACAATAATAAGCGCAAAACCCGTCATAGTAGCACCAGCGGGCACAACACCGCCAGCGCTACTAGGCGGGTTTTCTGGTTGTCGTGTATATCCCGGCGGCGGATCCATGAGATAGACTTGAGGAATCATACCAAAGGGCAGCTGCATCTTGACGAACGGCTTCTTCTTTATACTTTTGGGGGGAATGCCAAGGTAATATATGTATGCACCCAGAGAAAAAGTAAAGTTGTATTTTAATATAAATAAATGGAGTAAACCAAGTAGATGAGTTCGGGGTATGCACGACCTTATATCTTGGACAAGGAGCCGGGTTGTTGTGAAAGGTGAGACATGCAGAGGGAAATCTACATAAATTACAAAGTGCTTATGTCTCTTTCAATCTATCATATTGTGGCTATAAAGAGACAGGCCGGGGAGTCCTTACCAAGGACCACTAGTTGTAGAATCGTTCGACTGAGAGTAAGAAAAGATGACATCTCATTCTGGGTCCGTAGAGAAAATACAGTCGAAAGAGGAAAAAGAAACGAGTAAAAATGGTCTTTACATTGTTTGCTTTTGTCGCTTTTTCGCTCTTACACGTAAAGAGGTCCCCATGTAACCCTACCCTTGTGAATCCGGAGTGGGTATGGGGAAAAGAAAAAGAGGAATTACTTGAGAGAACACTAGGGACTAGTTCCTGGGCTGGATTGCCTATGGCGTTGTGATTCGGAACAGGGGACCAACGAGAGATGAGATCTATGGCCTCAATTTCGATTTGCTGCAGGATAGTTTGAGGCTCATGCAGACGGTGTCTCACCGGTTTCTTCAGCATTATATCACAACTATCACAACGAAGTGCCAAGAGAAAGCAGAGCACAACGATATGTTATACCGAGTACCAGATCAGGATCTTACCTCTGTGTGTCAGCCAGGGTTTGCAGCTTGCTAGGGATTACTTTGTGATGCATCACGGCAGTCGAGGGTTGTGGAGGATCTGCTTGTTGCTGTCTTGCCAAGAAAGTCTATCCGGCAAAGACAAAAGACTGACAACTGTGGATTTCTTTTTATACGGAGAAAGTCCCTTTCTATTCCATCGCCGCCGTCGCTTGAGTTGCCTCTTTCGTGATCGTGTTAAGGATCAATAGACTTTTGGAACTGATCTACTTGCTCAAACCCTCTGTCCTCTTCTATGAATTGAACTCGAGTCGAGTCTGATGAGCTAAAAATTCAGACGAATATAAGCGATCGAAGGATCTTATCCTAGTTGCTTCCCCAAGCCTCATACCACTCTGACGGCCAGCCCAAGAATTCGAGATAATATAAATCACTTTGAACTACCAACAGGAAATGTCGACAGTGACATGCAATCTAGAACTGCATGTGTATCCTACCTCGGCTCGCCACTGAGATGCATATAGCTGACGTCTATTCATCCTTTCTTTTTATTCTTTTTCGTCCTTTCTTTTTCGGACCCCTGTCCTGGTTTTGCCGCATTGTCACACACGATCTTGAATGGCTCTTGGTCCCTGGCAGCCCTGGCTGGATCCTGTTACTGTAATTAGGTACGTACACAATTACTTCCCAGTTCCTCGTCTGTTTCTCGTTTCGATGCGAGACATTTGTCTTATTTGTCTTATTGGTCTTATGCCTTATGCATGTCTCAAATCGTTTGTTGGCCTATTTTCCACCTTATACCACGATCGTGGCGGTAGACAGGTTCTTTTTATCTATTGCGTAGACGATCAAGTGAATCATATAAATTAAGGTGATCATTCTCGCAACTTTGACAATCTTCAGCAGACATGATACGCTAGTTAGCATCCACAATGGGCACCAGATTGCCAGATGCCACTATACGAGTCGAGTGGACTTATTCCGTAATCAATGGAGGTGTAGCAGTTTTCTCTTCCCGCGGGGCAAGTAACTGATCCGGATCCGAAAGCGGTCAAACAGACTGGGTCAGAACTGGAGTTGTAGAAAAAGCAATTATATATATCTTGCCAAGCTCGCTCACACCCTCTGTGGTCACAATGCAGGAACAATTGCAGAATGTCTCAGCGCCTCCTGTGTGTTTGTCTATATCACATCACATGGCATAACAGTCTATATAATCATCACTCCCTCCAACATTCTCTCCAGGTTATATCGATTGACTGTTATATCCAGCCCTTCAACGAAGCCCAGGTATTACAGTACTTCGCCTGTGTAGGTATTTGACCCCTGTTATCACGGCCCGTAGTCCCCTGAATCATAAACCCCTGCCCAGAAAAGCCGTTGAGAAGAGTGGGATAGCCTTGTCAATTGGATTCCTCTTTTAGACCGGACTTTGCTTTGACAGTTTTGCACTCGGCCGAGCAATACCGTACCATGTTGATTAGGAAAGAATGGTCTGTTCGTTCTCGAGATAGGACAAGTTTTGCCTCTTAACCACTTACGAATACAAAATATGCCCAGTCATATTTTCAACAGTCTGTCTATCCACTTTCTTCGCAAGTTTGCCTTGACAGGGATGTCAACGCCGCGTGTCAGATATCTATTTTTCTTTTTAACTTTGGTCATATATCAATTGCCACGCGCCTCGCCTCGTATGAGGACGAATGTCTTTTACGCGATGCGATCGAAAGAGGCTTGTAGAGTTCAGACATGCAGATACCGGCAGGCACGTGGGCAAAGAAAGACAAACATCAGAGACATCAATGGCCAGTGCACGTATGAAGGTAATTACTATGAACGCATCATGAGAAAAACCAAGGTGTCTGCGGGTCTGAGAGAATAACCGGGAATCTTTGGCAGACTGATGGGGTTACATTACATAGTGAAGAGCCTCCTGATCATCATAGGATCCTCAACTGTAACCTCCAAAGCCTGCCAAGCTTTTGTCAAATGCAAATCCATCCGTGATACTGAAACTCAACCAGAAAACCCGTCTATCCGTACTATACCAGTGAAGTAACTTATTACAGTACCTCAAAGCCCATCGTCTAGAATTTTATCCGGTCCACCGTCCGTCAGGTAAGACTCGAGTGGAGACAACGTTTACTGATATATCATGTTTCATCTTTTTTCTACCATTTCTTTTCTTGGACTTGACCATTGTTACGCACATATTCCTCACGGATGTAGTTCGTGCACAGCGCCACTACTGCTACCAGGGTGCAGTACGAGTGTTTGGAGTGAAAAGCCGTTGAGATCCAATCTTGCATGTCAAACGCCACCAGATTCTCCGAGTCAAGTCACCTCTAGTTTACGTTTACATAGGTAGTTGGTTTACAGCACGGTCGTGGATCGACTGTCACGCACACAATTCGAAACTCAAGTTCTGATAATCCAAGGTCTTAATAAACCGCCCCTGTATTAATATTACAATGTACACTTTCCGTCATATATCTCTTTCTCGCGTCTAACCCGGGTTCACACGTAACAAGGCAAACATATAGTATAAGCAGTCGTAACGCATCCGTCATTTACACCATCCCATCTTAGCGTTTGGTCATATAACGTAAACCCCCAATCAACTACTCCTTGGCCCTAAATCTAGACTTCTTCCGTTCCTACAGCCTCGTAACCTCCGCGATCTCGTCGGCCAGTCAATGTCATAAGACTAGGACTCTCGTACATGGCGGTGTAATCGACGCGCTCGCCACCGAGAACAGCAGATCCGTTCTCTCGCTGCCCGAAGATAGGCGCGGGATCGCACCAGAAATCTTTGCAGTTGGTGATGCAGCCCTTGCTGTAGGGGTTCTTCTTCTTGCGCTTGTTCTTGCCAGACACGGCACCTCTTCCTGTGATGGTCTCGATGAAGGGGTCGACTCCGAGGGTTCGGCTCAGTGATTTGAGGATGCCACCCTTGTGCTTGTGAGAGTGAGCAGCAGGGGGTGCTGCAGCTGATAGAGATGGGTGGTTGGGGTCAAGAGGTGCGCCAGTAGATGTGAGAGCAGTGATGTTGCTACCATCACGGATACCAAACATGTTCTCGTATGTTGTCATCGCTCGGGCGACCTGGATGAACTGAGTGAACAGAAGCATGGTGACCCAAAGCAGCTGTAGCGTGATCCAGATAGCCAAGATTGAAGTGTATGAATCGGCATTGATGTACTTGCACAGTGTAGGGCTAAGGACATTGCAAGTCTCTGAAGCATTCTTGCTGATAGTGTCAAAGTCTGCAAAGATTAGCGTACTGGTTCGTGGATCAGGTAACGTCAAGGGAGCTTACAGTAGTACAACAAAAAGTCGTAGGAGACGATACCAAGAGTGAGCGAAATGAGGTAGAAGAAGAAGTGTCGGTGGTTATTGATACCGACACAGTTGTAAACCCACGGGCAGTGGCTGAACACGTTAGTTAGCACATATCATGTATGGAAGGACATTTACTTACTGGTCATGCTTGGCAACGCATCGCTGGCAGCGACGACAATGCTTGCTTCGAAGAGGTGTCTGAATCATGCAAGTAACACAAAAGTTCGTCTCATCGTACTTCCACTGAGCAAGGAGCTCATCGATAACAGCCTTTTGCTCAGCAATGCCGTTCATCTTGGGAACGAAACCAGGGTCATATCTCATGCTGGCGACATAGAAATACGCTGTAAGACCAAAGAAGACGGCGAAAAAGAGGTTGAGAAATCCGTGGCCGTGGCCTTCGGTTGCGCCAAGGGTCGTCGTGAAAAGGACTGTCGTCAACCAGTTCACACCCGTCCAGAAAAGTGTGGCCGCAAAGATTCCAGTTAACCAAGGCTAGATGAGTTAGCAGAGGTTTACAAGTTAGACGCTTGAAACATACCGTCTTGTGGAAATGTCGCATATCTGAAGGCGCATACTCCAACACTTGCTGAGCAACCCACTGGATACCGTAAACAGCAGCCAATCCAAGAGGCACGCCAATGTACACAGGGAAACTCGACATAGCAACAAGCATAGCCCACACCAAAACAAACGGCCAGAGAAACAAGAACCTGGTAACAAAAGTCCTCTTGTCCTTCAAGAAATAACTAGCACCAGGCCAAGGAGGTACCGCGGGGTGCCCGTCCTCGTTGAAACCGCATTCCCGTAGCGCTCTGTGCCAGGCGACTTCCGTGTTGAGCTCCTTGGCTGTAACCGCAGGAGTCTTGCCCGTCTGCGTCTTTGCAAATCGATCGGCTCCGTACTCGATAAGTTTCAGGATACATCCAGGACTGCCCTTGACCAGAGCCCAATGCAGCGCCGTGAAGCCCTGCTCGTCGGTCGCGTGGATGCTGGCGCCCCAGCGGAGGAAGAGATCGACGCATTGGGGAAGGCCCTTGTAGGCAGCCCACATCAGCGCGGTGTGGCCGAATGTGTCGAGGACGTCGACGGGAATTCCTTGGTGCAGAAGGAGAGCGATCAGGAGGACGTTGCCATTGAATGTCGAGATGTGGAGGGTGTTGTAACCTTGGGCGTCGGTAATCAGAGGGTCGGCGCCATGCTGGAGAAGAAGGTTGACGGTATAGTAGTGACATCGCTGAGCCGCCCATTGAAGAGGTGTCGCTACTGACTCTCCGCCTTTTCTGTTGATCTCGGCGCCGTGCTCGATCAAGAATTTGCACATCGCATACTGATTGTTAATAGCCGCCCACTACAAATTCGTCAGCATATTCCTCCTCCCGCATCGCGTCGCTCGCACTCACATGTAAGGGCGTGATACCCTCGTCGTCGTGGTAGGTCGCATCGTACTCGCCCGACTCGAAGAGCTTCTCCATAGCCGGAACGTCTCCTATCCGAGCCACCTGCATAACATCATCCTGCTGATTCTGGGCGTCTCCCGGCAGACTGCCCATCTCGACCTCGCTGTTGAGCTTGGGGATAGCTGCGTTTGCTTTTCCGGACATTTGGATAGGTGCGGCTGATCCGCCTGCTGTGCTGGTGGTGTTTATGCTCGCCATGGCAATTGTGCCCGTAGGCTAGGGTTTCGTGCGACGGTAGGTTTGTAGCTTTATTTCACGTGGGCAGTGCGACAAAAGATACTGAATTGAAGGGAGTTTCGGTTTATTCGTACAAGATAAACATTGTCTGTCTGAGGAGCGAGAAAAGGAAGAGAAACGGCAAGAGAAGAAGAGGAAGAAATCACACTCCAGAAACTGGCCTTGGCTGAGTCTTGGCTGAATTTTGAAGGAGACAGCCCAGCGCGTGGAGTAGGCCTACGTATTACTTAGAAGCCGTGATGCCGAGCGCGGCTGAGCTCAGACCCTCCTACGCTCTTCTTTTCTCCCTATGGGGGAACCCGTCCGCCTCAAACTTACCGGCAACCAGTAAAAGTCAGGGTCCTGCTGTGGCTTATTTCCCCCTAATCATGCAGTGATTCCATACCATTGGCTATAACGTATTTGGACTTGATCTTCCTGTGGCTGAGGCTGAGCCAAGTGGGGATGCTGGTCTAGGAGCTCTCCGGTGGGCTGGCCAGATATTCAATTTGTTAGCACAGCTTCAATTTGACAGCAAACGTTTTTGTTTCCAAACTGCCAACGTCATCCGAACCATCGCACCGACCTCGAGGATACAGATAAACTTCAAGACCCTGTCTTGTCCCTTGCATCGGCTGTTCCGGCCTCTATATCACCTCGCGACAGTTACGGGCGCCAATTGGTGCCGCACATCCGTCCACCATGGCCAACTTTATCGACATCGTCGAGGCCATCATGACGCCCTCGCTGACCACGATCATCATTGGCGCACTCATAATCATCGGTGCTCCTGTCATTCTTCACCTCGTCCTCGCCTCGTCAAGGACATACACCGTTCCTCCCAGCGTTCTTCTCGTCGGTCCCGCCAACGCTGGCAAGACGTCACTGCTCACGCTCTTTGAGCGCGGCGCCACTGGTGTCGAGACGCACACTTCCCAGGTGTCGCACGACGTTGAGCTCAACGCTTCCACCGATTCTGAGCACAAGCATTCGTACCGCAACCACGATGTACACGACGGCACCTACACCAAGTTTTTGCTCATCGACACTCCTGGACATGGCAAGCTGCGAAATGTCGCCACGGGCAAACTGAACCGCACCGAGAAGCTCAAGGCTGTTGTTTTCGTCGTGGACGCTGCTGCTATTGGAGAGCCTGATGTTCTTGCGCCTACTGCGCAGTACCTTTACGATGTCCTGCTGTTCTTGCAGAAGCGCGCTACCAACGCCAAGGCAAAGAACCCGATTCCTATTCTTATCGCTGCCAACAAGATGGACCTTTTTACTGCACTGCCATCGACTCTTGTTAAGACCAACTTGGAGGCTGAGCTGACGAGGATTCGTGCTTCGCGAAGCAAGGGACTGCTCGACTCTGGTGTTGGATCTGACGATATTGGTTCCGAAGAGCAGGATTCTTGGCTTGGCGAGTACGGTTCTTCCAAGTTCACCTTCAGCCAGCTCCAAGAGTTCGATATCGACGTCGATGTTCTCCCTGGAAATGTCACTGGTGATGGCCCAGGTGCAGACAAGTGGTGGTGGTGGATTGCTCAGCGCATATAAACGGTACAGCATTCACAAATATGGGAGGGTTCAAATGGATGACACAATTATATTAATGACATTTTTAATTTACGCAGCTGATTCCCGTCGCAAATGCCATGTAGATGTTGAGTCTACCGCCCAAAAATTCTATATCAAAACAACTTATTTATCCTCAAATGCTTCTTTTTCTAGTGGTATCCTGGAACGCCAGACGTGAATGTCGTTGAAAACATGAGTACTCGTTCCCTTTCCTCTCGCGAGGTTTTTCTTTTTACAGCTTCTTGTTGATCATCCATGTGAGGAGATCAACCTTTGTGACAACAGCAATGGGCTTGGACAGAGACTTGGATCCCTCCTCGGACTTTTCAGTGACGACGGCAGCGCTGTTCCACTCGAAGAACTTGCTGAGGGTCGTGAGGGGTGTGTCCTTGGTGATCTCGACAAACTGCCTGCGCTTGCCGGGGTTGACGGGGGAGGCGAACTCGCGAGGGTCGGTGACGATCTCGTCCAGACGGGCAAAGTCAAACATGACGTCGGACACAGAGCTTGAGGCGCTGGCGCGGCCGCTGGAGATGTAGCTGAGGAGGTTACCCAGGGTGACGAGACCGACGAGCTTGTTGCCGTTGGCGGAGAGGACGGGGAGCTGGTCGAAACCCTTCTCGCGCATGGTCTCAATAGCCTCCTGGCAAGTAGAGTTGGCGCCGACGGATGTGACGGGCTTGAGGCGAAGAGCGGCGATGGTGGCGCCCTCGTAGGGGTCAGCGGACTGCTTCTTGCCGTTGCCGTTGACGGCGGACTCGATTCCGTTGACGGGGAGAAGGTTGTTGGCGGCGAGCCAGTCGTCGTCGGCGAACTTGGAGAGGTAGCTTCGGATGCTGTCGGGGAGGACAACAACGACAACATCACCCTTCTTGAAACCGTACTCCTTGACAGCGAGGAGCATGGCGGCCATGGCGGAACCGGAGCTGCCACCAACAAGGATACCTTCCTCAGCAATCAGTCGGCGAGCAAGGTGGAAAGACTCCCGGTCATCGGTCTTGTACCACTTGTCGACGATGTGCTGGTCAAGAACATCAGGGATGAAATCGTATCCGATACCCTCCACCTTGTAACCCTCGTTGACGCGCTCCTGGTTCAGAAGCTCAGGCAGAGCGAGGATACTGCCGTGGGGATCAGCAGCGATAACCTTGATGTCCTGGTTATGCTTCTTGAGACCACGGGCAATACCAGTGATGGTACCACCAGTACCAGCACCGGCGACAAGAGCGGTGATGTGGCCACCAGTCTGCTCCCAGATCTCCTGGGCGGTACCGAACTCGTGAGCGTTGGGGTTGTCCTTGTTGCTGTACTGGTCGAGGATGTGGGCGTTGGGAAGCTCCTTCTCGAGACGTCGAGCAACACCGATGTGAGACTCGGGGGCGTCCCAAGCAGCCTGTGTAGGAGTACGGATGATGGTGGCGCCAAGAGCACGGAGAACGGAAACCTTTTCGGCCGACATCTTTTCGGGGAGGGTGATGATGGTCTTGTAGCCCTTGATAGCACCGACGAGAGCGAGACCGATACCACTAAACAAGTCAGCAAAATTCGTTGTCGCAAGTAATGGTTATCTTACGTGTTTCCACTGGTAGGCTCGATCAGAGTGTCACCAGGCTTGATACGGCCACTCTTCTCAGCCTCCTCAATCATGCGCAGAGCGATTCTGTCCTTGACGCTACCGCCAGCGCTGAAAAGCTCGGGCTTAACGTAGACATCGCACTCGATACCCAGAGACTGGGGAATCTTGTTAAGTCGGACAAGAGGGGTGTTGCCGATAAGTTCAGTCGCAGAGTGGACGGTGGCAGGGCGGGGCTTAACGTGAGGGACCTGAGACGCCATTTTGGTGATTTTTGGGGGTATAGGAGAAAGAATGAAGGAAGAGAAATCTCATACGAGAAATCACAGTTAAAAAGCACGCCACGAGGACAAAAACATTGTTTGGTAGGCGGGGCGGTATGACAGACAGAAACTCTCTGATAGATGAAAGTTTGCCCCGCCAATGCCGAGATTATCCTGTGGAAACCGTTCTAGAACCGGGCTAGAAAAGTGCTGATTTGGTAGGCGGTGAATAAGCCGTTTAAGTTACCCGGTAGCTGATCGCCATAGACCATCAATAAGCTTAAACTATCCTAAGTCTTTACTCAGAGATACTCATAATGGCGTTCAGTCATTACGGTCAGTTATTAAATGGTCAGATATGGTGGATGATATTGTTGCGCTTCTAATGCGTTGGATCTTCAATGTCTTACTATCGATGCGACCACTTTACGATGGCGCAAAAGCACGACATTCACTCGCCTGATTATACAGTCAAACGATTCGTAGCACTCATTCTCACTATAAATTGCTTAACCGAGAAGTTGAGTAATAGAAGAATTGCACTCTAAAGCTGGGAGAGTCATGATAGAAGCCAAAGGGCTCGTCTAAGCTAGCATGAAGTGACTACTTATGTTATTTCATCCTTCATGCTTATTGAAGCTAATGTTCTGACACTTGACGATTGTACAACCGAGCTCTACGCCATTCGTCGCTTACAGTTAGACGAACGATAAGGTATCATCTCTCGCCTCATGATTTCATCCCATATCCAACTCAGTAAGCAAATCATCACCATCTCCGCCTTTTCACAATTCCTTTTCAAAAGTTCTCAATCAGTTTACAATAGTTCCTCCCGCCACTTGACATCGAACCTATCAACATCGTCCCGGTCCTGGCTTCACCCCCGCACTCGTTGGTGCTTCCTTGTAGATCTTATCTCGTCCGACATGGGTTGTAATGCCAAGACTTTAATTGTTGCGACCTGCCATTTTCGCATCCTGTACCGATAGGCTGGTCTTACCCTTTGGGGTAGGATATGATGAACTTTGTGAGAAAAGAATAATGTATATAATGGAGAGCTTGTCGCATTGTCTTGGCCTCTCATCTTCACGGCTGTAACTCAATTGGTTCACCATGAAGTTCTTCAACGCTTTGCTCTATGGAGCTCTCCTCTTCTCAGAGGTCTCAGCTACCAAGAAGCTCACACCAAGCCAAGTCGAAGGCGACATTAAAAAGTCCAAGTAAGCTCAAACACAACCCTCAAGCACCAGCTCAGTCTAACAATCACAGACTTCGAAAGACCCTCGTGGATCTCAACAACATCGGCAAAAAGAACGGCGGCAACAGAGCCTTCGGTCTTCCCGGCTACAAAGCTTCCGTCGACTACATCTACAAGGAGTTGAGCAAGCACAAGAAGTACCTCGACACCACCATCCAGCCCTTCAACTTTACCTTTGAGCAGACGAGGGATATTCAAGTCCGAGGACCTGACGGTGAAGATGTTTATGTTATTACCCTCATCTACAATGTTGGCACGCCTGAGGGTGGTGTAACTGCTCCTTTGGTGGCCCTGCCAATTGACGATACACGTGGCTCTGGATGTTTCGCCGATCAGTGGGAAGGTGTCGATGCAAAGGATAAACTCGTTCTCGTCAAGCGAGGTGCCTGCGCTATTTCTGACAAGCTCAAGCTCGCAAAGAAAGCCGGTGCTCGCGGTGTTCTTCTCGTTCACAACGCTCCTGGCGAGGGTATCACCAGTGCCACTCTCAGCGCCGAGAACCTTGAACTTATCGTCCCTGTGGGTGTCATTCCTCAAGAGGTCGGCACCGCTTGGCGCACGCGCATTGAGGCGGGCGAGAAGCTTGAGGTCACTTTGCTGGTGGACTCATTCTACGAGACTCGTCTGACTTGGAACATTATTTCTGAGACCAAGCTGGGTGATCCTAAGAATGTTGTCATGATGGGTGCTCATTTGGATAGTGTGCAGGAAGGCCCTGGTATTAATGACGATGGTAGTGGAACTGCTGGTATTCTTGAGATCGCCAAGTCTTTTGCTAAGTATACCGGTTACAAGAACAAGGTCAGATTTGCTTGGTGGGGCGCTGAAGAGTGAGTATTCCCAATGCTCTGGAAATATGTTGTACTGACATATGGTTTAGGAGCGGTCTCGCTGGATCTTACCACTATGGCGAGCAGTTGACTGAGGAGGAAGCTGATGCCATTCGCTTCTACTTCAACTACGATATGATCGGTTCTCCTAAGCCCCAGTACTGGGTCCAAGCCAGCAAGCCCGCTGACCGAGTTGGAGGCGATATCCTCGCCGCATGGCTCCGCAAGAAGGGCAAGACCGTTGAGTGGGAGTAAGTCCAACCACCTCACTCTAGACACAAGGAACATACTAACAAACTCAGGGAATTCGGCGAATCTTCCGATTACGCCGCCTTCATCGCCCTCGGCATCCCCTCCTCAGGTATCTTTACCGGCGCAGACGCAGATACCGACCCCTGCTACCATCTCGCCTGCGACACCATCGACAACATCCACTGGGACGCCTTGACTCTCAACACCAAGACCGCTGGACGTGCCGCTGCTCAGTTTGCGTTGAGTCTGAAGGGTGTTCCTGCGAGGGATAAGACTAGTCCTAACCCTAAGGATAAGAGGGCTATTGCTGCTAGGTTCGAGCATTGGCAGAAGAAGAGGACTCTTGCGGGTAACTCGCATAAGTGTAACCATAAGACTAAGGAGGTTGTTTAGATCGTGTATTTGGATGTGTATTAGGAGATGTTGGAGCAGTGGGAGGATTGAGACGAGTGATGATGAGATGATGATGAACGTTCGTGTATATATTATTGAATGTTATTGTGTGATTACCAGATATTTTTATTAATGTGTCGTGACTCGTAAGGAAATGCTCGCTCACTCGCTCGTGTCATCATAAATGCCGTCAGTCGTGTGCCTCATTTGAAGAATCTCCTCCTCATTCCTCCAATCTCATAATATCTGTCTCGTCCGCCGCAACCCATACATTCCATGTACTGAACCATCCTATCGCTGATAAGTCCTCGGCGGATTTGAAGACCTTCTAGGATTCGGAATAGGAATGGCCCTATAAGTAGGAAACTTCGGACCCCCAGGAACCTGTTCCCTCACAGCCGTCGGCCTAGGATACTGCACAGGCGTAGGCCCTCTCACAGGCACAGGAACCGGCCTGGTCCAGTTCTCATGCGGCATGACAACCGACCAATCATCTTCGGAGCCTGAATAACTGCGCTCACTCCTTCGTCGCTTGACAGTTTTGGTTCTTGGTCGTCGACAGCAACAGCATACCACTATAAACGCAAGTATGAAAGCGCCAACGACAGACCCCACGATGGCACCTATTTCAGCGCTCGTGAGACCGTCACCGCTGTGCTGGGACGTTGCGGGAACTGCGGGACGGTCCGTTGAGAGTGTGACGTGGGTGGTGTAAGTTGTGTATGGGAGAACCACTGTTTGAGTTATGACCTGCGCCTCTTGGCGGGGGATCATGTGGGGAGGGGACATTGTAAGACAGTCAGCCCTATATAGACAAGTAGGTAGAAAGTGAAGGTATTCGCAAAAGTGCAAAAAAGAAAAGAAAAATGTCGGGGGCCGTAAAGCCTTATGAGTCTCTGTCTCACAAGAGAGGCAACCTTTGCGCGAGACATATCGTCTGCTGATGCTATTTGGTCCCACGGCCCCCAAAGTTCTTCTGTACCGGAACTGGAATGACGGACAGGGGATGTAACTGTATCTGTATGCGTTGAATGGTCAGTTGGTTGGTCTTGACCAATAGTAAGAGACTGATCTCAGAGAGGGGTGTGGTGGTGATGCAGGTTGGACTAGGCTGCCATAGCTATTGAAGATGACTGCGTCGGTCGAGTCTGCCTTTTTATGCGGATTTCTTTGGTTTCCTTGATATTGAGGGTATTTGTGGTTCGCAAATAGTGTTCATGCAGGTGTTGGTTGATTAGCAAGTACTCAGCCTTGATGACTATACAGCGATAGCATCATTACCAAAGTACCAGAAGATGCAACTGCAGATAATCGCGAGAGTCAGAAGCCAATACTAGTACTTACCCAGAAAAGATGAGTGAGATAAAATGAAACGATGGATGCTACTCTCAGGGTATTTTCCACATAGCATATGCAGTCACTCAAGCTGGGAAATGATCAATATCCTAGGCCGACTCGGAAGATAAGCGAGACCGACGACTCTGATTTGTGATAAGCTGATATGACAAGATCTCAGCCCAGTCACCGGAAATGTCTGACAGGAGGAGTATTCATTATGGAATCACTCAGCCTGTTATGAGTTTACTGAGAACAAGGTGATCTAAACTCTTCAGAAGCTCATCATCATTTAAATTATCTCTATGTTGTTATTATTATAATTATTCCGTCAGGTTTCATGATCCATTGCATATCTACCAGCGTCCATAACATCTCTCAAACCTCCTTATCAAAATTATAAAACAGCTCAACTCTCTCCTTACACTCACACGTAAAAACACTTCCCAAACACCTCTTAAACACATTACGCACCCTCTTCTCAATACTAAAATTCTCATTCTCAAGTTCATAACCCAGCATAACACACCTAACAATAAGTCCCCAGCACTCCTCAAGATATCCATCAAGCTCAGCTTTATTATCAGGGTGGAAAGGCTTCCCAGCGATGGGCAAAGTCCGTTTAGCTGTGTAGTTTGCGCTCGAGAGAATACTGTCTGATAGTTCTGCTGGAAGACCTTTGTTGTGGAGGACTGCCTGGGCTTGTGGAATGTCGCTTGCGTGCGGCTGATAAGAGACTGGCTTTTCGAAGGAGAAGAAGTCGTCGTAGGACATTAGGCCGTAGGGGTAATATTCCAGTTTGTAGTACACATCGGGGACTTCGCCTGTTCCTTCGTAGGCCTTGCGTATGGCCTCTGGCAAGTTGTATTCGTCCACTTTCATAACGTGTTTCCAACGGGTGAAGTCGAATGGCTTAGGATATGGCTTGAACTGCTCATCCTCAATCCCGAAAAGATCTCTATGCAGATATGTCGCGATTGGACAGCCAGAAGATATCGTGCATGTTCGAATAGCCCGTTGATAAGATCCCAAATCACGATACCCATTCTCTCTCAGATCTGGAAAGCAGTAAAGGATATTAAGAACCAGATACATGGTCATGGCATATTCGCAGAGCATATCCCAGCCAAGATCACTGCCCTCGCAATAACAAGGCCCAGCTTCCCACCATCTTGTCAAATGACACTCATCCGATGAACATACTCGCAGTATGGGATCCATTTCGCCGTGGAGGATCAACGTTTTGACGAATTCGAGATTGCGATATGCTTTTCCGTTGTAATAGTAGAATTCCCAGCAGTCGTTGGGCCTGTATTCTCGTTGGAAGGCTGCGAGTTGGCGTTCTTTTAGAGGCAATGCGCAGTCGCAATCGTTTGTATGACTGCAGAGGAGACCTTGCTCGACTTTGGATGAGCCGTTTTCTTCTTTGGGATACCAGCGTTTAACTGTCGGTGCGATCTTATTAACTGATTCGTCTGAAAGAATAACGTCGTCTTTGCTGAGAGGATAATATTGCGCTGGTGTATCATCTTCTTCACCGGTTATGTCCTTGAAGAAAGTGCCAACGTTGATAGGGTCGAATTTATCAGGATATTTCTTTCTTTCTTGCTTTGCATCAACAGTCGCATTCTTGAAGAATACGTCAAGAAAATGAGATAGCTTTTGCCTGGTTTCTGGTGTATCTCGTGGATGAAGATTGCGAGCGTTATGCTGACAAACGTTTGCAGTCTTGAGCTCAAAGACCGAGGCAAGAGTCTGCCAGGGTAATCTCTTCGTTTGATGCGCCATGTTTTCGATATAGATTATATTCCAGTCCCGAGAATACGAGAGAAGTCGTTGACTTTATAGTCGATATTATTTATAGTGGCTGCGCCCAGCTGTGCCTTAAGCTAAGGTCGAAATAGAGTCATGTAACCTCACTATTCTAGCCTGGACCGAAGGATTCGCTTGCAGGAAAGCGACTATAATACGAAAAATCGAGTGACTCATTGATCAATGCTGCTAAGAGATCGGCTTCACGCTGGTTAAATGCTTATCGCGTTCGTGTTCTCAAAGCAGCGCTTAGATACTGACATCCAGAATGACGGAAACATCATTCTATGGGTATTAATACAACTTCTTCCAATAAATAGCATCAACCTTAACAATAGCAAACCTCAAAAACGGCCAAGACTGCACCCTCATCTTCAAAATCCTCCTCCAAGTAGCAAGCAAATTCTGATCATACTCCGACATGCCACCCTGCAAACAAAGCATATAACAAAACAAGCCAGGATAAGCAAGACAGTTTCTTGTGTAAGCAGGCCAAAATGCAGATTGATGTCGAGCGTCAAGGCCTCGTATGAACTTTATGACTGTTTGTATAAGACCGCGACATGATTGTAGCACTGTTCCTTGTACGTTTTGGTCCACGGGTGAGGATCTGGATATTATCGGACGAAGCAGGGCGCGGAGAATGAGGATGTGTGTTGTGTAGTATGCCACGTAGAGGGAGCGGTGGCTTGTTACTGAGTCGTCGGTTTCGGAGTCGTTTGGGGTTAAGGATGGGGGCAGGGACTCGAGCCATTGGAGGAGGAGTTGACGTGGGCGACGGGCTTGGTCGAGGAGTGTTTCCAAGACCTGTGGACGAGATACGGCGCGGAGAGAGCTATGGAGTTAGTATTGAAGGTTGATGAGTAGGATATGACTTACAAGAATTGGCGACAGATGTGACTGGTGATTTCGGTCAGTGAACATAGCTGTATGATATAATCCGACGACAATTTCTGAATGTACTCAGGCACATCAACATCAATCATAAAATCATAAACCGTCAAAGGCGCAACATCCCAATCATCATCCGAGATCACAGAACACCTCCCATGCGTAACGGCTCTCCAAGTATACTCCACATAAACAACCCACCACAACCTCCTCCTCAACCTCCCCTCCCAAGCCGGCAACTTCCAACCCTTCGCATCAATATTCAGTCCCAAAGACTGCGCCATGGCAAGCATCGAAGACGCAAGAGACCAAACAAAAGGATTCTCTACACAAACGGCATCGAAGGGTGTATGGTTGAGAAGAAGAAGATAGATCTGGATCGTTGAAAGGCGTGGGAAGTGAAGTTCTTTCTGCAAACATGTGTAGGAAACTTGCCATAGCTTTGCGACGTCGGGTTTTGAATAGGCGCTGTCGAGACAGAGTTTTTCGTCCCAAGGTGTGAAGGGGAGGGCGAGGGCGTATAGACCTGCTAGAAGACCTGTCGATGCTGTTGATACGAACGATTCTAGATCTGCGAATACTTGGGAACGGGATAGAATCGGAAGCGACTCAAAGATGAATCGAAAGTATCTGATGTCGTTAGTCAAGATACAACCCATTGGGGTCTGACTTACAGTTTAACAAGAGCTATCCCAGTCTCCTTATCAACCAACGACTCCAAATTCTCCCTCTCATCAAGAGAACTCATACACTCACTAATAACCTTCTGCCCCTCAACAGCAGTCTCAGTCCTACTCTGCAGAAAATGAAGCGGCGCATCTCCCTGCTGTCTCCGATACGTAACGCGATAAAAGTCCACCTCATCATCCTTTGTATAAGGGAAATGTTCGAGCGAAAACGGATCCGATTCGTTGGAGAACCCGATAAATGACGTTGAATAGTGTGGTCTTTGATCGATGGATAATCTCTCGGGGGGCTGCGCTGTTGTCTTTGGAGGACTGATAACAGGCTGGGTATCTTCGGGGGGTGTTTGTTCGAAGGTGGGAAGTTCACCGTCTGCGAAAAAGTCAAAGGTTTGGTCTTCGCCGAATGCTAGATTCCAGTTTATGTCGGCTTCGATAGGTTGCGGCGCAAGTATGTCGGTCAATGGCATTATCCCAGCGCTATCGGTGGATTCTCGAGTAACTTCCAATTGTCAGCTTGACTCAACCAAGATAAAATGACCTCGCACCATCATGATTACCCATTGACTCCTGTGGGGTAGCACTCAAAACAACACTCGGCGACTCAACATGGCTCTCCCTCCTAACGCGACTATCTCTAGCCTTCTTATTCGGATTCCCAACAAACGTACACTCCCTCCCCGTGCGATCGCAAAGCTGACATGGCCGCGACGGATCAGGAATATTACACAGTACTTTTCGCGCGCGACATAAATCGCATGGTCTTTGTGATTTGGATCGATAGCGGCGCGTCCCTGCGACTTGGCGTGTTTGTGTTTGTATGGAGGGAAAGTCCATGATTGTTGAAGATACGGATAGTGGAGGTGATCTTTAGTGGAGGCCGAGATACCGAGGGTCTGGTTGCGCTCATGTGACGTAGCTACCTAAAAATATGGCAGTTTCGGGGACTAACCCAGCTTTGTGCAGGTGTTTTGGATGGAGTTTCGGAGGATTTAAAACCACTTTATCAGGTGTCTCGGTAGGCTGCCGGGTAGATAAATCACAAATGAAAGACAAACGCATCACTGTCAGTAAATCTGAATCAAAGATAAAATAAATAATTGTAAATATAATTGGAGTTCCATTGCTCTAAGCATTCTTGATATCTCTGCAATAAAATAACTATTCGTGTCATCATCCCTAAAAGAATCCAATCCAATCCAAACGCCTCATAATTACCCAAATAAAAACCATCATCTCGATATCATGTTCTTTCAAGATGTGATGACTCTAGAATCTCATCTAATACGCTCTCTGAAAATGCAATTGCTTATCGACTGGAAGGGGGAAACTCCAGTCGACGGTCGTGTTCGTAGGGTGTTGGTGCAGGAGAGTTAACTCTGGTGGTAAAAGCAGAGTCAATGTGGAAATAACTCTTGATAGAAGAGTACTTCTCTCCAGATGTACCCTCATCTTCCATGTATCGATCATCCTTTCGGATGATGGGAGTAGTAACCTTGCCCGTCTCTTCAGGCTTGGTGGTAGACTTAGGGAGGACGCGACCGCCGCCAGCGTTGGACTGGGCGTTGTCGAGATCAGCAGCGCCCTTGGGTCCCATGCCGTCTTCGAGGAGCTCACCACCCTCCATAACAGTGCGGAGCTCGAGGTTCTCATCCTTGGAGTAGACACGAACACCAACAATGCAGATAGCATTCCAAGGCTCGGGCATCTTCTCCTCCTCGGAGTCGTACTCCTCTACTGCAGCGCCAGCGGCAGCCTGTTGAAGACGAGGCTTGCGAGCCATATCATCACTGCTGTACAGAGCCTCCCAGTCCTCGACAGGGGAGTCAGAGGACTCGCCGGCAGAATCGTAAGCAGGTCGGGCACGCACAGGAAGAGGCTCCTCTTGCTCGACAGGGGCGGGAGGACCTCCACTGACAGGGGGCACCTCTTGCTTCTCCTGAGCGGCGTCGGCTGTGGACTCGACACTCTTGGGGGTGAAGTGAGGTGATCCAGTGGAGCATGAGATGACGCCATCGTCAACCTTGTGATCATCGACAACAACGGTCTCATCCTTGTCGTTAGCCGAGAGATTAATCTCCTCGGTCTTCTTGCTCAGAGCCTCATCATCAGCCTCCTGAGCCTTCTTCTCGGCTTTAGCAGCCTTCTCAGCCTCAGCCTTAGCGAGTCTCTCCTTCCTCATCTGCTCTCGCTCAGCCTTGACCTTGGCGTTGAACTCCTCGTCAAGACGAGTCTGCTCAGCCTCCCACTCAGCGCGACGACGCTTGCGCTTCTCCAAGTTCTTCTTGGTCTGCTGCTTAGAGACCTCGCGGTTGGTGGCGCGCTTCTCCCACATTCGGCGACGCTCCTTCTGACGGCAGACAGAGGCCTTCTTCTGATCCTTCTTCATGCGCAGCTTGGTGACCTTATCCATATGGTCCCAAGCCTTGCTATGAGCAAGATCATAAGCGTAACCGACTTGAGCAAGCTTCTCGTTCTCAACTCTCTGAGCAGCCTCACGCTTGACGACCTGCTCAACGGACTGAGCATTGGAGTCGCGCTCAGCGGTCACCTTCATGTATACAACATAGTTGCCAGAAGGAAGGTCGGGAAGCTCGACAGAGACTGAGCGCTCCATCAGGTAGTTACCGTGAGATCGGACGATATAGTCCTCGGCGTTGGGGCTATCCTCGTAGTGAAGTCGGAAGTGGATGCGGAAAGAGTACTGGCCCTGGAGACCCTTGAAGTATCGACCATCAAGCTGTGAGAGGACCAAGACGAGGGGAGTGTCTTGGGTGACCTTGATGTGGAACTTCTCGTGGTAAGCTGCCTTCCATGGGACGTCCACACCAATCCAGCGTTGGCAACATCGCCAATCGCGGTCGCGGAAGAGTCGGGTACGGTCGAAGTGAGAGTACTTGCGGATGAGATCCTCGTAAGAAATCCAGAAGACAGAGTCGCTACCGAATTTGTGGTCCATCTCCTCTTGGACCTCAGCGGTCCACTCCTTAGAGCCATCGCTCCAGGCACCCTCCCAGATACCCTTGCGGACCTTACCCCAGGGGTTGCGAAGCTTAACCAGACGTTGACCAGACTTGAGGGTACGGGCCTCTAGAACGACGTAGGCGTGTCCCTCAGAGATACCGTTACGCTCACCATAGCCGTGCTCGAGCAGACCAGTGGAAGCACCAAAGAGAA
Organism: Fusarium humuli; assembly: GCA_004366955.1. Classification (NCBI taxonomy): domain Eukaryota; kingdom Fungi; phylum Ascomycota; class Sordariomycetes; order Hypocreales; family Nectriaceae; genus Fusarium; species Fusarium humuli. The sequence continues at coordinate 93,811 of QHKN01000058.1, read as the reverse complement.
ACTCATCGTTGACTCGTGACATTTCCTTGTCCCAGAAATCGTCAATATCGAGAATATCCGACGTCAGAAGCTCGGTAGTTACACCGCCAGAGAGATCTTCGACACCCTCGCCGATCCAACCACCAGCCAATGACGCATAGTCGCCATGCGCCTTAGCGTAGGCCTTCTCGAAAAGGGGGACCCAAGTCTCATTTTGATCTCTGCACTGGGCAAAGAAAAGAGCCTTGGAGCCAGTCTGATATGTCCTTCGATAGACAACCTCATTATCTTCGCGGTCAATCTGCTGCAGAAGATCTCTTTGCATGCTAGGAGAGTCCCAGCATGGTGACTTGAGATAAAGTTTGTCGTCAATGATGGAGTAGATCCATTCGCCATCACGGTAAAACACAAAACCATAAATGCCGATCTTTGTGTCATGCGCGACGCAGATCCTCTGTAGGCCCTCTGGAACGCTAGCCAGCGCTGTAAGGCCAGCCATGATCCAGCAATCGCCTAAGCTTCCCTGCTTGACGTCACCGCCACTAACATCTTTCATGAAAGTTGGCTTCTCGAAAATTTCATGCACTCGCTTGACAGCCTTGGGAACAGCAGCCTTGGAGCTGAGTAGCGTTGTTCTGTTCAGCTCAAACTTTTGTGTTCCAAGGTTGTTCAAACAGTGTCCCTTCTCATACTTGAGATCCCAGTCCTGGTCGTGCATTAGCGCCACATTCATGCATAGTCTGGGGTTTCCCAGAATAACTTACCAAATCCCAACCGGGATCTCTATACCGCATGTTTACTCGCTTGCACTCTTTGATGATCTTCTCGACCTTTCGTCGGCATTCCTCTGCAGCTCGCTCGTAACCAGCCGATAGGAGCTCATTGGAGTGGTATGTGGCAGGAGGTTGCACAGGGTCAAAAGGTAGAACGGCGAGAGCCTTGTGAAACTTGCGCTTGGAGAACTTCTTCCAAATCTGGTTGATGGACTTTTGAGGCGGAAGCTTCTTCTTCTTCTTCTTTGTCTTATCGTTGTTGTTGTTGGTCGCGGGTTGGACGCGAGGCCGACGAGGGTCGTCGGACTCCTCTGATGAACTGTAGCCGTGCATGTTGGCTAGAGATGATGACTGCTATGTGAAAGGAGTGTTCGTTCCAAGGAGGAATGATAGTGTTGTGAGTGATGATTGTATGGGTGTCTTGTTGGGTAACAAGATAAGACCAGCACCCAGGAGGTAGTGTAAGAGTAATGGGATTCAGTAGGAACAAGTCCCGATAACAAGAGGAAGAAATCGAAAAGAGAGAAACAGCGAAGCCGGAGGAAGAAGGGTATATATACGATAAGAAATGGGCGAGGGATGGGAATGTTATCGTTGAATGGCACTAGTCGTCCGCCACCAGCTTTCCGAGGTCAGTTCAAGGGTCCACGACAGCGCAAAACCCAGCCCTGCAGATTGTACTGTATAGCTACACCGACAGACAAAGGGGAGGCCATGGCGAAGTTCGTCTTATTCCTCGCGTGCCGAGCTAAGGGAAGCTGTTGAGGTACGGTCTCAAGTACTGTGACTACAGTATCGAAAGACATTCTCGAAGTGCACCATTGACGCACGGCGCACATTGTGCACCGGCCGAGGGACTGTCTACCGTGTGGATTGGCGGAGACGAGCAGCAAGGGTCTTCTTGGCGTATCGAAATCCCCCGGAAGTGGAAGTGTAAATGTACCAGTACCGATACACTATCAGTACCCTGACTGGTTCGCCAGGAGGAATCACTTTGCTGGCTCATCCCAGCGGCCAGCTGTACTGTAGCAATCTCACCTTGAGACGGAAAGGTGGTTTCAACCTGGTTGCATAGCACAGGGTGCAGAGCATTCCCCTTTCGACCGTCCCAGCTTTTGTTGATCCAGACCGCTCTACAAAATTGGATTCCCCTTGGCAGACTTGACAGTTTGCCATGCGACCCATTCGACACCTTCAAACTGGAGTCGTGAAGACAGTTTCTTTCAAGACGGACAGTCCGATGCCGGTTTAGACGCGCTGGTGACAAAGCAGACAGTGCTGTACTGTACGGCTTGGAAGCGAATAGCCAGCCGAAATTCTGGCGTGCCCAAAGATCTGTAATCTTTGCCATCCACCGTCGCAGTGACCGTCCAAGTGTGCTTAATTCCGATTCGTCGAAATAACGAGGCTAGAACTCCTGAATCGTTCAGCCGGAAGTACAGAGAGGGCCCGGACTGTGGGTCGCCTTTTTTTCTAGGGGTCCAACCTAGAACCCGACTTGGACTTCAGGGTCCTGGGGGGATCCTGGCTGTCTCTCCTTTAAGGTACTTTGGCGAGGCAAACAGTGCGGGACCCGTTTGTCAGAAGCAGGGACGCATTCGAGGCTGCATCGCGTGGTAGGCCTAGAGACATGCGGCATACATACATTGTAGAATCTCCTGCAAGGACCATTCGAACACGGACCGACAGTATCAACACTGTTCCCCTGAGGCCTTCAAGGCGGTACTGGTGCTCAAATGACTGGTCGCAAGTGTCTCATGGACTCAGGTGGCTGGACCAGTTGGTGTGATTATTTCCAAGACAAATGATGCTTTTTCCATGAATCGCTAATTCATTTCCTCCGCAGGTACACCCTGCTTCTGGAACAAAGAGGCGGACAGTTATCAGTACCGTGAAGTTCAGTACAGTACAGTACCTCGCCAACAGGTACGGGTGATAAGCGATTGACCTATGAGCGGTGACGGATTAGCCTAGTTCTGGAAAAGGGTGGCAACACATCCGAGAACGGGGCTCGTCTGACTCTTTTCCTTTCAAACCCCCTTCACCCACTGATCACTGATCAACCTCAGTAACCTGTCGACCTGAATTGCGCAAATCCATTCTCTTTCACGACTCAGCGCCGGTTTCAAGTACCCATAAGTCGCCCGAATGAATTAGAAATCTCCCCAGCATTCTCGATCTTCAACAAGTGTAACAATTCCGGAGATCGAGAGCTGCTTATGGAGAAAAAAAGATAGGTAATGGGTCCCTGGAGTAATGATTGTGGAAGTCCAGGCTCGGAGCACGACAGAGCCTCAAGTTGCGCGGCATGGGAATGGAACAGTGTTTTGGGAGGCGGAGCAAACCAACCAGGCAGGCCAGGGCGTCGGTGTTCCAGGCGCAAATAATGTTTCCAGGTTCCCTTGCGGGTGGAAGGGTCCAGGGAACATTTGGTGACTCGAGCCGGTGCACAAGGTCCGATCGGCGGTTTTTAGCGCCGCGTAGTTCGGCTCCAAGCCAGGCCAAAACAATAGCGTCTGACTCGAGTATCGACAAAATCCGGGGTTGTAATTTCTGGGTCTTTCTTAGAAGGTGATTTTTGGAAGAATGGGACTTGGGACTTGGTTTGTGGATGGGCCCAACCTCGTGGCCTGGCCTGTCTGCTTATCCATTCCACATCTACATGCAACGCTGACAGGAGCTTGGCTGCAGTTTGAAAGTAGGAAATGCGACTTTGAAGGTAGCTAGCCGTAGACAGAATGGCAGATAATAGGCAACATCGTTGCTACCTGGGGCTGATGTTGTTGAGGCCTCAAATGTTGTTCAGCCGCATTGGTGGTCTCGTTCGAAAGGGAAATTGCATCTGCATTTGCATCATGCATGCAAGCTTCGAAAGGTAAAAAAAAAGGCTCGTCTTATCAAAAGTCTTGGCTCCTACGACCAAAGATCCGTGTTAGTCACTTATCATCTTAGCCTAGAAGCACACTCCTGGTCGCCGGTGTCCCCTTGCGAACCACCACTTACCTCCCCAGATTTCGACGATCTGTGTCCCCCTCAATCCCTCGAATGCCGTGATACCCCACAAGCTTATCTATCGAGCGACAAGTTCTCTGCAGCTGTAGCGACGAGCGAGTGTCATGGTTGTCGTCGACGAGTATCGATACTGTACTGCTAGCAAGTCGAGCGCTAGGCGGCTAACCACATGTGAATGACGCAAGATTCGTTGTAGATGTTGAATTCAAGCTTTTTCAGTAGCGCAGATGTCGATGTCATTTGTTGAAAGATGGTGGTTCGATGTATCAACGTGGTTGCGTTGGATGTGTAATGTCAGTAATTGTGGAGATGGCAACCACAGGAAGGTACACCCAATCGGTCGGGGAAGGAACAGGGTCAAGCAGATTACGATAAGAATTGACTTCAACGTTGGGGTTCTCCAAATAAATTAATTTGTTATTGAATAACAGGTAAATAAAAAATACAGCAATACTTGCTTGATCAATGCACAATGCCGTGATGCATGCGCCTGCTTCCATTAACCATTGGGGTATATCCTCCTCGCTATGCATTCGCTTCCCTATCGTCGCTCCCACGATGATAATATGTCCTCTTCCCTTAGCCATGCTCTTATCGCTTGCCCTTCGAATAAACTCGGTTGCCCGGTCGGAATCTTCTGTGGTTGTACGGATACGGATGGTAGCCATTCTGACCCGTATTGCTTGCGCCGGGAGGGTCATTCAGGAACATGGAATCACTGCCTCTTCTACCGTCGACCTCCCTCCTGGACATGCTCCCTGGGCCTGGAGGCGAGGAACTCATGTGAGGTATAGAAAAACTGCCTGGCGTGGTCATGTAAGAGGCCCCTCCCATACTATCCATGGGAGAACTGCCCGGGGCGGGTGGCTGAGAGAACCCTCCCGTACTATTCCCCCCGGGACTCTCTCTTGGTGTAGGCATTAGAGATGCCCATCCAATATTGCCCTGCGGGTCAGTGCCTTGGCTTGTATCATATATTTGTCTCCGTGTGGGACTACTGCTTGGGCTGGATGTATGATATAACCCTGCGGCATTACCTCCCATGGAGGGCCTGTCATACTGTCCGAGCCTGTCTGTTCCCATATCGCGCGCCATTCGTCTTGAGCTATATAATCCAGGGGGAGCGGGGTTATTATCGCCTCCAAATACACTGTCGTGCTGTCGAGATGTATTGGCTGAACGGCAAGGTGCAAAAGTGTTTGGTCCATTAATAGGACCGCCCATCAGATCATTCGCATTGTTAAGCATAGGTGTGGGAGGCCTATAGATGTTGTCGTTGTTGATACTCCGGCTGATGAAATGATTTTGAACACCATGCAGTAGTCCCTGAGGCATGGTCCCATGGTTCACAGAGTTACCGTTGCCGTTAACAAAAGAAGCATTTTGTGGCATAAACAGGTGTCCCATATTGTTCGGCATGTTGCCATTCATGATACCGTGGTTAAACTGGACTTGAGTACTAACAGAACCATGCATACCGTAGCCGTAGCTGTGGCCGTTCAACGGCCTTGAAGTACCAAGAACAGCTATCGAGGTAGTAGGTGGAGGCGGTGGCATATGGGACCGATTGGTAGCAGTCGGGGTAGTTTGACCCGCCGGTCGAGGGGCAATGGTACTCAACGGTCTCTTAGGGTGGCTGCGAGTGACGGTCTTCCGGCGTTTGGCAGGCTTCGAACACTCTTTTGAAGCAGAAAGCTTCTTCTCAGGGGCAGGCGGAGGACGCTTTGGGGTATCATCGTTTGATGAGGCAGTGGTAGCAGCGGGCTGTGACTCTCTCGGGCAGGGCAAGGTAAAGGTCTCTTGGTAATGATTAACAAAGGAACGATCTTCCGGGTTGTAATGATAATACCGACCGATCTCCTGTTCTGGTTGCGGACGTGCGTAAAGGTCAAAGGGGTTACCATTCTCGAGGATACCACTACCACCACCGAAATCACCTGTGCGCTGTCCCAACGAAGACGTCTCAGCTGCTTGACAGTCCAAAGCATTGTCTTCGTTGGAGTTCTCCTGTGAGCTAGGGCCAGATGGGGGTTGAGAGTGGAGTATGGGAGCATTCGGAAGGACCAATCTCACTCCTTGATGGATAGCGGCAGCGTTGCTGGATTCGGGGGTATCATTGGGAGTAGAATGGGTAGGTTGACTTGATCCAAGTGAGGAAGCTGCCGTAGCCTGTGAACTCCGTGCCATCTGGGAGCTTTCGATGCCTAGGAAGTGCTCATCCTCACTGTCCAATAGAGAAGGCAACTCGTCGAAGAAGTCGTCTAGAGTTTCAGGGTCAGTGTTCATAAGGTCACTGAGCTGTCTCTTACAGTCAAACTTTTCTTCAGTGTCATTGACGCGTGAGCTGGGAAGTCCTAACGACACATCAGAGTTGCACTAATGAGTACCAGCGGGCGACTTACTTGACGACATCTTGGTATGAATCAAGTCTACTTGTTCAAGTACAGTAACACTTTAGACAGAACCCTTGGTGTAGGTATGTTTTGGGACTATTGTTGAAATGTCTGAAGTAAGTGAAAGCAAGAAAGGTCGAGGAGGACCGCTCCCATTTTATAGGAGTCAATTCAACAGGATCTGGACCCTAAGCTGAAGAACCACTTCTCTCCATCCCGTCTGCTGTTAATTATTTTGCCTTCCATGTCAAGTCGGCCCATCTGATAACACAGCGCATCGCGACTCTGGACCAACCGTTTGTGCCGTGGCTTTTTGTCAAGTCCAAGGCGCAACTCTACCGATCCTAAACTCAATAAAGAAGCGCCGTGTATGTGCCAGTGTCAACATTGTTGCTTGTCGCGGCAGCTGCGGTGGAGCTTCAAGGAGTTCTGAGTGACTGACAGAGACCGGAGAAGTCTAATAAACATGGTACTCAACACATCGGTGCTATTGACCCCCGCGTAATCCCATCGCGCGCAACAAGAGCGAATCCGAGCTGTCAAGTTCAATCGCTGTCGCATTCGAGCTGTACAGATCCACCCCTGTGTCGTCCTCAGTGCCCCAGTATACACAGTTCGGGGGAAAGTGTAAGTCGAGAATGCTGCCTAGACTGATGGAAGTCCAACCTTCATATCCATCCACAGAGAGCCGCAAGCCTTGAATCCCCATAGAGTCATATCCTCGCCACTTACGATCTCCGTGCGATTTTTTGATTGGTGTATTTCCCCTGAATGTTGCCAAACCCTATCACAAACCACGTGGCAGAGTAGACAGGGCTGATGATAGAATCGGTGTTAGACGTGTGGATAAGATCAGATAACCTTTCCACAGCCTTGCTCGCAATGCGCCCCCTTTTTCTGCCGACGTGTTCTCTTGGTGGGCTTTTGTCGTGTCAAGCGCGCGGCAATGTGATCTAGGGTATGGAAGTTTAACAAGCGCATCGCCGAGATAGTAGAAAGGCGGCATTGGCGCTGGCGCCTGCAGTCCATGTTATCCACATACTGAAGCCATTGGGCAGCTTCTTCCGGGCAACTTGTTGTCGCATTTTGTTTCGGTCATTGTATTGTGGATGAGAAGACCCCATTTTGGAAGAACATATCATTGGTCTGAAGGGATGATAACATATCATGGAATCGATTGGTTCGGAGCAAATATGTTCGGGTTCGTGTTTGGGTTTGTAGAGGGCAAAGGGTGGTTCGGGTGTGATGGTTGTAGGCAACAGTGATTCCTAACAAAACACTGCGTTCAGTGAGAGTCTTTGATGGAGCTGCTGTTACTGGAGACTGGGGAGATGTTATAAAGACGTTCAATTTTGGCATGGTATCGAAGACAGGTCTAGCTAATCGGGGTCATCACAGCAAGTACCAAATATTCGACAGAGTCCATGCTGCTAGCCAAACAAGCGCCCACTTTTACCAACATGATATAAGCTACTGCGAGGTTGTCAGTATCTGATACAAGGCAATGGGTGGTAAGTAATTGGTCAGGTCCATCGAGCCAGGGGCAGCCAGTAAGGTGAGTCCACAAACACATTGATTGGGCATGTCCATACTGTGAGCTATAAGTAGCCTCTCAGACTGAGTGATTTCCCCATCCGAACCCATTCATATTAGCCCTTTCTTTTGCAATGGAAGTCATAGTAAAAAGGCAAGAGCCCATAACAGACGGCCGATTCTTTCTTCCATACAGAGAAGTGTTACTGACTTTTATTCCAGGGTCATGATCGACGGACTGGGTCGCCTCTCGTTTGAGAGGGCTCCTGGACGACAATCACTATGTCCCCTATATGGACGTTGAAGTCGAGGGGGTAGTCTCTCTTACTACGTCTTCTTTTCTGATTGCTTCCTCTTTCTTTCTTTTCTTTCTGTCTTTCTTTTTACGAGAGGCCATGTGCCTATGATATCAGGGTAAGTCAGGGTATTGTATGCAGGGGTGTTGTGCTCAAGGGTGTTATATCATGATGCTGTATGTTGAGGCATTGTATTAGCAGTGTTTTATTCCAGCGCTGAATGTCATGGCACTTGGACGAAGGATTGGTGTTGTTGATCCCGAAAACACGGAAACACGTTATTGTGATTGGAGATGGAAAAGTTCGGAGATGTCCGAATATGAGAATTATACGTAAATTCGCGGGTAGGGAGCCCTAATCATCTCTGTTTTGTTCAAACCTCTTTTACTTCGTTATTAGTTTTGTTGATTTATTGTAGCCCAAATCGTGCCAGTATCGAAGATATGATTCATGCTCCAAGAATATTACTCTGCTGTGGAAAGGGGTTAACTATCAATATCCCGAACCTTGTAGCCAATACAGTATTTTGTTACACTGCCACTCAAACCCATCTTCTGGTATCTTCTTCTTGTGAAACAGCGACATACTAAGCACGAGATATGCCCTGAATGAGATCATATATTAAATCAAGTATCAAACTCATCTGGCGAACCCGAAACTCCTCTCAAAAGAATCCTCATCCTTCTCATCAACCTCAAAATCAAACCTCGTAACATCCTCAACATACGGCCATAGGTACTGACTCGTTACCCTAGACAATAATATTAACTCCTCGAACTCTATAACTCTCACAGTTAACTCGCCTATGGTGTTCACTGCTGGCTTGATACTCTGCCAACGCAGCAGGACTCTCATGGAAACTCAATAAACAGATTTGATAGCCCTTGCTACGCTCGATGGGATCCGTGATAGATGGTCCACCGACTACAAGACGTTGGTTCTTGACACAGGAGAGGTTCTTTAGGGTCTTGAGTTCGGTTGTGAAGGTCTCCCTATGGGAGGAAGGGACCTCGGGGCGGAATTTGAAGAGGACTGGGTTGTTAGTGAGACTGTGGGAGGGGATTATTAAAGTTGGGGACGTACCGATGTGGACAACAGTCATTTTGGTTACTTTATATTGGGTTGATTTATTGTTGGTCAGTGAAGTGGTCAAAGTTGGTGGTATGAGTTAAATAGGTAGTTATGTTGTTGAGAATCCACTCACATACAAGCGGGATTCTCCCGTCGAGAAGTTGATGTTCGGGAAACACCCGCTTTCCGATCATCATGGGCCTTAACACGCCGTTACGCCCAATGAGAGTCCATTCACTGGTTTGTTTTAGGTTGTAAATCTTGACGACTGGGCCACTCAAAAAAAACTTGAATAGAGTCTAGACTAATTGGCATCACAACACAGAAGGCAATCGGCATGGTATGAGGCTCGGTTTTCAGATTCTAAGATTCAGGTCTCACTATGCTCAGTATCTAGGTCTCACTGCATTTAATATCTAGGGTCCCACACCATGTTCAGCATCTATGCCCATCTACTAGCTTACCTTGCCTCAAAATTTAGGTCCATCGATCTACTCATTTTGACTGTGCTCAACGTCTAGGTCATCGGTCTGCTCACCTCGACTGCATCCTTACTCTCGTCCATAGATATTGAAAAGCTTCGTACCAGGAGCAGTGCCTACTTCAACGACCGTCTCATTAGGCTCACCCTCGTCCCGAACGTCCATGACACTCAAAACAAGCTCCCATCGACCAATGTCCATCTCGAACCAGGACTTTTCACCCTCGGTATTCAGCCTGTTCCGCACACGGGCCCAGACGCTATGCATGTGCTCCGGAAGGTCAATGTTACGATCCACACGATACTCCTTTCCCTTGATATAGGGTAAGATGAACTGCTGCGATGCATCTGGGCTGACAAGTCGGAGATTGGCAGTTTGGCCAAGCTCGAGCTCAACACAAGGATTTCCAACGAGCTTTTTTAGTAGTCTTATCGCGCCGGTTGCGACGCATCGGGTGCATCTTGATAGCTGCCCACCCCCTTCGGACCTTACAGATGAGACGTTGGGGTACTCGTCTCGGGATGGCGGGATGCAGCGTCCGCGGATAGGATGACCGCACTTCGAATGCTGTTTCATCGTGGCTCTACAAGCGGGACAGGAATACCTGTAGCGTCTGCGCTGTGCTCCTTTCATCCACTCTTCAATACAACTCTGGCCAAACATGTGACCACAGGGAAGGATGAATGCTTCATGGAAGAGGTTACCGGGATTCTGGCCAGGAGAAGTGGCCATTAGTTCAAAGCAGATGTCACAGGTGAGACGGAGGTCACGCTTGTTGTCGGGATCTTCTTTGACCTCCTTGAGAAGGGTGGGCCAGTTGGTGCTGGTGATAGGGTCGGTGCTGGTAGGGTCGGCGTCGGTAAGATCGGTGGTGAGAGGGTCGTCGTTGATAGGGTCGATGGCGGAGTCCATGTTGGGTAAGCTATGCTTTGATGATGTGTTAGATTGGGGGGTGCTGCTTACCAAAGAGTTAGTTTGGAAGAAAGGAATTGTTTGATCGGTCATCAACAACATACGGTACACTTTTGCAACCTCTGGCACTGGAAAGAACCGTACAATTTTCTTTGTTGTTCGCTGGCCAAGGTGAATGAAGAGAACTGGTTAATTGCATTGGTGAACAATGTCATTGAACGGCGTCTTGTTCAAAGAACAGGATGGTCTTCTGAACAAGGTGGTAGTTCTGGCATACGAAGCACTGATCTCTCTATTACTCAATTTCCGTCAGTTTGTAATCCTGAAGCTTAACCTCTACATGCGAATCTAGATAGAGACATGCCTTACGTGTCTGCAAGGCCAATCGAAGGTACTCATAACGTGGGAGTGCTAATTAGACTAATTCATTAAGCCCGTTGTGGGACGTTATCCAAGTTACTTGGCTTGTTTGTGGGAGGAATTGTTTCATCGGCCAGTGAAGGCAGGAGAAGAAAGAAGAGGCCTTTTTTATACCTCTCGGCTTAGCACAAGGACAGTCGCCGTTGGTTGGGGTGGACAAGGAGGCCTGTTTGATCTCATGTTGCGAACAATGGCTTTGAACATCACTGGCTCCCTTTTACTCTTCTCTATTTTTTGAGCCACTCAGAATTCAAGGCCCGAGCAGACGAAGACATCACAGGGAACTTGTTACTATGAGAGCAACTGTACTTGAATTCACCTAATACTTCAAAGCCTCAGCACCAACCTTTTCAGCCTCAGCATTTAAAGCATCAATCTCAGCCTGCACAAGCGGAATCCCCGTCTTCTCCCTCTCCTTCTGATTCAACTGCTCAATCTCACCAGGGAAGTAAATCCTCTCCACACCAGCAGCCTTTTCAGATCCCACAACCCGTTCGTACAGGTACTGCATTCTCTCGCGGAACTCATCCAGACTCATGAATAGATCGGGCTTGATAGCCATGAGGAAATGGCCAACGTCTGCGGGCTTGGAGGGATCGTAGGGGCCGGTTACGTGGCCTGCGAATGCTGAGCCTGAAAAAACGCCGGAGAAGACGTCCATCATTATGGCGAGGGCAGAGCCTTTGGGGCCGCCCATGGGGAGCATGACGCCGCCGAGAGCAGCTTCGGGATCATCGGTCGGTCTGCCTTCTGCGTCAAGAGCCCAGTCTGTGGGAATCTTTTCTCCTCGTCGCTTCGCCTTGTAAATCTTTCCCCTAGCAGCCACAGAAGGCGCCATATCCAGGATGAAACTCTCCATATCTCCTTTGCCTGGTGCACCACACGCAATAGGTGAGATACCCAAGAGTTTGCTCTTCCCCCCAAACGCAGGCAACGCAGGACTCGAATTCGTGAAAACTAAACTCATCATATCCTCATCCAAAGCCTGCTGCACAAGCCAAGCACTCATACCAAAATGATTAGAGTGCTTGATACTCGCCATACCAATGCCGAAGATCTTTGCAGACTCAATAGCCGCAGCCATGCCCTTGTGGGCAGCTACAAAGCCGAAGCCATTTTGGCCGTCGACTTGTGCAACGGCGGGTGTGACTTGAGTGAGGATTGGTTGGGCGGTTGCGTTGAGGACGCCTTGGCGGATGCGCTCCATGTAGGAGGGAATGCGGTTCATGCCATGGGTATCGACGCCACGGAGGTCGGCGGCTATGAGGCATTGGGCTATAATGGAGGCGTTTTCTGGGGGGATGTTGTTGCCTTTGAGAATGTCTTCTACGAAGCGCCTGGCTTCTGAGGCTGAGATAGGGAATTTCTGGGAGGGTGTTTGGTCTGCCATGGTGGATGCAGGTAGAACGCAAAGTCTTGGACAAGTGTATAAATTGATAATACAATTGATATCTTGGTCTTTGTTGCAGATGATGATTGTCTTACAAGAGTGAGTGAGATACTCAAGCTTTAATAGACGCTATCTCCAAGCTGTGCGGGGAAACCCCGTTCTCCATGTTTTTCTACTAGCGGCATGTCCCCGCGCGACACGGAAATTCTCCATCCTTTAAGCTCACATTCTGAGTTTGGCACTGAACATTCAGTGACCCAAGAAATTGTGACAATGCCCGAGAATGATAACCAAGATACCGGGACTTCGTCCGGAAGGCGGTCACGAACGAGGAGTGGTCAACCAGGACGGAGGAATCCCCGGCTACGGATGGCCTGTCTGCGCTGCCAAAGGCGAAAGATCAAAGTATGTCCATAACGCAATGGAACGAGGTTCTAGAGCTGACTGGATTTAGTGTGATGGCGATTTACCTACGTGCAAGAATTGCCGCAATGCTGGCGCTGTGTGTACGGATGGAGAATCAGCTCGTCTGAAGGACTTGCCTCGGGAGTAAGTCATACCGTCTCCATCAATGACTACACTGACCGATCAACTAGATACATCGCAACACTAAAGAATCGGATATCATGGCTAGAATCCATCGTCAGGTCAAGATGTCCCGACGTGGACCTATCTCAAGATCCTCCGACAGATATCGAGATGGATGATACCATTCTTGAAGATACAACACTACAATCACCAGCACCAGCACCAGCAGAAACAAGCACCCTTGATATATCAGAACCCTCAACTGTTGAAACACCGAACCAGCCCGTCAGATCCGCCCCAGGATCTAGCGCAATAACTCACGAAATCGGTCTGGTATCCCTCGGAACAAACCAAGATCCCAGATACATCGGCCCATCAAGCGGATACTTCCTTGCGCGCGTAATGCTTGATTCAGTACCAAAACAAGATGAGAGACTCAGTCGAAATGCCCCGTTTCCTACGAAGCTCGTCGAAGCGATTCAGGGCCCTTTGCCGTTGCCGTCGAGGGAGATGGCGACGCAGTTATGTGACGCTTACTTCAGCGCTATCAATCTACAGTATCCTATTCTCCATCGACAAACCTTCGATGGCATGCTGGAAAGGGCTTATGATCAGGACAGCACTGATCCCGTGGTCAGGTTTCAGGTCTTTATGGTTCTAGCCATCGGCTCAGCTGTGTTATCCGGTCGCATCAGAGCTCGCATCCCAGCAGAATCATACTGTCTTTCAGCACTTCAGTATCTCGACGAACTGAACTTGGAAAACTCACTACAAGGCGTACAGTGTCTTTTACTGCTTCTCATCTTTACAATCCATAGTCCCTTTGTTCGGGTGAATGTGTGGTATTTGAACTACCACTGCATCGCTGCCCTACTTGACCTTGGGCTTCAAAGAAATATCAGTGCTGGAGCTGGTATCTCTTTGTTGGAGCAAGAGATGCGAGCGAGGATCTTTTGGATTATTTATACGTTTGATCGGGTTATTGCTACCATGATGGGAAGACCTATAGGCATCAGAGACGAGGGATGTGAACTTCGAGTAAGGGCACTCTTTCCTTCCGATAATTTACTGAGACTGACGATTTAGATGCCCATTGGTTTGTCGGACGAGCAACTTGCTACACCATACCAACAAACCACAGAACCCTCAAGCGAAATGATCTTCGCAATTCATCTCTTCAAAGCCGCCAAACTCAACTCCGAAATAAAATACATCGCCCAAAGCATAGTCCGCGACTCACCACGCTACGCATATCCCCGTGTCATCGACATCAACGACTGGCAAACCACAATGCTTAACAACCTAGACGAATGGTCGACCCAAATCCCCCTTCAAAACGACGCCCCAACGCTGTATCTCCAAATAACATGCAAGATCCGCTATCATAACCTCCGAATGCTTCTCCTACGACCAAGTCCCGCAATTCCCAAACCTACCACTGAAGCTCTTGTTCAGTGTCATAAGAGTGCGAGGGAGAGTATACAGTTGTTTGATCAGCTTTATAAGAAGAATCTGCTTGTTCATAGCTGGACTACTTTCCATGGGCTTGTGCTTAGTACGATTACTTTGCTCTATTGTATCAAGGTCGTCCCGGAGATTGCGCGTGGGACGGAAATAGATGTTCTGATGGCTGATTTGAGTATTTCGCTCAGTGTACTAAGTGCTACAGGTGAACATTGGTCGGGCGCGAAGAGGAGTAGGGATATTTTGGATGAGCTTGGCAAATCGACGATTCGATATCTTCGTGAGCAAAGCCGTTCAGTTTCTCGGACTACGGATCAGGGACCTGCGCCAACACTCGCAACAGAGGTATTGGATGTGAATCTTCAGATGGATACGTCATTGGACAGCATGGGCTTCTTACAGAATCCTTTCGACGATTGCATGTTCAATGATTCTTTCGCAGGCTACTTTGAGACGGATTCTGTCAATGTTGATACCATTGTTCGAGACCTTTTTCAGGATTTTATTCCTACATACCCTAGCGAACTATAACCCACCTTGCGGCCCTTGAGCTGTCAAAAAGTCAAAGTCGGCACCATGCTCTGCCTGATTCACACTTCGCATGTACAGTCCTCGATATCCTCTCATTCCCTCCCTCCTGACCCACGGTTGCGCACTCGCGGATTCATCCTTCTTCTCAAAGCTCTCAACCCTCTCTTGGATTCTTTGAGATAACTCTTCATCGGTGAGATCAACAGAAAGCTGTCTCTTCTCGACATCCAATGTAATGACATCTCCATTCTTAATGATACCTAGAGGTGACTTCGGATCCGCCGACTCAGGAGAGATATGAAGTCCAATGGTTCCACCCGCCGTGCCACTCATCCGTCCATCTGACAGCCTCAACATGTCCAGCACACCCTGTGCGGCAATCTTTCGAGGGATCGGGATCATGCCTGCTTCAGGCATACCAGGATTTCCCATCGGACCAATACTCTGAAGAACAAGGACACTGTCAGGAGCAACGTCTAGGTCAGGATCGTCTATCCTGGCGGCCATGTCGGCTGAGTTGGCGAAAACCACTGCCCGGCCGGTGTGTTGGAGGAGATTTTTGTATTTGGAGGCACTGGCTTTCATTACAGCGCCGCCGGGGGCAAGATTGCCGCGGAGGACGACGAGGGATGATGAGGGGTAGAGGGGCTCGTTGAAGGGATGTATGACACTTAGTTCTCTTGGCACAGAGAGGAAAGATTGTTGGGCGATCTCTTCGCCCATAGTTCGGCCGGTAACTGTCATCGCGTCAAGATGCAGAAGGGGTTTGAGTTCGTGGAACAAAGCGAGCATGCCACCTGAGGTCATTAGCTTGGTCTTATCACCTCTTCAAAGAGACTTACCAGAATTATGAAAGTCAGTCATATAGTTATCACCACTAGGTTTCAAATCAACCAACAAAGGTGTCCTCCTCCCAATCTCATCAACAGTATCCAGTGTGATACTCCCCGCAACACCTGGATGTCGCCCAGCAATAGCCATGAGATGCACAACAGCATTCGTCGAACCACCGATAGCTTGCAGAACGGTAATTGCGTTAAGAAACGACTCGCGCGTTAACAGAGCTTGTGGTTTCATACGTTCACGGTCGTTACACGCTGATACTGCGAGACCACCTGTTGCTTCTGCGATTCGAAGGCGCGTGGCTGATACAGCGGGTGCTGTTGCGCCGGCGAAGGGCATCATGCCGAGTCCGACTAGTATGGCTGCCATTGTTGATGCTGTGCCCATTACGCCGCATGTTCCTCCCTTTGAAGCGTTAGATATGAATCTTATAACAGGGAGGGGACTTACTGTTGGGGCTAGTTCATCGTTAATAGCTGATATATCCTCAATATCTATCGATCCAGCTCTGTACTTGGCCCAGTTATTGCGACAATCTGTACAAGCACCGATACGCACTCCGCGATGGCTGCCAGGCATCATCGGACCCGTAACAAGATGAAGAATAGGTTTATTCGCAGAAATCCCACCCATCAACTGCGCAGGCGTAGTCTTATCACAACCTACTCATCACTCAGCACAAATCCACTCTCATACACTCATGTAACTCACCTCCAATAAGCACAACAGCATCGCAAGGCTGCGCAGCAATCATCTCCTCTGTATCCATACTCATCAGATTCCTCAAATACATACTCGTCGGCGAAGAAAACGCCTCATGGATACTAATAGTCGGGAAGTCAATCGCAAGTCCTCCATTGAGCTGCACGCCACGCTTCACAGCGTCGATGAGCTGCGGGATGTTGGCGTGGCATGGGTTGAAGCTGGAGTATGTGTTTACGATGCCGATTATCGGTCGGGAGAGCGCGTCTTCGGTGTAGCCGAGGGCTTTTATGAAGACTTTGCGCAAGAAGAGGGAGAAGTGGGCGTCGCCGTAGGAGGGGAGGTTTTGGCGGAGGCCGGTTGCTGAGGTTATGGGCTGGTTGAGGTTGTAGTCTGCATTGACTTGGTCATTATTTGAGTCGGCCATTTTGAGAATGAGATGTTTGGGGTTGAAGATTGAGATTGAATTGAGATTGTTTGAATTGGCCTATCATTAAATATGTATTACTATCCTGGTGTTGATCATCGTGAGTGCAGACGGGGGAACCCCGCCGGGTATCACGCAATATTACCGAATTGCCTCACGGAGGTCTCCCGTGTAAGTCACGGAAAAGCGCCGACTTACACCAATAAGAGAGATAAAAGGGAAAGCATCTCGACAGTACCTGCAATCGTAGAACCAATTCAATATCATTCTTATTCATCTCATTCTCGAAATGCTCAACCTCAAAAACAAAGTAGCCCTGGTCATCGGCCTCGGTCAAACAGGGACCGAAGGCTGGGGCATCGGCGCAGCAAGTGCCGTATCTCTCTCCCGCCAAGGAGCCCTCTTATTCGGCGGCAACCGGACTCTCGCCTCAACAACAAAGACCAAACAAACCATCGAGTCAGAAGGCGGAACATGCGATATCCTCGCTACAGACGCCACGGATTCTTCCTCCGTGAAAGCCCTTGTTGATGCTTGTATGGCTAAGCATGGACGGATAGATATCCTCCTCACAAGCGTCGGCCAATCGCAACCAGGAGATCCTGCGTCTATGACTGAAGATGTCTGGGATGCACAGATGGATATTAATCTGAAAAGTGTGTATTTGGCTACACATTATGTTCTTCCTATCATGGAAGCTCAAAAAAGCGGTTCGGTGATATGTATTTCCAGCATAGCTGGTCTTCGATACATCGGCAAACCACAGGTGGCGTATAACACTACAAAAGCGGCGATACTGCAGTTTGTGAAAGCTACGGCTGTTATTTATGCGGAAAAGGGTGTGAGGTTGAATGCTGTTGTGCCGGGACTTATGGATACGCCTTATACGAAGAGCATGGCAGAAAGGTTTGGAAGGGATTATGA
Organism: Fusarium humuli; assembly: GCA_004366955.1. Lineage (NCBI taxonomy): Eukaryota > Fungi > Ascomycota > Sordariomycetes > Hypocreales > Nectriaceae > Fusarium > Fusarium humuli. The sequence goes on along the minus strand of QHKN01000058.1, from coordinate 76,131 downwards.
GGAAATGTGTAAGGTTAGAGAGGGACAGGTTCCGATGGGGAGGATGGGGGATGCCTGGGATGTTGCAAATGCTGTGGTGTTTTTGGCGGCGGATGAGGCGAGATATATCACTGGGCAGAAGATTGTTGTTGATGGGGGGATAACTTCATCTACGGGGAGAACTTAGAAAGAGGCAACACATCATGAGAGAAGCCAGCATTAACCAGGATACTCAAGGGTACGGCTCAGACTTGTCAAATCCGATTCTATGCAAAGGCTAACAAACCACTATCCAGTTTTCAATCTATATCCATTCCACTCTTATCAAAACTTCCACCAAGAATTCTACAACTCATCCTTCTCATCAAACTCCCTCTGCAACTGCATCGCCACTCCCAAAGCCGCAAATCCCCCCATATGCATAGCCTGTATAACACTCCTCATCATAGTAGCCGCATCACCACCCGCAAAACACCCCTTAACAGCAGTTTCATTCCACGGCGCCTCAACCTTGACTTCTCCTGAAGGAGCCATCTCAAGACCAAGCTGCTCTGCGAACGGTGCAGCTTGCACCACATTCGGATGATTAACCACGAAACCCTCTACTTTGGAGCTTCCATCTTCAAAGGTGAGTTTTACTGAAGGTCCCCCGTTGACGAGTGCGAAGGATGTTATCTTTCGGTCGTCGTAGTGGACTTTGCTGCTGTGGATTTTGGATTGGACTGTGGAGGATAGAGAGGGGGAGGCGTTAGTGTAGACTGTAACGGAGTTGGAGAGACGTTTTGCCATGGGTGTTACGTGCGCGAGCATGTCTGCGTTTGAAATCATGCCGCCTGCAAAGACACCGACTGACTCGGCACCACGTTCCTCAAATCCATGACAATAAAGACAATGGAAACTGTCACAGTTAGCATCATACTTCCCCGTCAAGGATCTCACTTACATTCCCTTCCCCCAACAATCCTCATAACCCTGAGGCAAATCTTCAAAAACATCCCTCACACCAGTTCCTAAACCAAGTTTCCTCCCCTTATACACACTACCCTCCGAATCAACAGCTTCAAACACGCCGTCATCTGTTTTGCGAACGGTAGATACAGTAGCAGACTTAAACTCAACGCTTTCGTAGCGTTTTTGCAGATCTTCACGGGCTTTGGCGCGGAAGGAAGCTGGATCGACGTGGTCGAAGCCCAGGACATTGTGCATGTGTTTTGTAGGGGCGTTGCGGTAGATGCCTGAGTCGAGGATGAGGATGGAGTAGACTTGGCGGGCGAGGGTTGTTGCCATTGAGAGGCCGGCTGGGCCACCGCCGATGATGAGAACGTCGTAGAGTTTGGACATATTGTAGGTATCTTGTAGTGGTGTTTGATGCTTTGATGGTGTTTCTTGACTGTTGGTCTTGCTAGGTCTTATGTATCCATCACGGAGAGATCTGAAAGGCTCCGCTCGGAGACTTTGAGTATCTAGTCTGCGGTTAGATAAAAAGAAGCCGACGATGTGTTGCGCAACATGAGTCCATTCTTGTATTAGTGGTAAGGAACACACATTATTATTGGCCTTGGATATTTTCATCGCTTCGATTGATGACAAGGTTGTGAGAACCCGGGCGGCTCATTTGACCTCTGTAACCTCTGTAGCCACTACCTAATGACGTGAACTCAAGCCTGGATGGTAAGAATTGATTCCAAATTTATCGCGAGAATGGTTTTACTATTTAGGGATCCAACTTTCGACTTTAATGAAGCTTAAGGGTTAATTCTAAGTTGGTGATGTCTTGTGGTTGGTGTGCTGATGATTAGAGTTGGGGACATACCATGAGTGTGAATTGCTGACAGCGCGACTCATCGTCCAAGAGTCGTACTCATCGCAACAAGGGTGCTATGAGAGCAGTCAGAGACCAATTGAATTAGTTACTTAGAGAATGTACATAGAAAAGAGCTTTTGTCTGCACATCAACTGAAATGAGATCCAACGGCAAGCGCCGTATCTACCTACGCCTGTCACGACAGATAGCGGACACTAACATGCTCCACAACAATGCATCTCATGTCACTTATAAACAGAATGATTGGTATCCCACTGTTCAGAAAGTCTGAACATTCATTGCACACTATATACTAAGTATAAAAAAGCCCGGCCGGACTATACAAAAAAAGAGAGGCTATCGCTAATGCAAGCAGGTTTCATCCAGCCACGATGCTCAAGCAAAAGCGAGCACCAGTGACCACATCAATCACACCAACTTTCTAATCGTAGGTAGTGCCGTGGTTTAAGAGGACCAGTCCGCGATGAGGCTCTCCCATCGTCCATCGGACCTGCTACGAGTCGTCACCCAGCACTACCCACGCATCAGAAGTCGGCGTCGCCGCACTATCAAACACTTCCCTCTGAGAAGGTAAATCGTCAAGTTCACTATCCGAAAAGCAATCGTAGTCTGTGAGTATCTCGTCGGAGATTAGGTCGGGTGGTTGCGATGTATCCACGTCGAAACTGGGTTGGGAGCCGTCGAGCTCGTAGATTACGCGCAGTGGTGCGACGGTGCGTGTTGGCGGGAGGGATTCGTCGGAGGAGGAGGAGGAGAGGATTTGAGCGATGGTTTGATCGCCGCCTAGATCCGTGAAAGACAGATCCAGATGGAGAGGGGAGTTAAAGCTGAAGCTTTGGGAGCGCTTCTTGCGGGATGTTTTGGCGGGTTTGATGGAGTAAACTGGTTCTTCGTGCTTGATACTATCAAGACTGAAGCCCTCGCCACGAACCTGCTCATCGTCGTACAACAAGCCCATGCGATATAACTCAGCTACTTCATCATCCTCACTCAAAGGCATTTTGCGTCCGAGATAAACATTCCCTCTCGCGGTAGACGCATCGCGAAAAGCCTCTTCTCTGTCAAGGGTCGGTCTCCTCACGAGACGATATCGGTCGCTGGGGAGAGGAGTCTGGCTTTGCGCCAGATCCCTCCCCTCCAGCTCATCCGAAGTGCCATGTCCTTTAGACCGGGCGTTGCAACTCCGACGAATATTGCTCCATCGAGGATGAACGCGTGTCAGACTTCCGCAGGAAATCTCATAATGCAAGATCTTTTCGAGCTCGGGACGTCCGGTTGGTGTATCCTGTTGACCACAGCGGCGACAAGTGGTTGGACCGCGATATGAAGTCGTGCAGTGAAAGCCCGTGTCGCGACAGATGTTAGAGCCTTTGTATTGAGACTGACGCTTGGCTGTTGCGCGGATGAAGTGATTACGGGTTATTTGCGAAGGAGATTTGATCACTGGATCTGGGGTGATGGGAAAGTGCTTAGAGGGAAGATCCCCAGGACTATCGTGTAATAACAAGTCCATGATGGATTAAACTTATAAGGTGAGATGAAGTGTCGGGGTAAGAATTAGATGATGTGTCTTTTCAAGCAAAGGGCGTGATAAGGCGTGCTAAATAACAAAGGCACGCAAGATTAGTGTTAAAAGAATATGGAAGAGATATCTGGAAGAGACTCGAGGTAGGACTTTCGCCTTTATTAGTATTGTATCATCTGCGATATGGTTGTGATTGGCTGGGGGAGGAGTCATATGGCGTGCTAGTGAGACACTGTCATTGTATTACACTCACTTTGGTACCTAAACTAGGCACTCCTACTAGGCATTGCCGCTTGTAATCGGAGGCTACTGTTGTTGCTCATAGTGACCAACCGTGACGTGACTCACTGCTTAATCCGGGAGATAACCGAGTGGCGCAGTGACCCTTGGCCCTTTCACCCGTCTTCAGCCTGGTTTCCTCACTATCAACGAATAAGACGCCATGGCATTTACAAGCACCTCTACAGATAAGCAGGTTTCCGACAAGAATGCCTTATCTTGAGAGGCGCATGATGATTCTTAACGTGGGGAGGCTCGTGACTGCATCGTGATTGGGTCTCACGGGGGATATGCCAACAAAGAGGGTGTCGTCATTTGACAGATGTACTTTTTTGGTGTGGCGCAGTGTAAAAGGTACTTGTAGCTGCCTGGTAGGAATGGGTTTCTACCAAGGTTCTTTGTTCGGCTGACCTGCGTGGGCCAAGACAGCATAAACCTGGGGAATCTCATTTCTGAAACAGATTGGGCGCATAATCACGATGCATACATAAATTTATTGGCAGGTTGCTGTTTGATCACCCGCTTGTGCAGAAAGTTGGTCTAACCAACAGTATGTCTTGGATAGGCACGATGCAAGATAAGACTGTTCTATCGGTTGCAGGCGGCTGATGATAAGACATTCCTCAACAAGGTAATCCCGATAACACCCCGGATTGTTCGGGCGGGACGCTGCATAAGAGAGGTCTTCACTGCATTTTTAACTACTGTCAGGATGGTTCATGGTACTGCTGCATCAATCATATTGAAAATTGAGTCTGACTTAGCTTTCACTGCAATTTTATCCTCAGTCGGGTGCTACATTTAGTTGGTAACGAACGTAAACTGGGCGGGCCTGGATAACCGGGGTGGAACTGCTGGATCGCTCATATTACTTGCTTATTCGTATATATAAAAATAAATAACAATAAAAAGCCCTATGGGGCTTCACTGCAGTTATAACTCCCTCCGAGGTGTCTTGTGGCATTGCATTAATCGTATTCCTTGAAAGTGTCCGACCAAGGCGTTTGACTGGTGGCTGAGTAGCACTTCCGTTTCCGTATAGATTTCACTGCAATCTTAACCCCTCTCAAGCCGTCAAGATGTTGATGTAAGGCAGATTCTTCATATACGAAGCCCGAAGATATCCAGAACCATAGGGTAATCCAACTAGCCGCAGTGCAACACCGTAAACTGGGCGGGCCTCCCATGATGGGGGAAGCTGCTGGATCGCTCGTATTGCTTGCTTATTCGTATACGAACCTTATGGCTCCACTGCAATTTTGACCTCCATCGGTGTAAACTGGGCAACTGGAGTCGCCATTTAGACAGCCAGTTTCCCCTTTTGAATTTCACTGCAATTTTAACCCTCCTCAAGTCGTTGGTGTTTATTGTGAGGCGGAGACTTTATGTACAAAGCCCAGAGCAGACATCCTCAAGAGGGGGCACTGTTTCGAAGTTCTGCTAACAGTTATTTCCGGTCTTATTCGCAGGAACTTTAGCAACAACCTTTCCTGCAAATTTAACCCCCACCGAGGTGTTGTATGTCTTGAAAGCGACTAAGGCATTTGTCTCTTATATGGACGAGGACATGACACTGTATTTTAACCACACTCGGGCTGCTTCGTGTAACCTTTGACGTCGATCTTCGTCATAAACATAAAGGTTGTCGATAAAAAATCAGCCTTACTGTACAGCGTACTGTCCTCTTTCACTGCAATTTTAACCCTCCCCAAGCCGTTGGTGTTAATTGTGAGGCGGACACTTCATGTACAAAGCCCAAAGTAGATATCCAACCATAGGGCAACCCAAAGAGCCGCAGTACAACACGGTAAACTGGACAGACTTCAATAGCTCTGCCGGACAAGGGAAACTGGTTCAAAGCTCTGATAGCCGATATGTCCGATCTTATTCGCAAATGAGCCTTATGTCTTTCACTTCAGTTTAAACCCCGCCGAGGTAAAGTGACCAGAGCATCCAACTAGTGTATGGTCAATGACGTGAAGCTGCCTCTTCAAACTCAAGCTGTTGTGTGTAACTGTATTGATAGATTCCCGTTCAGGCGGCGGGATTCTCCACTTTGCGCTTCATCGCAATTTTAACCCCCATCGAGGTGTTGTGTACCTTCGATGAACACCTTGACGGCTCAAGAGGGGTTAAAATTACAGTGAACCTTCGGTCCATTGGCTGCCTGCAAGGAGCAAGAAACACTTTATGTACAAAGCTCAAAGCAGACATTCATCAACCATAGGGTAACCACAGTCCTCCCATTCACAACCACCATCACATCTTAACTTCCATAACCAATAAATTCAATCAATTTACTCATCTGACCCAACCTTGAAGTCCATAATCTCGATATACCTCTTCACATCCGTAACTTCAATCCCCCGCTGTACATTAATAGTCCCACTCTTATCCCACGCCACACCCCGTCCCTGCGCAAACGTATCCCTATACTTAACCATCATACCGCCATGCTCCTCCATCTGTCTCTTCAACGTATCCAAATCCCACAGCTCGCGCTTAAACTCAATACCAAAATGAGCTTCTAACAAATCTGCAAGACGAGCGTAGGAAATAGTGTCGCCGGCTGTGTAGACAACTTGACTGCTGATACCTCGTGGCTCAAGGATGACTTCGGCCGTTACACGCCCGATGTCTTCGGGTGTAGTAACAGTGATTTCGTTCTCCCAACTTCCCAGCGCTCGGATAGTTCGTTGTGGTAGATCAACGACGCCGAAATCAGGGAGGAATAGAAAACTCATAAACAACCCTGTAGAAACAATCGTCCAGTCCACATCACTCTGAGCACGCAATTTCTTGCGAACCTGTAACTGCTCATCAAACAAATCCTGCGAACTACCCTCCCCAATAACATCATAATCCATACCAAACTGCCACGGAAAATAACGCTTCACTCCCGCTTCAAGAACAGCGTCTACAAGTTTGACTTGTGTTCCCGCGGGTAATCCCATGCCATTGCAGCAAACCACAACATCGTACTTGGCGAAAATAGCCGCTAGATCAGAAATACTAGCAGAGACTACGTCGGCTGCTTCGGTCCCGGCGTGCAGAGCCCGGATGCGCTGGATGAGCTTCTTCTTTTCCGGGGCGGCGGAGTCGAGGGTGGCTTGGCGGATTAGCACGGAGACGCGCTGGGTCTGGTTCTGCCGCTTGGATAAAGCTTCGAGAACGCAAAGACCAAGTTCTCCGGCGCCTAGGATGAGGATGTTTGACATGGTTGGGTTGTTAAGACGGTTCAGGGCTTGCAGGTTCTCTGTTGAGAGTTCAAGAGGCGTTCCTTGTTCTTCGTCGTGATTGTATGACATAGTGATAAACTTTACGGTTGGCAGTTGGGATATTTAAACTATTCGTTATAACGCCGTTTCACTTCCACGTTTTTCGGTACTCGAGGAATCATGGAGGCTCAATGCATGACAGCGGATCCTTGAATGAGGGGAACGAATAAGGTCTCGATAGACCCTGAATCATTTATCTCCATGTCAGCTTTCCCCAAACTCCGCGATCCCCATTTTCGAATTTGTAAGACGAGATCTGACATAATCAGAAAACAAGGTTGGATGCCAAGCTCCTGATCCACATGACCGACTCCAGGTCAATACCCGGGTCAAATTCCAACGACAAGCGCCATTCCGGGGGCAAACATGACAAATGCGGAATAAGTCTAATAGAGTTTATTTCATTTCTACCCGAAAATATTGAAACCTGAGAAATATTGATGAAAAAGAGCTGGTCGCAATATTAAACTTTCAGCTAAGAATAAGTAAATGAGTGAACAGGTACCAAAACCCGTCGCTCAACAAGAACGCCCACGCTTCCCAATGCAAACATCATGATTTTCAGAACTTTCTTTTTTCCAAATGTTCTAGCTAGTAAAAGGGTGAACGAATGAAGTAAGTGAAACAAAGGAAATCATGCCGAGACGGTATTCTTGTTGGCGAATCCGACTCGGTTTTGCTTGAGGTCGAAGACAACGAATTGGGCCTTGAGGAGGATATCCCCCAAGATAGCGAAGCCGATACCTTCGGAACTCTGGATACCACCGTAGCAGACCTTATCAGTGAGACGACCATAGTTGATGTAGTGGCCAGGAACCTTGCCGCGGTACTTGCCAAAGCCAAAGTAAAAGCTGGGCAACTTGGCTGTGCATGGGAAAACCCAAACACCGTAGTCTTGGTCGATGTAAGAGCCCTTGACCTTCTTGTAGTAAAACTTGACAAGTTTTTCAGGCAAGAGAAGGAGCGTAGTGCCGGTGTCGACGATGGCTGAGTACTTCCACTTGTGCCATGGGGCTCCTTGAGTAACACGGTAGCCCTCGATGTCGATCTGCCACCAAGGACTGTCCTTGGTCACTTTAGCAAACCCCACGGTTCCATAGTATTCGTTTTGGTTGATGAAGCCAAAGTTGTAGTTTCCAGCCGAACCCTTCTGGAGATTGGCTGTAAAGACCGGGATGTCCAAGTCATTCTGGACCCTGTCAAAGTATGTTTGTTGAGCCGTAGGTCGAACGGTGTTGAGACTCGACATGGCTAAGCCCATGATGCCATGAGCGTACTTGTCTGAGGCAATTCCTTCGGACACTTCAGTAGCGGACTGCACAGCCATGTTCTTGACATAGGTGCCTCCAACTTGCACTATGTCCGTGTATACAATACCACTAGCACCAGTACCATCACCATATTTGATGCTCCAAGTCTGGCCATTAAGACGCTTGCTTGACTTTGACTTGTCAGGGTTGTAGAGAATGTGACCCGCCTGGTCAGGCTGATATGTATCGGTAGAAAAGACCCAGCTGTAAATGTCAGAATGAATGTTCACAATGTGATAGTCAACTTACAGGTCAGAGGAGCCGGTATCAAAGTTCAAGTAGGTAGTTTGTTTCGGGTTGCCAATTTGAACAGGCACAACGTATTGCGAATCGTAGTATTGGGGAGGTGTTGCTGCAGCAGTACCCTTCAATCCTATAGAATGTTAGATTGGTTCGTTGATAGGCAATGAAATACTTCCCAAGTTTATTCTTGACAATAGCTGCCTCGCTGTTGGCAATCTGCTGGAGCTTCTTGTTGGGCAATGGTTTGCGATATTTGTTGTATGCATGAATGAGAGCAATCTCTGCATGAGGCTTCTTGTAGTTTTCGTTTGTGAGTTGATCAAGTTGAACCTTCTCTCCTTTGTCCCGTGGCATAAGGTGAGGGTGTTCATCGAAATCAATAGCCCGACCCTTTAAACCCTTGCCCATCTCTATCTCTTCTTGTTCTTCAGGGTCGATACTCCTCTCTGCTATTCCATCGAGAGGGTCTTCAGGGTGGTCCCCGAAAGCACCCTTCACCTCGTAGACATCCCCCGGCGCGCGAGCTGCAAGAGCCCGAGATCCCTCAACCTCAGGGCTTACAGACCTCTCTGCTATCCCGTCCAAGGGATCTTCTGGATGATCTCCAAAAGCACCCTTCACCTCATAAACATCACCGCGGATTTCATGAGGAATTCCCGTACTACAGCCGGCAAGTAGAAGGAAAGAAACCGTGGTGAATCTCATCGTGAAAGATGGGTTATTGGAAAAGAGTTATGATCGTAGTCAAGAGGTAAAATTAGAAAGAAGGGATGTGGTCTGATATTTTAAGACAATGGATGGTGGATGCGGGAGGCGGCTGGCAATTCCGGATTGAGGCCAAAGTCATTTTCCAGGCACTTCGAGATCTCTAGTATGGTATTCTGGGCAAGCTCCGGGCTAAGTGAAGCCATCTTGGAGAGCTTAACCTGGAATGTGGTTCGTGTAAAGCATGGTTTTGAATGGAATGCTCCTGGATGTAGTTTAGTATGGTATGCCATTTGCATTCCGTATGCATGGGACTAGACATTTTAGACTATGAAGGATGCCACGAGTTGCGGCAACAGAGCCATGGCCGAGACATGGCTGAATATGGATTGGTATGTCTGTTCTTGGTTCCTGGTTCCTGCATCTGATTTGTCTGAGTTTTCCACGGTCCTGCAGGGTCTCCGTATTGACGTTGAAGGCGCTGATTCGATTGTCAGGGTCCCGCCTCTGTGTATGGTAAATGAAAGTCGGCGTGAATTTCAACGACGATGGCTTGCCTGCTATTCCTGTTGTAGCGATCGGCAAACATCTTGACCATGATCAGACGATAATGATGAAAGACCCTTGATAGATCACTGGATCTGCAACAATGTCGGTTTGATCTCTGCCCGAAACCCAAGACATCGCCGATGCCTAGCACCGTATCTACATATTTCTGACATATGACGTTTGTGAACAATGACATTATCATTGCGCTTCTTGGCGATCCATTGTCCTTGGCAGGGCTCAGTTGGGTTAAGACTTCGTAACAGAATGAGCCCATTCTCCTGGTATCAACTATGATACCGGATACCCATAGGATTAGTGACCTGCGATACCCATAGATCAGTGCCAACAAGGCCCAAGCTCTCTTACCTTCGGGTCCGTCTAAATCTGTTACCTTTTCGGGAGCTGTCAAGTCTTAGACTCATGATCTAAGCCTTTAATGCAATGTTCGCGGAAGAGCGGTTCAAGCCTTCTCGTCTCATGGCCCAGTTTAACAAGGTCTCGGACCCTCGCTTGAGGTGCCAAAGAATGCACTGACTCAATAATGATGCTAACGGCACAGAGTAGTTGATTTGTACCGCTGAGTCGTAGCGTGGTATTCGAGGACAATGTTCCGAAGGGGGAAAAGTGGCTGGTCAGTGCTTGACAAAGGCTCGGTCCATTCCGCTTTGAGGCTCTTGACTTTGATCAATACGTTCCATTATTGTTTGTTGTGTTCAACACCAGATGGAATATCACGATACCTTGATTGCAAGGGATGAATAGAAACAAAAATGGTGGAGCAAGAAATGATGTACAATTGAGGGTCAAGTCATCCAATGAATGACCCATCGACTTCCTGCAAGTTACCCCTCCATGACTCACCAACAGGGCAGTAACGGCCCACTAAAACTTTTGACCCGGCAGGTGACAATATTCAGGCAGTCAGGCTTTCATGAGCTTTACTGCCTGAACTTGAGAATATGGGAGGCTGTTCAGGAGGTTTCCGCACTTGCAGAATTGGAAAGAATTGAATTGATATTTTAATCCCTCAAAAGTCATTGAAGGACACCAAATCCATAATCAGAACATCCAATCTATTGTAATATTAAATTGAGTTATTGAATGCCAGTGCCCAGGTATTTTTTGACAGACCCCCGAATTAGTCCCTAAAACCCACTGTCTGGCGCTGTAGACCCTTGATAAGATAACGATTTTTCAACCCCGCCACCCCGCGACAACTTCTCAAGGTTGCACAAAAATTCCAAAGCCTTCAATTAAATTGAACTATACGATTTTCGCTTTGCTCTCGATTATATCGCATTGCAAATCGCAATCATGGATCCCGCCGCTCCGCACCAGCCGCCCTACACTTACACGGCGAATCAGGGCTACGAACAGACCGAAGAGATCCCCCGCGAACTCCAGGCCCAAAAAGACGACGGCGCTGCCCTTGCCCAGGAGGACGATAACGACTTTGACGACATCTTTGACGACCAGGACTTTGACGACAATGAGTGGGACGCTGGCGCAGGCGACTTGACCAAGTCTTACAACAGACAGCGCAACACCAACGAAGGCGCTGCTCCTCTTCGTTCAAACCAGCAAAAGCCCACAGCCAACACTTTCGCCAGCGTTGACGACCAAGTATCAGCTCTTTCCAAGCACGCCGCCAAGATCCGACTCGACTCAGTTAAGCAAGATGGTGGTGATTCAAAGGACAAGGACAAGGCAGACCGCGCCACTAGCGACCAGGTTCTTGACCAGCGCACCCGTATGATTCTGCTACAGATGATCAACCGCGGTTTTGTCAGCGAAGTCCACGGCGCCATCTCCACAGGAAAAGAAGCCAACGTCTACGGCGCCGTTCTCCACGACGAAAACACCGGCGACGCTACCCAAAGGGCTATCAAGGTCTACAAGACTGCCATTCTGAGCTTCAAGGACAGAGAGCGTTACATCACTGGCGAGCACCGTTTCAAGGGTGGCTTCGACAAGGGTAACAACCGCAAAATGGTTAAACTTTGGGCTGAGAAGGAATTCCGTAACTTGCGAAGGATCTACAACTCTGGTATTCCTTGCCCTGAGCCCATCAGCCTTAAGCTTCACGTCCTCGTCATGGGCTTCCTTGGCGACCGCAAGGGATGGGCGTACCCTCGTCTCCGTGACGCAACTCTGACAGGAGACGATCTTGATCAGCAGTGGCATAAGCTTTACGTTCAGCTCCTTGGCATTATGCGCAAGATTTACCAGGTCTGTCGTCTTGTGCACGCTGATTTGAGCGAGTACAACATTCTATACCACAAGGAGAAGCTCTACATTATTGATGTGTCACAAAGTGTGGAGCCGGACCACCCCCGGTCCCTCGAGTTCCTGCGTATGGATATCAAGAACGTGGGAGACTTCTTCCGCCGTAAGGGTGTTGATACGCTGGCCGACCGCGCTATCTTTAACTTCATCACTGCCCCTGAGGGTGCCGTCGAGGAGCCTGAAATGGGCAAGGCCATTGAGATTCTCTACGAGACTCGGGCTGATGCTGATGGCGAGGACAACGCTGCTCAGCAGGAAGTTGACAATGAAGTTTTCAGAAACCAGTACATTCCTCAAACATTAGAGCAGGTCTACGATATTGAGAAGGATGCTCAAAAGGTTGGAGAGGGTCAGGGTAACGATCTTGTCTACAGTAATCTTCTGCCAGACCAGGTCATTGCCCCCAAGAAGGCCGATGGTGAGGAGGGCGATGACAACCAAGAGCAAGGTTCCACATCTGACTCAGACGAGGGTGCATCTCTCTCCGGTGACGACTCAGTCAACGAGGCCGACTTCGAAAAGGGTACTCCTCGTGGTCGTCGCTTCGAAGATAAGGACGAGAAGAAGGTTTGTGTTCCATATCTCATCCCCGTTCCAATTTGATAACTTTACTAACCATTCATCTTAGGCCCACAAGCAAGCCGTCAAGGAAGCTAAGCGCGAGAAGCGCAAGGAGAAGATGCCGAAGCATCTCAAGAAGAAAATCGTCGCTACCTCATCCCGTCGCAAGAAATAAGCACCTTCCTTAAGCCAACCTATCACCTCTTGCCATTTCGCGCAAGGGTCCAAAAAGCCAGGCCAAAGCTCCCAAGCTCCCGAAAACTGACGGGCCTCATCCGGGGAAAGCTGTCAAACTCTCCCCACCCATGTTCTCTTGGCAAAGAGAAGGGCCAAGGGAGGCAAATAAATACAAATCGTCAGAGCTCTCTTTGATCGTTCAGTACGCTGAAAAGCGTTCAGATCGCACTAACCGGGAGGTTATGCAGACCCCACAAGAGACAAGGGGAATGCTAAACCGTCACGGCCGGAGGCTTCTCCGTGGCGACGAATCAATGTCTTCATCATTCGATTGCAGCTTTGCGCCCGCCAGGGGAAGGAAAAAGGGTTTGGTGTTAGTGTTATTCCTTTCGGAGTTAAAGGGAAAGGGTTCGAGGCGTTTGGATCGCTGTTCTGGTTCCTGCGTCTCGACGTAACGGTCTGGCACCCGGAATGGAAACAGTCTGGGCAGAAGAGTGGGATCACACCAGAACCAAACAGAAAAGAGAATAACGACTTGAATATTATGTTGAAATGCCTGATGATATGTCGCTCAGTTATTCTTACATTCAGTAAAAGTCAAGTGCCTTCCCAAGTGCCCTTGCGCCAATACAAAATCGTTAACATGCAATCTCACCTCATATCCATCATTATAAAACTTCGTAAGAGTACCTCCGGCTTCAACGCACAGACTGCCGAAAGGGATGCCAGACAGGTTAAAGACCCTGTCAACTAAAAGTAAAACTGTTGCTGAGGCTGGCCTGGTGGCGGCTGGGCCAGGAAGTCAAAGTTCAACGAGTCCATTCCCGTATTCCAAGGGTCTGGTGATTCTAGTGGCGAATTAGCCAAGAGGTTATGACAGATGAAAGAAGACAAGAAATGACATACCGCCCCAGATTGATTCGTATAGGTCCATGGGAGCCATGTATTGCGTAGGATCGACATTCATTGCGTTCATGCTGTCGATGTTGAGGTTTGCGTTAGCTTGCGCCTGCATCTGTTGGCTGTAGGGGAGTCTAGTAGGGACATATTTAGAAACATGTTACATCAGATGGCGAACCAAGAATAATACTTACCCAGCAAAGTCTTGAATCGATGCACCCCCATTTTGCATCTCTGCCATGGCGAGAGCGGCATCCTCACGTGGGTCGGCGCTCTGAGAGACGTTGCGAAACATAGAATTGCCATTTCCGGAATATTGTCCAGCGTTCCCAAAAGGGAACTGGGGCGTCCTGCTCCCGCTGCCGGCGGCAGAGGCGTCACCCTCCTTTTTGAGGTGCGAGGGCACGATAGAGCCGTGGTCATAGATATTCTTCAGGGCCGTCAACGCTCTGTAGAGTGGTCCGGAAAGTTCTATATCCTTGTCGGTGGTCATTACGTGAGGCTCCGGTGAGCTAACGTCCTTGGCGGCTGTGGCAGATAGTGCAGCGATCAGATCGCCTTGCAACTGTCGGACCTCCGGGTCTGTCTTCGTTTCACAAAGTATACCCAGTAGCAAAGCCGATGATAGGCCATGGTACGTAAATGCCCAGCTTCTCGTGGGGATTGCTGACAATTGGTGCATTGCCAAAAACATTCGGACGGTTTCGGTTAGGTTGTCTTTGCAGCGATCCGCTAGCGTCTTTCGCTGTTCGGGCTCGAACTCGCTGTCTTTGCGAAGCGCCGGACGACATGCGACAGAGATGACAAATGATGTGTGAAGACGGATAGCGTAGTGTTGTAGACGGTCGAGTGCTGTCTTACAATTTTCCTTTACTCGTAATTGCAGTGCGGTGCGGCTTCGGAGGGTCTCTACTGCTTCGCAATCGTCAATGATTTGAGTATATGTCGAGCTCATCATATCATCGGGGTTCAAGCGACGAGAAATGATTTCCATGAGATGGTACATCGTCTCGAGGTATGAATAGTTTCCGTTTGGCGTCGGTGACATGACGGGAATCGGGCAGCAGGGAAAGTTGGTCATTGGCGATCTGGCATTGTTAGAGGTGAGCCCTCTCAGAAGAGCAATACTTACCGATCAAAGGAAAGAGATGTCAAAGTGTCATGCCACACAACGCTCCACCATAATCTCCTTCGGACCATCTCTTTCGATTGGGTGTTTGGTGGTGTGCAATCGCGACTTTCGTTGCGAGGTGTTCTGTGCAGACCCAACGATTGGGCAAGGCGACAAGTCAATCCCATCAGCGCCCATGAGGCTTCAGCCTTCATGTCATTGAGAAGAACAAAGCATGTAAGAAGGAGAGCTTGGATCGAGTCAAAGGAAGGTCTATGTTGGGTCAGCCAGAGTCCTGCTGTCAAGTTGCAAACAACATACCGAAGAAGGAAATTGCCCAATCGGAGAAAATGGAACGATATTTGGATAAATCGCTGGGAGTCTCGCGTGCGGATATGGTAGGGAGATTCGTGGTATTGGGAACCGACCGCTAAAACAGCAAAGAGTATGGCAAGCCATGATGCTGTGACAGGTTTGGTCGACTTAATTCCGTTTGTCGCATTCCGTGAACGGTCTTCGAGGTAGATCATGAGTTTGCTCTCGAGGTCGTCAATGTCCATCACAAATCCCCAAAAAGGCTGCGGTATTTCCTTGTACGCCCGGAATAGTCTGCAGCTGTCAGCTTACGAATCCGGAACACCCGCAGCTATCGCGAGTGCACTTACTTCATGACCTCGCGGTCGGATGGTAATTCATTTGAGATATCTTGGGTCAGTTTTTGAAGGTGCTGGGACGACATCAACGGGAAAGGTGCCGATGTGTCCAGTCCCAGAATGGACCGCATGTCTTGTCTGATGTCAAGACCTTCACCACCTTTGTGAACTGGTGAAGACTGCTCGCGCAGTAGGGCAGGAATACTATTCTGCCCAAGATATCGGTCTGGTGCCACTTCTGGCTCATCAATACTTGCTGTGGTGTTGTTAGCCAGACGGTGAGACCGGATTTCCGGATGGTCCTTACCAAGGGCGCGCGGCCAACTATCTTGACGCTCAACCTTACGGATGGCTTCTTCGCGAGGCGCTTCCGAAAAAGAATGCGTCCTCTTGCGATTGACGACAGTTTGGCTGGTTTCCGAAGGAGCAGCCGATGCCGACGGCTTGGAAGTTGATGAACGATTGGGCTTATAGGAACATAGCCGTGGGTGTTCCCTCTTGACGCAGTTTTCACACGGTTGTTTGTTGTCGCACTTGACTTTACGCTGGCGACAAGGCCAACATGCAGTACCTAACGTAATGATAAGCAACAAAGTTCCCGAATTGAGGTTATTCGCAACACTCTTACCGTAGCGAACCTTGCGATGAGAATGAATGATTCGATTGGCCTCCTCTGGGGTCAAGTCATCAATGACCACCCGCTCATCTGGACTAGGGTTTTCTGCCATGGTTAAGCGGGTTTTGGGCTCAGAATCGAGCCTCGGAGCCAAACAAAAGTCGCGATATCAATGGCGAGGTAGTGTTATGATTGCAGATGAGGGTTTACGAATGCCGAACCCCGAGAGTCTCCCATGCGCGATAGTGGGTGAGAGGGGAAAACACGGCGGTGATGGGCGGGGCCGGTTCGGCTTTCCAACTGGTGTTAGTTAAATACAGGCAGGAGGTAGAGAAATGGAGAGATGACTTGGCGGCTGATCTTTTGACCTCTTCATTCTGGTTGGTTGAAAGGGAGGGGAATTGAAGCACGAGACCGGTATTGAAGCCGACCTCCGATAAGACCGGGATAAAGAATGGCCGATTCCGTGATGGCCAGTTCAACATACCACAGGCAGGCATACAGGAATTCATGGTGATATCTTCCATTCTTATGGTAAACTTGTTTGAGATATTAAATAGCTTATGACTCACATTTAATAGTACCTGGTCTCACTATTCCGTGCCGAAGTCTCGGTAGTCTCGATCATCTTCTACTGCCGCTCATCTTGAGATCATCCGTGTCGCATGCTCCTTCCTTCAGGGTAGAGACAAGAAAACATCACCCATTGAGTGTTTTCTCCTCCACTTGTTCAGCAATTCCATTCTAACATCGACCATCATTTTTCAATCAATCAAAATGCAACCGATCATTTTATCACGCTTTTCTGTTCCTCCTGCTATTCATGTTTGTTCCCTTGCTACGCGCAGTGGCACAATGATTCACTGTCGGTCGTGTCCAAAATGCTTCCACCATTTCCAAAGACATGGATCCTCCATGGTACTCTATCCAATCAACATCATTTTGTGATAACAAAATCATTCTTGCATTGAACTGCATTGGACTTCATTGCTTGAAGAAGCAATTATTATTATTGAAGTATCTTTTTGTGCTACAAGGCTGCCTGGGCATGCGCCTCGGCGGCTACAGAGATCAAGGATCTCAACGCTCGTTTCAATTGATGCGCGTACTAAACTGACTCACTCGTTTACAGCAGAAGCTCTCCCTTGCAACAACCGTTGAAACGCCCGACCGTTGATTTTTTGGGTTCGCAACTGGCGCCGGTCGCCATGTCCGCCATTACCCCTTCGACCAAAAAACTCCAAGCCAAAGAGGAACTCGACAGAGCCATTCGTTCTATCAGCTCAGACTTTCAACTCCAACTCCAAATCCCTGATCCGACGCTGTCGCCGAGTAAGCGCCAGCTTCAGCGACGGTCTGAGGACCAGGAAAGATGCAATGCGATCTACTATCGCGCGCAATTCCTCAAGTTCAAGGATCCAAATCGACTCTCCATATGTTTTACTCGCTTTCGCGAACAAGCAGACGAGCACCTTACCAATTGGATTCGAAAGCTCCGCGCTGACCTAGACACGACCCCGATTAAGAGTTCGTATGGCGACCCACATCGCCAAAGTGCACGCTTGACCTCAGAAGAGCGGGGCCAGCTTCAGGAGTTGTTATTGAGGCTGCTGAGAGACGACAATATCGCCAGCCAACCGCGATCAAAAGCCGCGAAGCGAAGGTCTGATGAATTTCCAGACCCCTTCTCAAAAAGGAGCCGTAACTCTGTCGACGGCTCCCCAGCATGTGACAGCATTGACGACATCCCAGTCCGCTCTAGAGCCGTGGACTCTAGTCGTGTGCCTACGGGACGGCCCGCTCGCCGGACAGGTACGGCGTCATTCTCCAATGGCGCTCCAAGTGCCGTCACATCTTTTGCCAGCACACAACCTCAATCTTTATCCTTCGGCGCCGGATCCTTGAACTCCAGTAAAGTTTCCTTGGCTCCGTCAATTTTCTCTGCAACCACAAACGGTGCGCCAAGCACTCAAACCACAGTCTTTTCGAATTCTTCCTTCAAAGGCGCTGGCCCAAGAACGTCTTTCCAGTCCAGTCAACCCAACTACAGGAGCTACCAAAAATCTGCGAGAGACTTTCAGGGCTCGTTCTCTCAGAGGATACAAGAATTCGAATTCAAACCCCAAATCACGACTGAACGTAATGATGTTGATCCAGCGAAGTCATCCTCATTTAAACATGAGTCTCGAGTGTCGCCGGAGCCCGAGCTTGAGCCCGAGCCTGACATGCCAATCGATGAGCCCAAGCTACCTCCTCTGACAACGCCTCAGCCTACACGAAGCCAGCATTTCGATGTAAAGCGAAGAGAGACTATCCGGTCTAGCAGTCCTGCAACAGCCTACTCTAGCCTTCCTGAGATGAACGAGCTGGATTCGCTACTTCTCGATGCCTCGGGCTTTGATACGACACCATCATGCGAACTGACAAAACGTCTGCGAAATATTTGGCCAAAGTTTCCCATCCCTGGGCTGAACCAGGCACCTTTGATCATTTTATGGGAATTAACTCGTGCTGCGCTTCACTGCCGCGTGGACTTGTCTGAATGGGACCTCGAATATAAACCCGATCAAACTTGGCACGATCAGAACAACTTTCGCAACCTCATCTTTCGACATCGACTCTTTATCGGGGCAGGCCTACCTGCACCTTGCGATCGGGCTGTGTGGAGTGCAGCATTTGGATCATTTACATCATACGACAAGACTGTTGTCCTTGCTGCCGAGTTTGTCGCCAACACCGAGGACTCCGGTCCCTTGTACATACTCAAGCTCCAGCCTCCTCGCCTCGAGCTTGGTCATCGACTGGCCCGTCGCTTTGGTGCAGACCGATTTATGGAAATCATTATGCCATCTCCGACTTCTAGAGATGCCCCTGAGGCTATAAAAAAAGATGAGCAAGGTGCGGATAAGGTTATCAGGTGGTTAAACGACAATCTTCACTACTTCCTCGGTCGTTTCTGGGCACCATTCTATAATCGCGAGTCCAAAAAGTCTATCAAAGATCCTAAACCTCCCCACAAACCACTTACCATCATGCAGGAGCGGGTATATTTCTTTGCAACTGATGGTAACAACTTCCGACTGCCCGAAAGTCAGTTTCCACCGTTGGAAGAAGCTGTATCTTTGGCCTACCGCACGAAGATGCGGCGTTCTGGTCTTTTGAACTGGGCGGTCAACATTGAGGAAAACGCGAAACAGCCTATACCGAAACTGTTCTCACGACTTGCTCTCAGTAAGTTCCCAAATCGCTGCACGAATCTTCTAACATCGGTCTAGGTCTCAGCAAGACATGTCCTACTGTCGTCCTTGAACCTCACCAATTTCGACACCGCGACACTATGCTAGGTTTCCATGAGCACATGAGCAACAGTGACAAGGAAGAACAAAAGGATATGGGCGACGGTATCGCTAGGATGTCCCGAGGTTTCGCACGCAAGGTCGCAACCCATCTTGGCTTATTGGAAACTCCATGCGCATTCCAAGCTCGTATTGGTAGCGCTAAGGGGATGTGGATAGTCGATGTCGAAGACGACGGCTTGGATGATGTTTGGATTGAGACGTATCCCTCCCAACGCAAGTGGATATGTGGTTTCCAGGACATCCACCATAGGACGTTCGAGGTTCGCGAATGGTCCAGAGAGCTCAAGTCTGCCTCGCTCAACACGCAGTTTATACCAGTTCTTGAAGCGCAGGCCCCGAATCCTAGCGACATGCGGAACATCATCGCCAACTTTCTGGCTAACGGGCTTCAAGAGGAGATCGGAGGCCAGATTGCAGCCATGACCCATCCTACCAACCTCCGTGGTTGGTCGCATCGTGGTTTCGACCGATCAACCCTTGGTCAGGTTCCATTTCAAGGAGGCCTGCCAGAACGTGACGAAAATATAATTTCGTACATGCTCGATGCCGGCTTCGATGCTACCAAGTGTCATTTCTTGCGAGATCTTGTATGGAACAACCAAAAGAGACAAGCGGAACAGCTCAAAGCAAAGATGAACATCAAGATACCACGATCGACTTACGCTTTCATGGTGGTGGACTTTACGGGCACGTTGGAGGAAGGTGAGGTGCAGCTAGCATTCTCTTCCAAGTTTCAAGCCGACGGCGAGTCAGACACCTTGTTGGATGACATTGATATCCTAGTCGCCCGAGCCCCAGCCCATTTCGTGAGTGATGTGCAGAAGGTCAGGGCTGTGTTTCGACCGAACTTGAAACGACTCAAAGACGTCATCGTGTTCTCTTCCAAGGGTAAATCACCTCTCGCTGACATGCTCTCCGGTGGTGACTACGATGGTGATCAGGCATGGATATGTTGGGACCCTGATGTTGTTCGCAACTTTAGCAACGCAGAGAAGCCTATTGAGCCAGACCTCATCGGACAGGGGTATCTTCGAAAGAGCAACCCAAGCTTCCAGTCACTTCTGGAGACTACGCCTGATCTGGAGAGTGCATGTACAGACTTTTTGCGGTCGGCAATTTCTTTCAACATGCAACCGACGTTTTTGGGTATCGCGACCAAGTTCAAGGAAAAGCTCTGCTACTACGAAAGAGGAGTCAAGAGTGAGCGAGCTGTTGCTCTGAGCACATTGGTCGCTCTACTTGTTGACCAAGCCAAACAGGGCTTACTATTCAGTCGAGGAGACTACGATCGATTGAAACGAGATATGCAGATGCGCGGAAAAGATCCGGAATACGAGAACGAAAGGAGCTCCGAGCGGAACTACAAGAGAGAGGACGGGTTCATCTACATCCTCGACTTTCTAAAATTCGTTGTTGCTCAAGATACGGTGGCAAACGCTTTGAAGCAATTCTACGACGCTCTTCATGTTCCCAGTGTCCAGGCATGGGATACAGATCTAGCCCGTCTCTTCAACGAATACAATGATCAGAAGAAAACATCCAAAACAATTGCAAGGCTTATGCAGGACCTCGTTGCTCAAGTGGAAGCTATCACTACCGAATGGAAAGTCTCAATGGCAGGAGGCAAAAATCATAGCACGAGCAGCGAGTTTGCCGTCAAGGTCAAGGAGCTGCATCAGAAATGGTCTTCGTACAAACCATCCTCTGCTCTGATGAGTATGCGAGTCGTTGAACCACTCCTTGATCGCTGGAACGGTGATCCGGATTTGAGTAAGTGGGAACTACTCAAAGCTTCCACCATGTTCAAGCTCAAGCACAGAGACGCATATGTCATGGCTTGGAAGCTCGGAGGAAAGCAGTTGGCGTGGATGAAGGCGACGATGTCGCGCGGAGTTTCTGACGCGAGCGCCATTGCTGTAACAGCCGAGATGTGGAGTATACTCCGTCCTGACAGTAAGCGCATCGCTGCGCTTTGTGCCCAAAGACAAATTGGATACGACAACGAGAGCTTGTCGGCTTTGGAGGAAGTTACGGAATACGATGAGACAGGAACACAAATTGACGATGCTTAGAAACGCATCGATTGGAATATTCCCACGTTCTCAGGCGTGAAGGCTTCCAGACGGTTGAGGTCCTGACTAGACGTTATACGTACAGTGAATCAAAAGCCAGGAAGTTACAGTATCCCTGTCAACGCTTGAACTTGGGATCCAGAGATGGGAGGAGTTCTGATTGGGGGCAGGGTTTGCAGACTCGTCACGGTCATGGTTCATCACGAGCATGCTATCGGCAATAGGGAAGATCGGGGAGTTAAGATGGTTGGGTCACATTTCCAACAGATGCGTTGGATATGGGCCTTGTATTTACTTGGATGTGCATGATACCCAGGTGTGTTTTAATATCTTTGCAGTTCACACTAGCTTTTACACGAGTTTTAGGAAGACAGCTTCTGTTGACCTCTTGGCTTTACCACTATGTTTACCGAGCTTGTCTGACGGCTTTTGGAACCCGATGACCGGATAGTTGCTGCGGGAAGAAAAAGGTCCTGAGATAGACAAGAGGTACTCACCCCTGAACTCACAAGAATAAAGCTTTAGTGAACTTTTGCTCTTCAGATTATGATCCATTTGAGATGAAACCATGAACTGATCTTAAAAGGCATTAACTAATATACAGCTTCATGAGTTCATAATCATTACCCACTTACTCCAGCTGATGCAGACTCATTATCCCAATCATAATTCATTACACACAAAAGAAACTTGCGCCTCATCGCAATTCGTCGTTTTGATCGCTGGAACAATCAGAGCCACTGCATGGCTCAACCTTAATGGAAGAAAGGAAATCTCTGACAGAGCTGACGACAACACTCAACAACTCCTCCTCATTACCAATACCAGAGAAAATAGGAGTGAGCTTGCGACTCATATCAGAAGCTATATCTGAGTCGATAGTGACGATACTGTCGAGCACGTCGGTGAGCATATGCGCTGCACGAGATAACGAGCGTCCTCCCTCTGCACCGCCCAAGGTCTCGACGTAATCTTTGGTAGTCTCGAAGAGCACGTTTGTGATCGTGTATACATCATCAATGAGGTTTTGACGCTCTTTGGGCGTAAAGTCCATTTTGGAAGCGGTGTCGAGACGGGAGACTGTTTTGGACAGGAGCGTTCTGATGATGTCCATTGAACGGACTGTGGCGACGGTAGCTTCGTGTACTAAGCCTTCGAACTTGGCTGCTCCTACAGCAGTATCTATACATGTTAGTATATAGCTATATGACAACGGTATTGCACTTACGGATGTCGTTGCACTCTGTTTGAACTCGCACAGTGACAAAGTCCATGAGTTTGAGAACATCGTCATGGTGTACGCTCGCGCGTTGAAGACGATCTGAGACAGCGCGAGGCACATTCTTTGAAGCCTTTGGGATAGTTACGCCGACGCGGGGAGTGAAGTCGAGAGGCAAAGCACGGGAGATGGCGATGGGGATTGCCAAGGCAGTGCTTGTGAGGGAAGCGATGAGGAGTGTTGAGAACTTCATTTTGAGGTAAGGACTGAGAAGAAGGGAATACAGAGCTGGCCAGCGCTGAAGAGTTGTGATGCTGGATAGGATGTAGGCCCTTATACTTGTCTCGACTTGATAGCTAGGTGGCTTCTATGCTGTCGATCGAGAGATCAGCGGCGGCACTCCAAGCTGTCAAAGTTTATCTTGCTACACAAAGCTTAATCAGAATCTGTGATCCCCAGAAACCCTGCAATGGCATTCTCGCCCTGAAGGTCCTAGTGTTTGTTTTCGGTTAGGGCGCGGGTGGTTCGAAAGCTTCAACGTTGAGATTGGCCAAAGCTTTTTTTACTCTGAATTGAGATGCTCCGAGGTTGTGTGCCTTGTGTTGAGGCTGTTGGTTCCTGGTATTTTGACAGGCGTGATCGGCGTGGCTTGAGATAAGATTTTGAGGTTTAGATTCTGACTAGTTGAATGAGTTGTGTAACGTGAGCTAGTTCTGATTGAACTGGGAATAACTCTTTCTTCCTTATGCTCTCTTCAAGATGTCTTATGTCTTGCTTCAAGGTTTTGGAGTCGCTTTGAGTATAATGTCTTGTGCATGTCTCACCCATGCTACCAAAACAGTGAACGAGTCTCACATAACCTCACCCACGTCTCCCGTCTAAATCCGTATAAAGTTAAGTTTATGCAGTGACATGTTCATCAACCAATGAAATCAGGTGACAGATAACCGTCTTTTCACATTCCCATGACCGTCGATCTACACTACCGCATTGGGTCCAGTCAACATTCCTTGGCATGTCCTTCAACTGGCTGACTGTGTGTTTCAGACAGCAATTGCATCACGGATCTCGGAAATACCGGCAGGTCAAATGATAATGAGGCTGATTTTACTGCTGCTTTCGGTGTAGTCAAGCCTGTTCCTGACGAGATGGATGTACGGCGGCCGCCAGCGGTGATTAATCACTTTTTTATACAGATTAGCTTTTTGTGTTTTGGGGTTTCGTACCTTTTGACATATCGATGATGTTATTTCTGCGTTAAGGTTTGGTGGTTTCGAAGGAAGTGCTCGAGGACTTGACTCATATCTTGTGATGTTCCGGTTGCACGTATTCAGCGCCCTTATCATTAGGTAATCATATGCATTTACATAATCTTATAACAAAATGTATCTATTGCCATCCATTCGGCTTCTGCTTGGCTGGGCAATTGGATGCAGGATGTGCATGGCCGGGGCATAAGAGATAGAGAGAGATACCATGAAAATTTAGCCGGAAAACATATTGATGAGTGAAATGCATATGCTGATGTAGTGGTGTGGTAGTATTTTCAGTCACCTGACATATTGGATATGCATCTCGTTGCAGCCCTATCGATTCCTATATACCAAGATACCAGGTGAGTGGGTGCATGGTAGCTTGAGAGCACTTTCACCAGCGAGCTAGACCAAGTACTGGATGTCGCTGTCTTATATCCCAATTCCTAGGATAATTTATAGATCTCTACAGTGCCTTTGGAATAAGATGATTGGCTACAGATGACATAATAGGTATGTGGTTCCTGAGGCCTAAAAGCCAGGGCTTTTATATTTGGCATTACCGGGATTTGATATGGAATGAAGGCAGTTGTGCTCAGGGGAAACATTTCCAATAGCCACAAGCAAGCCACAAGCAAGTTACACATGAAGCCATGAGCAAGTCATATCAATCAACCTATCTGTAAGAGGGCTGAGATTGGTTATGTTAGGGAAGCTATTTGTGCTAAATCCTTGAGAGAATGATGAATAGTTTTAAATGTGTATGAGTAGATAAAAATATAAGAGAGGATGCGCACGGCAATACTGGCGATAGGCTGAGCTGGAAATATTTGCACAAGCAGCCTGTACTTGGAAGCGCGTAGGTGCACGGCAGCTCGCAGCTCGTAGCCGGATGTTAGCGCTGCCAGGCCCATTGAATTAGTTAGTACCCAGTATCTAACAAATCTGGAATCTGTTATTCATCCTTTAGTACCTGTACTTCCTCTTTGATGTGTACCGGCTATAACCGTTATTCTATATATCTTACCTGAGAAAGATGGTGATTGAGAATAACCTCCCCAAAGAAGTACATGACAACACGATGAAGCCTGAACCCTTGCCGAGAGAGTATCGCGAACGTCCAAGTTTCAAAGGCGAGAAAGTCAGTGATGACATCTTGCACGAAGCATCTGCAATGTTCGACCCCATGTCTGAGATGCTTGGGGGTTTGGGGACTGGTATGGCAAACCCGGCAATTTCCCCCGTCCGTGTTAAAACAATTGGCCGCGGAGAGCATAATAGACGAAATAATTTGGTAACTTTATGCTAGCTTAGGCTAAAGGCCATAAACATTATGGTCTCTTTCCGTGTAGCTTTTGTTTCAACTTCTGAATACTTCTCACACCCTTCTTCAACACAAACGTTGCGTATTCCCCGTGTCCTTCCATATCTCTAGATGCTCGTTTCTTGATATCTAGATACTCAACACGATCTTCTTCAGTTTCTCCAATAGGCACAACGATGCCAACATATCGGAGAAGGATCGCGTTAAGAATCATACGACACATGCGCCCATTGCCGTCTTGGAAAGGGTGAATCTCGACGAATCTGAGTGAGTATTTAGACGCAAGCGAAAATGGATCTATATTTTGATGTCCTTCCTCCAGTTCCCTTTTGAGATTTGCGCACATCTCGGTCATTTTTGTCGGAACGTACTGAGGCGTGACGAACATGGTGTTTCCAGCGCCTACACAGCACT
Source organism: Fusarium humuli (assembly GCA_004366955.1). Classification (NCBI taxonomy): domain Eukaryota; kingdom Fungi; phylum Ascomycota; class Sordariomycetes; order Hypocreales; family Nectriaceae; genus Fusarium; species Fusarium humuli. The sequence goes on along the minus strand of QHKN01000058.1, from coordinate 50,493 downwards.
TGCGATAGATCCCAGCGTACTTCTCAAAGGGTACCTCTGGGACCTCAATGATAGGAACGCCCTTGCAAAGGATGGCGTGGGTATTTTTGATGAGATCCTCTGTCATGTCTTCTCCGAGTATAGCAAAATGATGGAGAATATGCTGGTAGGCTCTCATGTGCTGAATGACTTCACGCTGGCCTCGGTTGTCGTCGATCTCCTTAATGTCCAAACTTTGAAGAATGCGGTGGCAGTGATTAAGAGTGGCTTCCCAATCAAGACCAGCTCGCTCGATCATGTTGCTGCCGTATAGCGCGTGAATCACTGTATCGTTGACCCAGTGAATCAGTGTCGCTTTCTGTTTTGTTGTGGGTGCGTGATTCATTGTTACGGAACCGAGGTATCGTGTAGCCCTTTCGAAGAGAACTACGGGATTCTGATCGTTGTTATAGGTTCTGTAGCTGTCGTCCGAGAGAATAGGCGTTCGTGATAGAGGCCATCTGGTGATTTCGTAGTTTAAGTCCATGTTGAAGCTATATGTCGACAATGATATCGTATTTCCTACAGTCAATACATGAAAGAGAATGAAGGCACCGAATGATTGTCTTATGTATAATTTACAGTGAGTCACAGAGTGAAAACTCTATGTTTACAGTTCACGCACGACACATATGGTAGCTGAATTCTATAACGATACCCTACAGAAGGCCAGTTGCTGAGCATACCCTTTGCGCAGAGCGAGAAACAAAACGATAAATAAGTAAAAGCCCAGTACCTAAATCTACATGATGAACAGTTACCCTGCATCCTACAGCTTTGTTTGGCTTCCTGGTCGGGTCTCGACCTTGATACCTTGTGTCCAAGTGGATGTCAGATTGACCCCACCCAAAATGCATATACAATGATTGGTCATGACCCCTGACCCCAACAACCCCGAAGGTTGAAGGAGAAAGGAGGAAGGAGGAAGGGTTCACCTTGCGTTCGGCTTGGCAGGTGTTGTGAGTCCATATGGGCTTCGTTTCCAGTGTGATATTAAGCTGACCTATATTGGATCGCAGTATACGTCTCCATTCATTAGAGTTCAGTGGCTGATAGAAGAAATGGCCGCCGAGAGCATAAGAGACGAAATAATTTGGTCGTGTTATGCAAGCTTAGGCTAGCAATTAGGCTACTTAATTTCCGTAGCGTAACTTGGAGGATAATTCTTCCAACACTCACCTGCTACTGTCTGTTTCCCTTGTGTGGTTTTGGCGAAACTTTGTCTCGTGGAGTGTTATCGTTGATTGATGACTCATACGTCAAGCACGGGAAAACCCCGCTTCTCATCAACTTCAACCTTGAACCTTCACCCTTCAACTTTTTATTTGCTTCACTTTTCTTCACCTCCAGCGCAGCGCATTCGCTATACGCGCCAACGATATCTATCCATCTCACTAGTCTCCCTCTGGAGATACGACAGCAAATCTTTGGCGACTACTTCAAGGTGCCAGGCGGCTATGTCTACGACGGCAAATCAGACAAGCTCAGGAACGCTGACAACACTCCGATCGACCTTTCTCTTATCTACACTTGTCGCTCAATCGCCAACGACTGCAAACACCTCCCGCTTGCTATCAATACGCTTCACTTCTCAACACTCTATCGCGAGGACTGGCGTAGTCTAGCTGGATGCTTCAACCTCGCAGCCACCTATTACAATGTCCTGCAGCAAGATCTAGTGCTTCATCTTGCGCATTTGATCTCTGCAGACATGCACGCTGGACTCGCAACGGAATTTCCAGGCTTCAAGGCGAAACTGGAGGCCGAACGAGAGTTTCACTTCCACATTTGGCGTACTGGCGACGGTACGGTCGTCGCAGGGGATAGTGTGCAGCCTGCTCCATGTCAGTTTGTACAATAGTTCTATCGAGAGCAGATTACTGCCATCAGTGAAAAGTCGCCGCTTGAGTACCATGGCTACCGCGATATCGAAGCCGGAATTCCACATTCCCCAGAACCCCTTAGCGTAGACTACTCCGATTTTGGGTATCAATGGTGGGATTCAACCTCTGCAGAGGTTGATCGATGCTTGACACGTTGCTTGCGACTCATCGATGATCAGAGCCCTACGGAATTTGGCAACCACGTACATATGCATCTGCCACATTGGGTCAACAGATATCCGGTAGAAGAATTCTTCAATCTCCAGTTCGAGAATTGGGCAATTCCAACACGATCCCGGGTAGAATATGTCCTAAGCCTTCTCGGGATACCCGACTTCGTGTGAAAACTCCCCGATATGTGGAGGTACGACCTTGCATTCCACCATGATGTTGGTGACAATCCTTCACCAGGCCAGTTCTCCGAACAGTACGACCATCCCACCTTCGATTTACATTTCGTATGCGCGAAAAGATCGGATTCTCTGCTGTGGCCGTCGCTATTCGATTTCTTGACCTGATACCTTCCCATTAGTATACTCGAATTCGTACACTCGACCTTCATGAAGACTTGGACTCGGTAAACAAGCCTTCACTTCATGGCCACGGCCTGGTCCCTCTGTTGCAGAAAAACCCTTTGCTTCAAGTTCAACGTCGTGTCAGTGTTGTCAATTGCATTATAAACCCTAGTAAAGATGTTTTGGACATTGACGGTCTGTTAATGTCGAGGTGGGGAGGAGGTCCTTGTGGCGTCGATCCTAGGAGATTCGCCCAAGAGTTATCCATTTGGCTTCTTGATTCTCTGGTGGTAGCTGATACGGGTATCTCCACAGAATGGTACAGTTTATTCTTGGACTCAGATTCTTACACCGATGAATGCACAGACGGTTTCGACAAGGTAGTCCACTATAGAATTTCTTTGCACCACGCTTGGAACGAATGTTTGGAGAGCGGCCTATTAACAGATCTTTCGGGCGGACAAGTGAAAAGGATGTCACGCGAGTATGCTTTGGAAGACGGTTATGAAAATGCCATCATGCAGTTGGTGCATCGGACTTCAAGTGTCTTGCGATGTGGCTTTAGCCCAGGGCTGCCCAGGGACCATCAGAGGATAATAGACGGGTTGAAAGCCTACCCTGATGGCGCATGGGAATATTGGGAGTATGGCTGCGGTTGGGACCAAGACAAAGACCTCTTTTCTCTCCCCAGCTCTGTAAAAGATAGAGAGGCGGTGGCGCGTCTTGCTGAGATCCAGTCACAAGAAGAATACCTTCAGTCACAAAGATAAGTTTTCCAATAGGCTATGTCTACATTTTAGAATGTGCAGTGGCAGAATCTAGTTTGGATATATGCTTGATACTGCGAACCCGGTATGTTAAGACAAGCATCTCTTTTTTTGGCCTCGTCGGCCTCTACAGATCTTCACGTCAGCTACAAAATAGAAACCATAGGTTCCCTAAATGAAAGTCCCGTCTCCTTTGATCACCTTGTGCAAGTCATTTGTTTTACTCTTTGCTTCAACAAGGACCTCATAGCTATACGTATTTGACAAGGTATCTACGACGTTAACTTGAGGGCTATCTAGTAGGAGATTTAACGAAGCATTCTATTCTCACATATACACAACTGTCAGTATACTAATATTTCCATAAAAGCTCACATTAATAACAAGATCTACAAATAACAAGATGGAAGATTATTCAGAATTAGGGTATATACACGACGAACTCCGCAAATCACAGACATAAACGACAAGCCAACCCTACTTGCTCAAGCCGTCCGACTCAGGGGGTCCCTTGTAGACATGTCTCGCATGAACAACATACCAAACCGCCGATATCGCCATAAACCCAAAGAAGACAACAACTGCATAATTCATGGTAACAGCGTTGACCGGAATCGCAACAGGCATCGTGAAAAGCACCATCTCGAAACAAATCCACGCCAAGGCCAGCACATTAATAACCCACCCGAAATGCTTTCCAAACGTCCAAGGCGCTGTATTAACGCCCGCGCGACGGGTGAGCATGGAGAGGAGAATCGGAATACCGTATGAAGCTGCAAGACCGATTACTCCGACAGCGATGAAGGCGTTGAAGGCAGAGCTGGAGCCGAGGTAGATCAGACCAAGGAGCATTTCGATCACAGTGGTCAGGATGAGAGCCATTATGGGTGTGCCATGGCGCTTGTCGACTTTGCTCCATAGTCTGGAGAGAGGGATGGCGCGGTCGCGCGCAAAGGCCCATGTTGTTCTTGAGGCTGCGACGGTGATGGAGATGGAGCAGAAGAGGGTGACGATGAGGACGAGGGCTGTTAAGGCGATTCCGCCTGCTTTGGTGCCCATTACGCGGTAGAAGATCATGGGGAGGACTTGGCCGAGAGGTGCTGCGAGGAGATCTTCCAGTGGGGGGAGGGTCGCGCAGATTGGGATGATCTAGAGATGATTAGTTGTGAGATGATATAAAGCAATAGGGTTACCTACGAAGAATAGCCCTGCTATGCAACCGACTGGTACACAAAGTGCGAGAGCTCGAGGAAGTCTGACCGTGGCATCACCGCATTCTTCAGCCATGGCCGTAATCATACCGATAGCTGAAAACCTGAACCGAGTCAGAACATAACCAAGCGGCATTATGGGAACAACTCACGTGTAGGCTGAAGGCAAAGCTCCAATCCAAAAGCCAAAGTTTCCCCATCCTGACAAATTAGGATCAAAGTGCCCCTAAGAAGTTAGTCACTCTTGTCATCAACGGAAAGTTCCATACTAACAAGTGTGTAACTAGGCGAATGCCTCCCATCCTTTGCCTCACTAGACAAGCAAACACACACAATAAAAATAGTAATAGCGGTAAACGCAGCACAGAAGGTATCGACAGTAGGGAGAAACTTATTCCCAAAAGCGACGATGAAAAACGTCACCACACAAAGACCGTAGAAGATCAGCACGAGCTTCCAGGGCTGCCAATCGTACTCGGGGAGGAAGATACTGACGCCGCCCGCGAGCAGGGACGCAAAGCCAAAGTTTACGGATAGCGTGATGGTCCAATTGCCTACGAGCCACGTCCAGCCTGTTATGAACGAGAGAACGGTTCTGTACTTGGGCGAGGCGATTTGGAAGGACCAGTAGTATGGTCCTGCGGAGGTGGGCCAGCGGGCAGCGAGTTCGCCGAGGGAGATGGCGATGCATTCGTCGAGAATGCAGACGATGATCCAGCCGAGGAACATGGATAGCTGACCACCGCCATAAATGGAGTTGATGAGAGGTGCGCCGAAACCGTAGGGTATCTATCAGATTAGTAGGGCGATGGAGAGTCGTGGAGGGTGGGACTCACAGCGGCAATAGCTAGAGATTGGAAAAGAAGAGTAAACATGGATCGATTCCTTTGAAGCTCAGGCTTGTAACCCAAAGCTGTGAGATCAGCTGCATCGCCGCCATGGGCATGCTCAAGGTGCTTTGCATGCTCATTATGCTCATGATCATGGTCACTTCCTTTTTCCGAAGCAGGATTCATATTGACAGAGTTAAGAATTGAGTCTTAGTGAAGAGAATGAACTTGTCTGAGATGAAAGAAGCGAGCAGGTTGTATATAAACTCTACCGGGTGCCGAGTGATATCACGAGTGGCACTTAGACGCCCCCCCTTGTCCTTTCCCCAGATTCTGTACGGGACATTTTTGCCTAGAAAGTCTTAGTCTTGAAAGCTATCGTGGGGATGTCTTTTTTACCCCGCGCTGAAGTATGGGACTTGCTAGCAGGGATCTGGGATACGGTAACTCAGCCCCGATGAGGAAAGGTTTGGCTAACTTGTTAGTGGAACGTTGATAAGAAGATCGTCTGGGTGTCAGAAGAATTGGCTGCCGAAAGCATAAGAGACGAAATAACTTGGTCAAAGATCAGACTACGACTAGGCTATTTTATTTTAGTAGCCTAAGTCTTGGACAGTTCTTCTGTCACCCACCTGGGTGCCTTAGTACCACGTTGATAAGAGCTGAATGAGTTGTTGTCAAGAGGGGAATCTTGATTGACCACCCACGGTTCAATTTGCTATCTAACCAAAGACAGTCTCATACTTCAAATCCGCCATCACATCCAGCCAATGAATAGACCCCGGTGTTATCTCACTATCGTAGTACGACCAGACAGCCTGCAATAAGTCCCGTAACACAACAATAGGACCAGTCGCTGGACCACTGCCAAACCCTCGGAGCCGATCCATGATGAAAGCGCGTGCCGTATCAACGTCAGTAAATTGCTGCTGGTCAGACTCTTCACAGTCATGATCCAATAACTCTAGCCTTGAGCGTCTTTCTTCTGGTACCGTCTTGCACCTCAGTCCAGAACCTACTCCCAAACATAGCAAAGGCTGCAGACATCGAATTGACTCTGAAGATATGTTGGCAAGCAGACCGGTTATATAGAGTGCTAGTGAGGTAGACCATGATCCTTTATCAAGCTCATCAGGAAGACGTCTTGATACTAGATCTGGGAACGTTTGGTAAAGTTGTAATAGCGAGCATAAACGAAAGACTTCAGCAGCGTGATGCAGATCCAAATTGATCTGGCCCTTATTGGTGTAATTTTCTGAAGCGTCGCTGATGAGCTTGGGAACTCGAACGGACAAGAGTGTCTCTTCCAACGTCTGGGCTTCATTGATGTCAAGCATCGTCTGCCACATAACTTCGTACGTCGGCGCTGTGCAGTTCCGCCATGTATCGCGCGACCGTCGACATAAGGACATGGACTTTCCAAACAGAGCGATGATCTTGGGCGGAACACCTGTCCAGGGATGAAGAACAAAGTCGTACGGAGGATACATCGCTGGTGCCCATTCTGTTAGTGTACTGATGTCCTCTCTAGTACTAGTCACTATGCTTCGGACGGACTCTTCGTAGATGAGACATTCTTTGAAGAAGCCGACGAGACTGCGGTCTTGTTTGGATAGGTACTCGGATCGCATTTCAAGAAGCGAGAGCACCATGCGAACGTGCCGTAGATACTGCAGCCCGAGCTGTTTATGGTCCATCCAGCAGAGCGACGAGCTGAGACAGAAGAGAGAGATTATCAGCGCATGAGGGACTGTAGTTACAGAATTCGGCGAGTCGAAAAGACTTCTGAGCTCGTGTATTATGGCTTCTGTTGCGATACGTGGAGCTGATATAGCGATTTCTTGGATTTCGGGTTGCCTTTTCGTTATAGAGGCAGCGGCCATGCTTTGGAGGGAGTAGAATAGTGGTCGAGATGAGGACCAGAGGGAAGAACCGAGTCGGCGGAAGGGATTTATTGATGAGTCGTAGGCTGCCCATGAACCGCATACGGATTTGAACCAAAGTTCGATAAGGAAAGATGATGGTTCGGAGATTGCGTTGTTTGGTGCGGTAGTTATGTGGAATGATGAGCGTCGTCTACAGTGACACTCTTCCGTTTCCTCAGACTTTCTCTTGGGTGGTCGTGATTGTAGAATTAGAGGCATCTTGTTCATAGGTATCAACTCTTGGCTGGAGACTGTTGCTTCAAGTGGTTGTTCGCTGTTGTCAACAGGACTTGCAATACCATGGTTGTCTGTAGACAAGACACCTGGTGATAGTTCGATGGAAATACTTGTATGCGAAGACCGCCTGCTTTGAATATCTTGGACCGACACTGAAGCAGCAGAGATCAACTGATCAAAACCAGGCGGGTCGTGGTTATTGCTCTTACGTCGCTCATATTTAGTAGACCACTTGAGCGTCTGTTGATAACCAGGACAAGGAACCTTTCTCGAAATACAATTATGGCAATTCGGTTTGGTTTCATCGCATTTGAGCTACAGTATCATTAGCTTGATGGTTTAGGGTAAGATGGACACTTACCCTTTTGCTCTTGCAAGCTTGACAGCCAGAGCGGGACTTGTGTTGACCTTTCATTTTGATGGCATAAAGTTGAGTGGGAGAGAGGTTCTGACGCTTGGGGAGCCATCAACATGCCCCTCTCCAACAATGAAACCCGGGGGCCAATGGGAGGGTGACCATCCAGGATAAAGATCAGCTGAAATGAAGCTATACCGAAACAAGACAAAATGTCCCTCTTGTTACCCCGGGACTTGCGGGTAGATGATGAATGTTTTGATCATGCGACGCATATTGTTGCTTTATTGAAAGGTGTTACAGTGCTATAGTGTCCTGAATACACACCACAGTAGAAGTATTACTGGCATAACACAGGCATATCTTGGCCAGGCCAAAGCTGGTCAAGATTATTGCCCCTTTCGTCTACTTAATTATTGATCACACCTATCAGCCAACGCCAAGAAAATAGCACATTGGTACCTGGTTGCTAGGAGTTGTGGCTTACATGAGAAGGGCCTCATCACAAACACACACGCAGATCCTAATCATAGAAATGATGATTTATCCCCAAGTAATAAACCCAACTGTGTATCATAACTAACAGAAATATACATTATGTAAAAACCGGCTGAATCGTGTACTCCAGCCTCCCCTTTTACTTTTCTCCCTAAACTTTATGTCCAATACAATATTCGACCCAAGAATTGAAATGAAGAAGTGCAACTCAGTTGCAATTTGACCAGCTTGTAATTTAGTGTGTGCCTCGGCCACCATTCTCATCACCATCCTTTTCATTGTCGCCTCGGATGACTTCACGGGTCTTGCCCCATTTGAAGTCGTCGGAGTGGAAGAGAGAGTAGACAAGGACGATGATGTTCATAAAGGGCGATGTAAACAGGTGCATGACGTAGCCTGCAAAGTATTGTGCACGCTCGAGATTGTTGCGTGGTAGCCAGAAGCCAATACAGAAGGAATAGAACTGTAAAGTATGTTAGGTAAACTTCTTGAAAGTTTGAGGAAAGGTGAACTTACATAACGGAAGAAAAGAACGCAGATAAGACCGAGGAAGACGGGGTCTGACATAACTTCCTTGCCACGTTTGGCAAATACCATGAGGAGCTCAACAAAGGCAGCAATGATAAAAGGAGTGATGGCCCAGGTAATGACAGCAATGAGACTCTGAAGACGCTCAATGAGAATGATACCAGGACGGAAGATCATGACGAACTCGTTGGAAATACTACCAAGAGCCCAACGCTTACGCTGAGAAAGAAAGACCTTCCAGTCCTGAGGTACGATGGTCATGGCCTTGGCACGGAGAGCCTGGGCGGTTTGCTTGCCGGGGAAGAGACTGAAGATGATAGAAGCGTGGATACTATCCTCGGAGTAGTTACCCATGATGTGCTGCGTCATGATATCGTTGGGCTTGGGACAGTATCCGAACCGCTCACGAAGAACAGCATCACCAAACGTAGCTTCATCAACACGAATGAGTTGACAACATCCAGGAAGACAGTTGACCTTGCCGGTGATGCGCGACTGGAACATACGGCGAAGACCTTGAGTCTGGGAATACTCGACAGATTGGTACAAGGACCAGTATCCCCAGTTGGAACCGTCAAAGTCAACGCAGACATGCCCGCAAACTCCCACGAGCTTGGGGTTCTTACGAATCTCCTTGATCATCTCGTAGATACAATCCTCGTCAAAGACGGTGTCGGCATCCATACCGCACAGGTACGTGACATCGTCAAGACCCGCGTTGATAAAGTTATTGCCAATGTACTCAAAAAGATCGTTGTTGAACATGGTAACCACGTTCTCGGAGCGCTGCTTGAAGTGGTACAGCAGGGAGCGCGCGAAGCAGAGACTGTCGCGTTTACCCTGGTTGTAGCGCTTGCCGACAAAGACGTATGGGATACCCTTGTAGAAACCAGTCTGTGTCTTGACAGGCATGAAAAGACCATCGCGAGCGCGGTAGCCGTTCTCAAAGGTGCGAGATGGACCGGGTTCGAGGATATCTTGGAGGAGATATTCCTGCGTAGTCTTTTCCATGCCTGGTCCACGCACATTGCCGTCTACAACGATGAAGATGACACGAGGATGATTGTCGATGTGCTTCTGCGCAATGAGAGAATCAAGCGAACGAGTAAGCTCCTGATACGTCTCGTTGTAGCAAGGCAAAAGGAGAACCATCTTCTCAGGCTCAGCAGGGATATTCTCCTTGGGCCTCCACCAGAAGCACAACACACGCGTACAGAACCAGTGGAGGATAATGCACAGACACATGAACGCCTGGAGAACAGTGTTTGAGCTGAGAAGAACCAGGAAGAACCAGTAGACTTGGTAGTACTTCCATCCAACGTAGATGAGGGCACCGTTGATGGCAGCAAGACCGATGATGAGACTCCATTTCTGAAGACGCAGCATCCCCTTGGACATCTTCTTGAGTTCCTCGTCCGAGTCCCAGCGTAGCTTGGCTTCTTCCTGCATGATGGACGAGGTGAAGGAGAGGTTCGATTCATTGCCGTTGTTTGTCAGCCAGGAGGCATGCGTTACTCCTGACATGGGGGTTTGCGCGCCGGGATGGAAATCACCATTGATACCGCGAATAACAGACTATACATGGTCAGATATAGATCTTACATTTAGATATAGAGCTCATGTTTCAACATAGAAACTTACCGAGTCTCTGGATAGAGTCCATCCAGGTCGAAGCGGGTTTGCCGGGACCTGAGGCTGGGAGGTAGACGGCCTGGATTCATCGCTGGAATTGGCTGGCTTCTTGCCCATTTGGTTTGGCGACATGTTTCCTCGGTCAGAGGAAGAGGAGGATGTCCTCTGTCCGTTTGCTGGCATGCGACTGGTCATGATAGCTTGAAACGTTAGCATTGGTTCATGTCTACCACAGACAAACATACCGTAAGACTTTGATCAAAGTAAAGTAACGAGAGACGATAGCGAGTGACAAGCCCAAAGAACCTTCCGCACAAGACAAGCGAGTGAATTGAACCACCAAAGCTGATGAGAAATGATAAGAAATAGCTGGGGAACAATGAAGCTATAGCAAGATTCCAGCAGAAAGAAAGTTCGCCTCCAACCCCCTGCTAAACAACAAAGCGCAATAATCAGGCCTCATCACAGACTATTGCTGTACGGCACTTTTTTTTTCCTTTCTTTTACCCTTCCAGCGCCTCACCACACTAGCCGTTTGTTTTTCAAGTTCAAGGTCATGTATATCCAACCTTGCTTGACAGACACGACAGCACGATACGAAGGGCCCGGATAACCCCTGCAATGTAATGAACAGTTCACGCCCATATTAACAAGCAAGTACCAAAAGCGGGAATATGCAACAACGCCTCTTTTCTGCCTGGCAAATAGGTCCGGAAAAGAAAACGTGCTTTCGGTGATAGGGCATGGGTGAGTATCAAGATCGACAGAGTCTGCATCTTTCAGCTCTACTGTTCAGCTTACATTATGTACGGGAAGTTTCTATTTTTGCCAGCCCATCAAACGGCAATGTGAAAACTTCCTTGGTTGCGAGCAGGAGCAGGGATGTAGCCAAGACAGGCCAGGGGAACGCTGGCAGTGTCACTGTCGATCTGCTTTCACCCGAACTTGTTTTCCGGGCTGGGATGAAGCTTGTAAGTCATCGTGATCTTTACTCGAATAGTCAAATATCGATGTGTTGTTGAGATGTCACCAACAAGCTACCTAAATATATGGAGATTGAGTCTTAGAAGGGAAGTTGGTTAGATGATCTTGATCAAGGGTTCAAGTGATCAGTCATTGAGATAACAATGGAAAGTCGGTATGGGATTGTGACAATGCCATTGTTTGGATCTACACTACTAATTCAACACTAGAACTATACTATCACTGTCGATGATAGTTTCAGCTTGACCCAAGAACAACCTTAATCTCGAGCACCCATCCAGAAAACAAGTCTCTTGCCCCTGGACACAATCACGTCGCCATACCCCAGGACCTGCAGTAGCCCATCATCAGGAAATAAAAAGACAAGACGACATGAAATATGCAAGCCACATTTTAGGTACAGTAGACTCGGCGACTCTCCCCTCCCCTGCACGATGATCTACGCTACCCGATTTGCCTAAACCAACCCCTGTACATAACCATGTCCCTGTTCCTTGTTTTCCCCGTCTGTGTGTCTGACGAATTATTTGCTTATTTATACGGTACTCTTCTTCCCGTCCCGAAAACGTTGTGTAACTCTCGGGTTCGGAATCTATATCCGTCACCGTAAATAATAGCCCGCAGACTTCCCCCCAAGTCTAGCCAGTGATATCTTGAGGCTGTCAATTTCTGCATGAGGGTGAAACGATATGTCTGAGGCCCATGTCATGACGCCTTATACGACTTTTTTTCTTCTTGCAGTGCCTTTTTTGGTATTGCTTTCAGGAACTTTCCATGCATGCATATTCTTGCGGGCGGTGACACGTATGTTTGGAGTTGAGACATCGGATCTTGATCAGATCATGGATCGAGCGTCACTTAAGAAGAAGCAAAATAAAGACAAGATTAAAGTCATGCAGATCAATTCCAATCAATCAAGACCAGTCCAATCGGAAACACATTTTATATACAAGACAGTATATTAAAGAAAAAAAAGTATCGACCTATAAGCGCCAACAATGTGACACATTAATCCTTGACAAGGATGAGAAAGTAACAATGTATATCCAAAGCAAGTGGAGGCAATCAATAATATCCCGATGACCAAGTGTTCCCGTCGTATTACCTGACTCCGCAAGCCTCTCCCGTCTTGGTCACACCGGCATTGACTCCCAGAACTGCGCTATTGACGGGTAAACAAGAGCCTCCGTTTGCGCTTTTCTTCAAGTGCACGTTCCAAATCCCTTCTGGCATCCGGTTCCACAATGAGTCGCGCTATTGCCGCTGTGCTGATGTTAGCGAGATCTTACGACTAAACTAGCGTTACTTACCAGTATCCGTACTGAGAGCAGCACGTCTTGTCTCCATATTTACTGCACGAAGCCTTGACTTCGGATCCGCAGAGCCCGTTGGTAGTGTCGTGGATGTCACCCTTGGGAGGGGTACAAGAGCCGAAGTCTGCGTCGCAACCAGTCCCGCAGTAGCTTGGACTCGAGCCGCTGTGGGGGTCAAGTTAGCAGGGGTGATGCTGGTAGTTTATGTTGGGAACTTTGTAGAAAAAAAGAAGCTTACCAATAACCATACCAGGAGCAGCAGCTACCAAAAGCTGATCCCTGGCAGGTGTAGCCCGTATTACCTCCACATTTCTGGTTGGGGGAAATGACGAGTCCACCTGTAGCCGTGGCCTTGGTAGTGGTGGTCGTCTTGGTGGCTGGCACTGTCTGGGTAGCAGCAGCTGTCGAGGTACTGGTGACATCTCGGTCTCGAGAGGCTGTTCGGTACCAATTCGCCCGAGGGTCACCAAGGCATTCGCCAACAGTGACGAGTCTGTAGCCACGGCTGCGGGCTGTGTCAATCATGTACGAAGTCAGGTTGTGGACGGTCTGATCGTGGACATCGTGAGCCAGAACAATGTACTGGTTGCTGCCAGAGTTAGTAGATACTCCGGCAGAGTACCTGTTCTTGGAGTTCTGTATCAGCTGAGGACTGTCGTTCTCGTAGTCCTTGGTGTCAACGTTCTGATCCACAACATGGTAACCAAGTCTGGACATCTCAGCGAGGCAGCCCGATCCAGCGATGCACTCGAGATATGGAGCACGCATGTAAGTCGGGATCCAACCAAACAAGTTGCGGAAAGCCATCTCGTTGTAGATCATCTCAGATGTTCGGATGGTGCTGTTTACCTGATTGAGATTACGATGGGTCCAGGTGTGGCTGGCAATGTGGTGGCCTGCAGCGTACATGCGCCTCATCACAGTTGGCCATGGGAGGGATGAATCGTCTATGTGTCCCTTGGCCCTGTTGTTTCCGGCCACAAAGAAAGTCGCCTTGACATCTTTCGAGTCCAAAAGATCCAAAAGGTCATTGGTGTAAGAGAGCGGGCCATCATCGAATGTGAGGGCAATCACACCAGGGGTTGTGCAAGTCTTGATGATGCTTCCTGTAAATCTGTAAGCATCGTGATTGACGCGCATCAAATATCTGACCTACCATACGGGACACTGCCAAGCTTGGGGCGAGAAATGCTCTCGGTGCTGCTTCCACTCGGTCCAAAGCTTGTCCAATGTCAGCATCCATACTGCAGAGCTCGGACTTTCGTGCGCAGATTTGTCTTTTCCGTGAGATCTCAATCTGAGGCAAAACTTACAAAGTATCACAAGAATCACTGTATTCGAGCTGGCAGGCTGAGCCACCACAAAAGTCTCCCGTCGTTCCGCAGAAGCCACTCTCCGAACAACATGATCCAGCATTGCACGAGCCAATCCCAGGACCACATTCAGCACGCTTTCTCAGCTTCGAATGCCGTGGTGACAAGATGTCGTCGACAGCCAGAACAGGTCCCGCCAGGACAGCCCCTGCATGCAACAGCAGGGAGGCAAGGGTGATGGAGCCGCTGGTCTTCATTCTGGAAGCAGTACTGAAAGCGAATGTGAACGAAATTTGAAGCAGAGATGATGCAAAGCTAATGAAGGATGGCAAAAGATGCGAGCGGCCGGGCGGTAATTGTAATCAAGCCGTTGAGCGGAGCCAGAACTTATCTAAATTGAGTCAGTAGGAATGGCCCATGGGCATGACTGCAGCTCCTTCAGCCAGACAATAATTAATTTCGAGTATCAGACTTATTGAACGCCCAAGTCTGCATAGTTTGAACACGAGAGGACCATATCAGCCAGGTTGAATGTACTAGCCCGATATCCCGGACACCCATCCTAGACAATGGCACCATGACATGGACAGTAGAGATCCACGTCGAAGAAGCATCGACTAGCAGTCAGCCAGCCATCTCCATGTCTCTCAATTATTCTTTTTTTTTCTTTCTCTCAGTTAGGCCATGCTCGACGTGCTGATACGATCAACAGTGGAGAAATATTCCCAACGTGCAGATGTTGAGGCATCCATGTTCGTCTCGGGGATAACTGACAGTCACATTGCAGCTTCTTCCCATAGACTCATAGTTTCTGTGGATTAGGTGATCTGATTGCCGCTCGTCTCTCCCGGACCATTCCCACGCTCGTATAAGTTGATTGAGCGAGTGAAGGGAGATATTCTTGGTAAAATGAAGATGCAGAGCACCTGCAGCTATCCATTCTTTTTCTCAAGCTTTCCAGTAGGAGTATGCGTACATCCTTGGCATACTCGTATTTGCCAGTTCTATTTTTCTTTCTTGTGTACCGTTGTACCAGACCAAGAATAGATTCAGGGCAGACTGCTTATCTGATATGTCGAATTCCCTGCAATGTCATCAGGAAACAAGCATAAGTGGGAGCACGGCAGGGGGTCTTAAGCTTAATGGCCTCGCCAAGGGGATGATTGACGTGTTCTGCCAGCAATATGGAAGATTTCCAAGCTGAAATCTGCACTATTGTGTGACCAGTGCCTGATAATGACAGCCTTGCCAGGTTGATGGTTGTTCCGTCCCCCGTAATCGGGTCGAGTTGAGAAGAGATGCCCTTGACGCCACTTTTATGCACGTTGAAGATCTGTTCCTAAGTTGCCGTCTTGACCGGTATCACAGTGGGTCTTCTCGCATGGCTCCTAAGCCTCTCAAATTCGATCGGCCTCAATGCATTTAAAAATTGTTTGCGGGTGAATTGGTAATCATGGACATCTGCGAGTCCGCCTTGGCATCGGGTGGCCATTCTCAGCAGCCCGCAACCTTGGGCTAAGTCTCATCGGAAATTAAGACGTCTCAGCCATATAGCAAAGTACAGTCGTTTAGACTGTATCAACGCAAGACAGTCTTGCATTGCTTCTGTTAGCTGCCGCGCGGCTGAGCGTATCCATTCGCGCTAATCGATCGGGGAGAACTCACTTGATACACTTGGAGATGTGTAATAAACTCACTCACCCTTGACCTGGACAAACTCTCGCCGTTCTGTACAACAATCAAGCTGAACTGAAAAGATAGTCCAGGCACGTTAGCTGAAAGACCTGCAGTGTTCCGACCTAGTCGAGTCCTGCATGGCATACAGGGGATTGACCAAGGCATTGGGGAGGCTTTCATGGTCCCTGCAAGGTTTCTTTCAGTCGTAGATGCGAAGTGGCGGTTGCTAGTTCCGGTTGCTGTGATTTCGCAAAAGTAGATGTGTTTGGGTGAAGATCCTGCGTGGTTGGGTGCATTTCGTATGATCGAGCTGATCAGGGGCATTCACTCACTCCCCAGCCGTCGGCCAAGTTGCCGCTCGAGGCATCAAGGTAACTTGTGAAAAGAAAAAAAGTTCCCTTGACTGAGGCCTGACGCCGCTCGGCGCTGACGTGGGGAGAAGAAACGGCACAGTTTTCGATTGAGCGGCCGTGTCATGATGTCTGAACGAGTCGATCGATATCCTTGATACGAGCCTGGAGTCGTGTCGTCCTGATGGATACATATGCTGCTGTTGAGCCCCAATGGTTTCTCAGAAACTTCATCCACTCCACACTATTCATTCGCTACCTTGTCGATCGCTACCATCATGACGCAGGTTCTCTCCAAGAGTCTCCTCGTCGAGGGGCTGCCCTTCGTTAGTCGTCAACCAGACACAAAGTCATGGAACTTCTCTACTAGAGAATACTACGACATCACCCCTCCTAGTGAGATATCTGAGACCGAGGATGCTTTCAAGCCCGTCGTGACAGACTCTATCGACATAAACGCTGAGCCACTGGTGGCTGTCATCGGAGTCGGTTACGTGGGCGAGCATCTCGTCGACGTTTTCTCCAGAAACCACGATGTCCTTGGATACGATGTATCGGAAGCCAGGACACTGCAATTAGCCCAGAAACAACCCATTGGCGGGCGCGCGAGGTTCACGAGCAAAGCTTCGGACCTGGCATCAGCCACTCACTTTCTCATCTCGGTCCCAACTCTCCTTCTTGCCGACAAAACCATTGACTCATCTTTCCTTCGGAGTGCCATCGAGGTCGTCAGTCTCTATGGGCGCCAGGGTGCGGTCGTGGTCGTGGAGAGCTCAGTTGCAGTAGGGATGACGCGCGCTCTTCTTGGTCCTTTGGCTAAGGAGCGCGGCTTCTACGCAGGCATGTCGCCAGAGCGCGTTGATCCAGGCCGTGTCGAACCGCCAGCCCAAGCCATCCCTAAGATTGTTTCGGGACTTGACGATCTTGTTCCAGGATCACTTGATGCCATTATTCGACTTTACTCAAAGAGTTTTGACAATGTTGTTCCTGTGTCGAAGCCGGAGGTTGCTGAGATGATGAAGCTGTACGAGAACTGTCAGCGCATGGTCTGCATCGCCTATGCGAACGAGATGGCCGACGCCTGCGGCGCACACGATATTGACCCTTATGAGGTCTGCCGTGCAGCTTCCACCAAGCCCTTTGGCTACCTGC
The DNA here is from genome assembly GCA_004366955.1 of Fusarium humuli. Taxonomy (NCBI): domain Eukaryota; kingdom Fungi; phylum Ascomycota; class Sordariomycetes; order Hypocreales; family Nectriaceae; genus Fusarium; species Fusarium humuli. Next base: position 33,305 of record QHKN01000058.1, on the reverse strand, counting down.
CCTTCTCGCCGGGTCTAGGAGTTGGCGGACACTGCATTCCCGTCAACCCATGGTATCTCCTTTCCAACAGTCACTTTCCTTTTCTGCGAGCGGCTGCTGAAAAGATGCATGCTCGGCCTTCCGAAATTGCACAACGCGCCGTGACGCGTCTCTACGGTGAAGGCAATACTGGATTGAGACCCCGCGTTCTCGTTGTCGGCATTGGTTTCAAACGTGGACAGTCGCATCTCGCAAACTCTCCTGGTCTTGAGCTGGCCAAGAGTTTGGTGCTGACCAACAAGGTTGACGTCGCTTGGGCAGATCCCCTTGTGTCGCAAGAAGCTGTGCCCCAAATCGAGCGACTGGCCGAGTCAAGTTGGAATGCTGAAGATCTGGAGCGTGACTTTGACATGATTATCGTCGCTTTCCGTCAGGATGGACTTGACTTTGGTGTGTTGGATGATGTTCGAGGTGTGCTGGTTGAACAATGGTGTGTTTGAGTATGGAGGGACTAGGCAACAGTACACGACGCCCCTTACTGCTTTCACTTCTCTGATTAGACTCTTGCATTACCTGTGCACCAAGGTAAAGGAATTTTTGCACTCATGTTTTCTTCTATAATTACCTATAACTACAAATGATGTTAATAGATATACTGCGTTGCATTTGGCCACCACTTCAAATCGGCTCCTAACTAAAGGAGAGATGGATTGCAATCATGGTCTCTTCACTAAGCCTGCCTAATCTTCTCTAAATGCAGGCGCGCTTTGCATTTCTCTTCCAAGTTTCTTGCCTAAACTTAGGCACCTGACCTGTGAAGCTCGAACTGCTCCTTCCTCAAGCTACCCGATCCGATACAAAGGGAAAGAGCAAAAGCGTTGCTACAAAGGAACCTCAGATCCATCAATTGTCTCTCTCCCAACTCTACTCTTCCAAATCATTCATCAAAACACTACTCTCATCAGATATCCACAACTCAATTTTGGTCCATTATTGACATCAAGATGACACATCGTACGGCTCCCACCATAGGTCAGGCCGAAGCAGCCTCTATTTCACCTCCCAAGTTAACCAACTCATCACCCACCAAGCCCTTCGAGGGAATCATCAAGGAGTTCCCCAGCAAGCTATCCAACACTGCACCCATTAACTACCATCCCGAATCCTTACCTCCTTACCCGTCATCAAAGCCATCACCAACGTCAGTCCCAGTGTCGCCGTCCAAAACAGCGAAGCTTGAGCAGACCGGTAAGTCCTATAAGCACCTACTCGCGATACATTCTAACACCACCAAAGCCGAGTGTGACAAGCGTGTCAGTTGGATCCTCAATCTTTTCGGCGAGGGCAAACTTGAAATGGCTCAAACTGCGGCTGAAATGATCCTTGCGAATCAGAAAGGGCTCACCCTATACCATCGAGCTCCCTTATTTGCAATGCTTGCCCTATTTCCCGGCGGCGTCAAATATGGAGAGGATGCAGCTCGTATCTACAAATACCTATCCGTGAAACATCCGGATTTCAAGCCGGCTTACCAGAACGCCGAGGAGACGCGGAAACTGGCTCACAAGATCGCAGCGCTGCGGGAGGTCAAAGAGATGAATATGAAGTAAGTTGCTTCGTCAACTGCAGAAGCATATCCGCTAACATTAGACGCAGGAAACGCGGAACGGCTACAGTGGATGATGTCAGTCACGAACACTTCGAAATACTCTACTACAACTTCTACAAGAACATGCATAAAAAAGGCTACGAGAGGCTCATCGAAGACGCTTTCGAGTTAGAATCCGGCTCTTCACTCAAGCCTTCCGTTCCATCGAATGATGCTAGGAATTCGGCAAAATCTGTTAAAAGTGCGAAATACGCTAGCATCCCTGAACCCCGGGTAATTGAACTTTCTGATTACGAAACTACAGTGGACGAATACCATGAGACAGAAGAAGAGAAATGCATATGCAACACAATGGAAGAATGCATGCCCAACACAGTGGAAGATCTCAATACTGTGGAAGAAGAAAAGCCCAAGACAGTGGAAGAAGAAGAAATCAGTACATCGGAACAAGATGGATACAAGACAGCGGAAGAATATGGCGAGGGTCGCATTTGGGTTCCCATCAAGCTCAAATCCTCTTCCAGGGGCAGACAGAGGATCTTGAATGACGAGAGTCACGCTTTGGATGCCCCTAGGCATGAATCCCCCTCCAAGGGCAAACAGTTGACGCTATATAACACGGGTCGGGTCCGGAGTCCCAGAAGACAAGAGTCACCTTCCAAGGGCAAACAGACGATGGACAAACGAGCTCACTGCTGCTCTAGCGAGTCCATTAAGGATGTCGGCCAGGGCTTCCAGTCCGATACCGCTACTCATAGAAGCAAAACTTCTCTTGAAAAGCCAAAAGAACAACCAAAGCACAAGTCATTGTATCCTGAGTTGAAAGGAGGAAGAAAGCGTCACACGATACGCGTAGGCCACGGGATGGGCCTTGAGTCGCGAAATGACACCAGGTTGGAGTAAGTATTGTGAAGCCGATAATGTCTTACTGAGGCATAGGGTCTACTTGATGGAGACGGTTCATTATTCTTATAAATAGTAGTTAGACCCATGATTCACGGATACTGAACTGTTGGTGTGATTCAATCATCACGGGCTTGTCGAGGCACAGAGTATACCGACTTAGCTAGTTCACGAGTTTGCTACAATAATTGATATCGGAGTCCCAATAAGTAACGCTCCTCTCGTCTCTTCATATAATCCAAGTGCGATTTGTCGAAGTTCAATGCCGTCGATACGCAGACAACTTCGTCCAGACATGAGCATTCCACTCTTGACCGTAGGTATCACTGTTATCAGATGTCGGCATCATATTTCCTGATATCAACCTTGGGTCTTAAACTCGGTGTTGTAGCGTGCTCACTTCATTCATGGCCATGATGGTCAGCTCGGGTTCTTGAGCTTCAGCAACATCACTGTCTATCGATATCTACTGATTCAAGTCCACGCAGAGCATGCATTCGTCTGAACACTGACTTGCAAAGAATCCATTGCAGGGTTGTTTTTGAAGGCAGCGCCTTGTTCTGGGTAGGAGGCTGAAATGGCTATTTTCGTTCAGTATCACGGCTGTTCTTGAATTCTTTGTTTGGAACCAATAGTATTTACTGGGTAGGTGTTGTTCAGAAGACTAGTATGCGAGTCAAAGAGAATCGAACAATAAGGCTCTTTGTAAATGAACATGTTCACGAACTACAATAAGCGATACTCGACACGAAGGACATGCTTGAATCACAGGCTCATGAAGATAAAATGTCCATCTCCCCGAGTTCCCTTCATCTTGTTTCAATTCTCATCATCTACATTCCAATATACTTGTTACCAAAATGGCTCTCCAATCCACTTCCAAGATGTCCATAAACAGCATCCTCAACCCAGAGCCCCCTGCCAACCAACCCAAACTCGCCAATACCTATTGGCCCGTCCTCAGAGACGCTCTCCTTCAAGATCCATCTCTCTACAACAACCTCCATCTCGATTGCGGGATCTGTCTTGATAAGATGGCCATCTTCCCGCACGAACACACTTTTCAGAACGACCACGCCCTCAAGACAATTTCCCATCGAGCACGAATCTTGCCCTGTGGTCATATGTTCGGCACCAGATGTATTGCATCACATTTTTATAACCTCGAGAACAGTGACCAGCCTGTTGTCTGTCCAGCATGTCGCATGAACCTACTTCGCCACAAAGGCTGCGAGCACGTGAATTACGGCCTGGCCATGCCCACCAGCATCTCCGAAATACGTATGTTTCCAGGCACAATTGCCGAAGGGGGCAGATTATCAGATCAATGCAGAGACTGTCAAGTCTCGGATGCCTTATTGGGCATACAATATCTGGCATCCATTCTTGTCCCTCCAATAGACGATGGTATTGTCTATGTAAGTGCCGAGACGGCCACGGGGTACTGGTGGGATACGAAACCGGAGGAATATATTGGGGAGGAGTTTGAGGAGGATAATTCGATTCGAGGGCCGTTGCTCAAGATTTGCCAGGTGGTTGAGATGACAATGAAGGCTAATGCTGTGAGGAGTTGGTGTTCTGCGAATTTAACGGGGTTTGAGATTGCTGTTGGGGTTTGTCGAGAGCCGGAAATCGAGGTTCAAGATGGGTAGAGGAGAGCAGCCTGCAAAACGGATATATGAAAGACAACTTGAGAGTGGTTGCTACATTGTTTGATAGACTGTCTTACGGTGTTTTAGGGACTGGAGTTTGGTCGAATTTTAGCTACCATTTCGCGCAATTTATTCTCATGATTTTATGGTAATATCTCATCGTTCATAAAGCTTTTGGAGTTTCTACCGATAGTAAGATGTTATTTTATCATTCTGACTCGGCTATAAATGAGATTTAGTGAGTTGTGGTGAATATTCCGTGAGAGTGTTTAAGTTGACTTATCCACTTCATCAGTGGGATGCAGCTCTGCCGCACTTATGCAAGTCGGAACTCCTCCCGAACCAACCCCGAACCCCCGCAATACCTCTTATACACGCAATCAACTACTCCCCGTTCATTACCAACACCAAACAAACAACTCACAAAAAACAAAATGTCACTCCCAATTCTTGACCACTTCGCCATTCTGGTCTCTTACCAAACCCTCCAAACCGTAACTCAAAACCTCTCCAAATCTCTCCTCGTCATCGACGGCGGCGCCCACGCAGATGGTCTCACAATCAACAAACTAATCCATCTTGCTGATGGAACCTATCTCGAGTTCATCGCCTTCGTAGAAGAAGTAGACCCCGAAAAACGCCGCGCTCACAGATGGGGAAATCTCGAAGAGGGCAAGATTGCTGATTGGGCGCATACACTTCACAGAGAAGCTGAGTACGCTGCTCTTCAGAAACGGGTCGCTGATGCGGGGAATGGAATTACCTACGGAAATCTCACTTCGCTTCAGAGACATAGACCTGATGGCGTGTTGATGAAGTGTCTCGTCTCAGTGGCGCTTGATCCAAATGATGAAAGGATTTTCCCCGGCACGATTCCGTTTTGGTGCGTTGACGAGACAGAGAGACATTTGCGATCGCCGTTTAAGGCGGAGGGTGGTGGTGGGCTGCATGAGTATACCAAGCATCCATCTCACGCAAAGGGTGTTTCACGAGTCACTGTTCTACTGCCTGAGAAGGATGTCGCTACGTACAAGCCTGTGTACGACGCTATTCACAATCAAAAGGCTGCGGAGGGGGAGTGGCCGTATGATCTTCCTGCTGGTCCTAATGAGGGGAGTAACAAGGTTGTTCTCTCGACGCTTGAGGGTGGGAATGGGAAGGCGGAGATTAAGTTGACTCTTTTGGGAACGAAGGATAGTCCCGAGTCTATTGAGCTTCTTCCGGGGTTGACTGTTGACTTTGAGCGTAAGTCATAGGACTGAGAATCTATAGCGCGTTGGTCAGAGCAATCGTATATTTGTTTATTGAGAATAGCACTGTCTGGAACAAAGAGGTATTCCAACGGTCTTGAATATCACTCTTTGTTGAGCATTAACAAGACCACCCGGGATTGCATGCAGTAATATGGGCTTACATCACTTCTTGGGCTGTCTCGAGCAGTGGTGCGAAATTCTGGGGAGCGGATCATCCAGCACAAAGAAATACTACCGCATCCTCTAATCTTTACCAAGAAGGCAATCCACACAAGGTCAATGGAAATGGGGTATTATTAGATATTGTATCATTACATATTCTCAACGCGACACACCGCGAGAGAAAGCCATGTTTCTCCAGTAACCTTCTATGGTATCATCCAATGCTAAGCATATTAATTCAGTGATTCTTTCCAATCCAAGAAACCTTCCCAACTTAGTGGTCACGAATGACCTGTTGGACCTTAGGGTACACTCTGCACATCTCTTGATACAACTCTGGGTGATCGCGCCACATGACCGCGGGATCCCAACCAGCAGCGACAAAGATAGTCTCGATACCGCTGGAGATGGGGGTGGTGAAAATGTTTGCGATTTGGAAGCCGATGAGGAAGGAAAAGGCCAAGACGACGGCGGTATACTGCCCATTGTTGTTGTAGGCAGGGTCGGTGAAGTAGAGGTAGAGGTAGGCCAGAAGGGCACAGGCGTATGCAATGAAGAGGGCACCGAAGGAAAGGACGGGTCCGATGAGACAGTCCTGCGCATGTTAGTAGTTGAAATGAAGATGAATACGGGTGTACTTACATTGATCAAGGCGTCCATACCACGGTCCTTGATCATCTTCCATGTATCCTTGGCAGCCGCGAAGTAGGCCTTTCCGTAGAGAGCAATGTGACAGAAAGCGTAGCGGTTGAGAAACTCGACAGCCCATTCCAGAAGGCCGAGCAGGCAGCTGACGCAGCAGAACAGAGCGTAACCAATCATGCTTCCATCTGCGGCCTCCTGGTTGCGAGCAGCATTGCAAATCTGGCGAAGGAACTGGACAATGGCAACCAATAGACTGCCAAGAGCAATGGAACCGAAGCTGTATGTCAAGGCGCGCTTGGCGGAAGCTCGAGTGGCATCCTTGGGGAAGTTGTGAGGGTTGAAGTACCAAGAGCCGTATACACCAGCGATTGTGGTGTGGATCGTGTTCTTGATCCACTCCGAAAACCAGTACATGGCGAAGGTGATGAAGGCAATGAGACCAATGACCTTGCCCTGGCTACAACCGCCACCGGCGCACGAAGGGTTATCGTTGGCGGGCTGATACTTGATGTAGATTCCGACAAGAGTGATTGAGTACCAAGCGGCAAAGGCCGTGGCGATAATGCCTCCGATCAAACTGGTGAGGTAAACGTGGCCGTAGTTCTTGCTAACGTCGATGGCTGTCTTTAGCATGAGAGCCGAGAAGGGAATTCGTGAGATCCATGTCCAGAAGCAGAATGCCATAAACAGGCCAAAGATGAGGAAGACGATTCCGGCGGACCAATACTTGCGCCAGAGGTAGAAGATGGCGGTGCCAATAGCCCAGCATACGTTGAGGATACCAGTGACCCAGATGAACTGCTTGGGAAAGAGTCGGGCCATCCAAACGTACGCATACGACAGAACGAAAGCGACCGCGAGAACAAACATGAACAGAATAACGGTACTCGTGTTGAGCGAGAAGTCATTGGGGTTGCCGTAGATTCCATCACCGGCATTGCCCTTGTTCGCAGAGTAACCCTGAAGGGCGAGACCAGAGACGACGACAAAGCCAGCAAACACAAGAATCAGGAGAATACCAGCCCAGAGATCATTGTACTTTGGTTTTGCGATCTTGAACTGCTGGTCGAAAGAACTCTTCTCATTGCCATTGTCATTGTAGCCTTGGGCGGGCATATACCCACCGCCATTCTGGGAAGGATCTTGTTGGTACGGCTGCTGCTGGTATGGCTGCTGCTGGTACGGTTGCTGTTGGTACTGCTGTTGCTGGAAAGCGGCGGGAGGAGGTTGAGGTTGATACTGCTGTTGATAACCGCCGTTGTACTGCTGCTGCTGGCCCCCGTTGTAATAGTTATCGGCTTCGCCCATGATGGCGGCGACTCGATGGAGCTATCGATGGGAAATTGGGTGTTTTTTTCTGTGTCGCGATGGGTCTGGAGGATCAGCGCAGGGGTGTCGTGCAATGCAAAAGCCGGACCAAATCAATCGCGACCGGCAGTCGAGAAGGATGCGAAAAGTGATTAATTGATGGATAGTTGATGGAGTTGATTAAATGTGCATCAAGAAAAAGGGGAGGTTTAAGTTGCAAACATCATGATCATTGGCGACACACAAGAAATGCAGGCGGGGCCCTCCAAGATTGCGACTGCCTCAAGACCAGAAATCAAAGACATCACAGCAGCTTGGCTCGTTTCGATGAGGTCATTGAGGCGCCAGCTTGATCAACCTAAAGCGACGAGTGTAACGACATTAGGTTTAGCCAAGAGAGGCTTGTCCAATCAGAAGCTGTTATGTCTGTAGTTACAGGGCCTGAGCAGCTGAAGCGCTCTGGACAAGAATTGCTAAGAGCCGCTAAAGGCTTCGCAAAGTGCCGTCATGCCGAAATTGTTTCAAGGAAAGAACCTTTTATTACTGTTCACGGTGATAAGCTTAAGTCTTGCCTGTATAATAATCCTGAGAGGAGTGGTCTCTTTGTTTCATGAAGGAGCACAGTCTTTTAAAACAGAACTTTGTCCAGTGTTACTTGTAACGAATGCAGCTCGCCTAATGTTGAAATCATCAAATGAAGATCATCATCACGCGCGTCGCGACCGCGATAATTCTGTGCGGTCATTCCCATACCTTCCATTATCCGCTTGCACCCAGCTGCACTGATTCTAATAAATATGATTGGTATAGAACCCAGGCTTGGGAAGATGCGAATGATTCCACATTTTGTCATCGGTAGTGCCTGCAGAGAGCTTTTTCAGCTGTGAGATGTGATTTGAGAGGTGAATTAGGTTGATTAGCTCTTGATGATCTAGCTTGGGTCTAGACTGAGCTATCCACAACGCCCAGAACAAGGTGCAGCAGCGTTTGTACGGGTTATCGATTGCGAGGCTCTCTTCTTCTTACACACTGGCTAAAGACCACTAATCGACGCAAGTAAAGCGGTACAGGAGCATTAACTCTTTGCAGTAGGTAAAACCTGCAGTGAAGCAACCGAAATAGGTACTGGACTTTTTCTCAATCCAGAAATCTGAACTCATGGCTGGCTAGATTCGGGAATACGAGACCGTCATTCTCTGTTTATTCCCAGACTTGATCCGGATCCTCGCTTTGATTGGTTACGTTCATGCTCCTTACTGAAATAAACATGTGTTTCCTTCGAACGATCTGTTCGAGTGCAATGCATGCGAAATGGTGGTAAGCTGACAAACGCGATTAATGTTGACGTTCTCTAGCAAAGACCAGGAGGTAATACGTCGTTGCGTTAACCACGCACGAGTGGTGTGAGATTGAGGCTCTCATGCCACATACTGCGCCGCACACAACAACCTCACTTTACTCTCGGCGACACCCAAGCATAGACTTCCATCAAAGGTCCTTTTGAACAATCAAACCAACAGAACACATTTCACAATGAGGAAGCTATTCAAGCTATCCCGAACATTAAGCCTATCGGCCACGAGCCTGGTCCCTCTTCATGCAAGCCTCTGCGGGAAGATCTTCCGGTCTATCGCGATCCTAGCTCGAAAAGGAGAGGGGGATATCTCCAACGCATTACACAACTCCATCGCCAAAGAGTTTGTCATCTCAACGGTTGGTGAGACAAGTTGGCTGTAGCTCCAGTGGGGAACAAAGTAAGCAATTAAGATTGTCGAACCATGGGGACGGAGAAAGACCCTTTCGAGCTTGGTTTGTATGGGGTCTAATAATATGATATGCAGGTTGGTTCAACATGCCATCTGTTGCTACGACGATCCTATTCGCGCTTGACTTGGGGATGAGTATCGCGAGTAATATCCGTACCATCGCACCGGAACATCTTGAGTCAACCCGTTACTTTCTCGGCCCGTAATCGCTAATGCTCGCTCCAGCGAGGGGAAGTGATAAATCTCAAGCGGAGAAGAAGAACTTGTACATAATGAAAACTCAAAGGACCCAATCTCGACTCTGGAAGCAAACCAGGTTCTCCTCAAAATGTCCCCAAGGCATGCTTATTTTGATATCTGTACGTAACTGTTTACCAGGGCTTCCTGTCGTTTTTATCCCCGGTCCTCAGATCCATTTTATTCCCAGGTTCTCTATCATTTCTTGTGGTCGGTGCACTCCGATAATGGAGGATACATGACTGCATTCAAAGAGTCACAGATGTTCGGAGAATCGAGGTTGTCGTCGGCAAAAAGCGCGACTGCGCGCAAAAAGAGCCGCGATGCTTGGCAAACATCCCCTACTAGTTCCCTGTTACCCTTGCATTGTAGTATCGAAATGACCCGACAGTAGTACTGTAACTGTAAACTTGATCAACAGCTGGTGCAAAACATGTACCAAATCAGGCCATCGGTCAGCATTAGAAGGCTGCATAGAACAAATCGAAGATGCTGCAGTGTGCAGAATCAAGCCACTACTGCAAAAATTCTGCTTTGATCCTTTGATCTAATTGGTCGTGTTAATTCTCGCAGCGGACAAGCCGTGGCAAGGATTTTCTGTTCAGTGGCGCGTTGGAGAAGAAAAAAGGGACCCCTGACGTCTGGAATTGAATTTTTCTGTCGCTGTCAAGTGAGCCGACAGGGGTCATTACTTAGTGTGGCTGCCGGGAACCTAAATCGGCAACGAGCCGGAAACTACAGCAGCTAAAATCTCGCGATATTTCGCTGTTGAAAGGGATTGAAAGGGGATTGTTGCATCTCAATTGAGCTGTGTAGTGTGATTTGTACTCGAAAGAGGAAGTTGGAGAAATATGTTTATGCAGATGATCGAGGTAAAAGTGATCATCATCTGCAGACAAGAAGAAAAAAAACTGCATGTCCATCGCTCATCACCGGGAGGCGAAAAATAGTACCAGTAAATCCATAGACAGAAGTAATTAGAGCCACTCACACTAGAGACTTATCTTGAAATCTCTCAGGTCTGAGTCTGGCCTGTTCCGATATCGAAATTTTTCGTAATGGGCCCATTCAATCTATTCCCGATCCCTTCCCTTGCCCGTATCCATAAGTCATCCCCGTTGACATTTCAATTTTTTTACATAACAAGCCCACTTGGCCTCGGTGTTTCTCTCTCGCTTGGTTTCTCGCAACACATCACATCATTCATCTCTCATTTTTCTCTCTTCTCTCCCCTCATCTAATCTTTCTCATCTCTTGTGTTTCACATCATCAGCCTCACATCCGGAGATATATAAAATATACTCACTCTTTGGAGAGTACAAACTACACTAGCGCCAAAATGTTTGACTCTTCATCGGCGGACGAAAAGTCCCCTCGTGTGAGCAACGAGAAGAAGAACAACAAGAACGACAAGGAGGATGTCGAGACTGGCGAGGCTGGCCTTGACCGGGCCATGACCTCTCGTCACTTGCAGTTCATCGCCATTGGCGGTACCATTGGAACTGGTCTCTTCCTTGGTGTCGGACCAGCTCTCGTCAAGGCTGGTCCTGTCTCTCTGCTCGTCGCCTTTGCCTTTATGGGCTCAGTTGTTTACTCGGTCATGGTCAGTCTGGGAGAGATGGCCGCCTACATTCCCATCGCCGGTTCATTTACTTCCTACGCTGCTCGTTTCGTCGATCCTACCTTGGGTTTCGCCATGGGATGGCTGTACTGGTTCAGTTGGTCAATTACCTTTGCTCTCGAGCTCGTCGCGGCCGGAATCATCATTCAGTACTGGGATTCCAGCCTCAGCATCGCCATCTGGATTAGCGTCTTCTGGGCTCTTTTCACTGGTCTCAACTTTGTCCCTGTGCGTATCTTTGGCGAGATTGAGATGTGGTTCTCCATGATCAAGGTCGTTACCATCATTGGCTTCATCATCTTCTCCATCTGCATCAACGCTGGTGTCGGTGACGAGGGCTACATTGGCTTCAAGTACTGGAACGACCCCGGTGTTGCCAACGCCTACATGGTCGAGGGCGCCACTGGCAAGTTCGTTGGTTTCTGGGCTGTTCTTGTTACCGCTGGTTTCTCTTTCCAGGGAACTGAGCTCGTCGGTGTCGGAGCTGGTGAGACTGCCAACCCCCGCAAGGCCATCCCCCAGGCTATCCGCTGGACTTTCTGGGGAATTTTCAGCCTTTTCATGGCCACCGTTTTCTTCGTTGGTATCAACGTGCCCTCCAACGACGAGCGCCTCGACAGTGGTGCTCAGGATGCTTCTGCTTCTCCTCTCGTCCTTGTTGCCACCCGCGCTGGTGTCAAGGTTCTCCCTGACATCATCAACGCCGTTCTTCTCTCCGCCATCCTCACAGCTGCCAACTCCAACGTCTACTCCAGTAGCCGAATCATGGTCGCTCTCGCTGAGGATGGTCTTGCTCCCGCTTTCATGAAGCGCACCAACAAGTACGGTACTCCTTACTTCGCTGTCATGTCTTGCTCCGTCATGGGTCTGATTGCCTACATCAACCTCTCCTCCAACGGAGTTCAGGTTTTCAACTGGCTTCTTAACGTCAGTTCCACCTCGTGCTTCATCACCTGGGTCCTGATCAACGTCTGCCACGTTCGCTTCCAGAAGATCATGGCCGCGCAGGGCATCCCTCGTGATGAGCTTCCCTACAAGGCGCCTCTTCAACCCTACCTGTCGTACTACGGCGCCTTCTTCGTAGCCCTCATCACCATCACCTGTGGTTTCACCGTCTTCATCGAGTGGAGCACAGCCGATTTCTTCTCCAACTACATCAGCTTGATGCTTTTCGCTGCGCTCTACATTGGCCACAAGCTCATCTGCCGAACCAAGGTTGTGCCTTTGCTTGAGGTCGATCTGAGCAAGGGACGAGAGCAGATGTAAGACGATGAATCGGTTCGGGAGTTTTGGGTTGTTTTTTATGAAAGTGTAGCAAAAAGTTCTTGTATCTTTTTTTGGCGTATGGCAGTGTAATAGTTGTATAATGAGACGTATGATGATACCCTGAAAACTTGTCTTGTCTTCTCGCACGTGAAGTCGAATATTCGTCAACGTAAAGTCGTATCGTTTGGATTGTCGCCAGGGTGAAGGAACAAACATCCCAATAGTAATAGAAACGAAGAACAAAACGAAGCCCAGAGGAAGGGGGCAGGGTCATTTAATATGGCAGAGCGTCAGCTCACCGCGACATACGATGAATTTATTTTACGTCAAGCGGCGGACGGGCCGTGGGATGGTACCACGATTTAGGGACTTCTCCCGCATAAAGCATCAAATTATTTGGTAATTTTTTGTTAGCAGCATGTCAAGACATGGCAAAGGGCGTTGTGTTTTGACATGATGGGACCCAGCGAGAAATGACAAGACATGACAAAGGGCGTCTTTTGGGTGGGTCTTTTTGCCCTCTATCTTATCTTTTGACAAGACATTGTTAAGAATGACACGAGGAGCGGGGCCGGATTAACATGCTCTTCTATGGTTATAATTAGTCTTAATGGTTCAGTTGTGCCCATGTTCCGTTGCGGAAAATTGGTGTTTGTTTACCAGGGACTGCCTGTTAAATTGAGCCGCTGTTGCGCATCAGCCTGTAGATCGTCCGGAATACAACTAAAGTCAAGTTACCCGGCTGCCTTGCAAGTACCGAATTGCCGTGTAATTGGGACATTAATGATGATTTCGTCTTGAATACAGACATGCACATAGAGTGATCTCATTAGCTCTGTAGTCAGAACTTCTGCCATTGACTTTATGACTTTGTGGCTTGCTGAATGGATGTGGCTATCGATCGAACCGTTGCGCAACGTGTCTCTTCACCCAGCTTCAAGGAACAGCAAAAAGGAAGGTGATTCAGAAGATCACCGAAAACATGCGGAAACATGCCCTATGACATGTTCTTGCTCGGTGAAGCAATGAGGTTTCGCGCAACAGGCCAGTGATAATGGCTGAAAATCTTTGCTCGAGGTTCAAAAGACGCCATTGGTCTTTAGAGGCTCTTCAGAATGTGGCTGACGTCGGTCGCCAAGCGGTAAGCTTCTTTGGATGGAAAATGGAACACCATCAATGCCAGGGCAGACATGCAGCACACCAACGTTCAAATACAACCCTCCTAAATTCCTTCGCTACCGGTGAGAATCATCAACAGTTACAGTACTAACCTCAATAATGACATCCGCGTCATCTTTACTCGACTCCCCGCCCCGCGGCATGGGATCTTCCTTCATCAAATCCACAGTCCCCCTCCCCTCCAGAGCCAAGAATGCCTCGCCCCGAAACAAGCTCACCACCAGACCCTCTAATTCGCCAGCCCTCCAGGAAACAGACTCCCCGAGCGTCATGCACGAGAATCAATAGGGCAATGCACGACGGTGGCGGCGATGGTCCGGTCGGGTCGTCGGCGCCAATCAGAGTAAAGTCCACGGGGAGAATCGCGATGCTCCGGGCTCAAAAGTCTTGTGATTTGTGGTTAAAAAGGAAATGATGAGTTGGCAAAGTTTGTAGTTTACGAGATGGGACTTTTGTGTAGTCTGGTGGCAAGAATTGGGAGAAAAGACCATCTGGAGGTGATGGCATCTAGTAACGGGGAGAAGAGTTGACAACGTTCTGCCCTGCGAGATCCGAAAGAATGTGACCGTTCCACATGTTCTCGCGTGAGAAGTAACCAAAATAGTCCCCAAACTTAATTAATCCCGCAATTGATATGTAGGTGACTGGAGTGTGAAGGGACGATTGCAGTTTGGATGGCTGGGATTAGCACATTGTGCATATCGTTGCTCTATAGAGCCGTCCCGTCTGCTCTGAATTTTACCGGTTTACTTTTTCTTACGAAAGAGAAACATATTCAACATGAACTGTAAGCATTTTATCTGGTATTGATTTGCTTTGGCCGTATGTTGATTCGAGTTGTCGTAACTTCAAACTTGATGTACAATGGAAATTAGGATTACCCTACAACGGTCGAGAAATGGCTCCGATTGGCGCTCCACCACTTTGGCAGGGGTCCTGTAGCAACCAGAAGAATGTTTCTAGCACGTGAAAGTGGCCCAGCTGTTTGGTTAAAAGTCCCATTGTGTTTCGATCGACAGGGATAAAATTCTTCAAGATACTGTGTACGAGATTGATCGTTACACCTTTGAGCAGAAGTAATATTGTCATCAACTTCAGAAATCACAATGTTAGAACAACAATGGCATCAACATCTTAATTACTTTGTTGACACTTCTCCAGAACCATAATGGAGTCGTTCCCCTCTCCCCCTCCCCCTCCGGGTCCCAAAATTGGCGGGCAGCTATGCCTGAAAAGTCCCTAGATCTGGCGGTATAGCTCCACCTCAGCCCAATCATTGACTTTCAATTCTTCGTGGGGGGTCACGTCAATTGGCACCGCCCTGACAGTGATGTACAGTAGTTGTAAATAAAAAGGGAATGTCTTCTTCCAATTGTCCTGGTTTTGTGTATCTTCTCTCTCTATTCATAAGTCTGATACCCTCTGCACTTTCAGTCTCTTCATTGTGTCATTTTCCGAGGTTGAAGCTTGTATTTTGCTGCACAGACCCCTCTGCCTTATTTGACCCCGCGAGACCCTCAAGATATGGGAACTTGAGGCCAACTTGTTTTACAATACGACAAAAACAACTGTTTATTGCTCCATTCACCCTCGGCCTGACTCTCCAAAATTAGCCCCTTCCGAGCCCCCAGAAAAGGATTCATCCGCTCCGCCTTCGTACCTAATCAGCCGCGTACGGTACCTAATAATTATTGTTGGGGACTGCCCCGGCTCTGCCTGGAATATTACCGGACCCGTCACCGACATCTCCTCCTAGTCTCGTCTCGACCTCTGCAGACTGGTCGCGTGACCCACCCACCGCTCTTGCCATCTTTATCTTTAAACCGACTCATTCGCATTCTCTCCTCTTCCATTGAGATCCTTCCCCTCTCTCATTCTTTCACTATTCATTCACATCTGGCATCATGACGGTTATTGATGTCAACAAGGATCTCGCTGCTCTCTTTGAGCAGCAGGCCTCAGCCACCCCTGATGCTGTGGCTCTCGAGGATGAGAACAGATCCCTCACATACGCAGAGCTCGACAGAGAAACTTGGGCTCTAGCTGAGCGATTGCGTGATTATGGTGTTGGTCGCGATGATTTAGTTGGTGTTCTCATGGGCAGAAGTGCCGACTACGTTATCGCCGCTCTGGCTACCCTCCGAGCTGGTGGTGCTTTTTTGGTCCTCGAGGTCGCTTACCCTCCCGGCCTGCTACGAGATGTCATCGAAGATGCGAAGCCAACTGTCATTCTCACTCAAGTTGAGCACTCGAAAAACCTCACATCTGAAACTCCAGTCATTGTTGTCGACAGCCCCGACAAGCAGGAGCGTGGAGAGTCTTCACCTCATTTGACCGAGAGACGGTCACTCCCTGAAGATGATGATGTTGAGCGATTGCTCTTTGTTGCCTACTCCTCTGGTACCACTGGTAAGCCCAAGGGTATCATGAACCCCCACAGAGCCGCAATTCGCTCCTACGACTTGCGATTCGCCGTCAGCGACCTCAAGCCAGGTGACAGAGTGGCCTGCAATGTTTTCTTCATTTGGGAGATGCTCCGACCTCTCATTCGAGGTGCCACCACTGTTGCCATCCCCGATCATGCCAGTTACGACCCTACTGCTCTTGTTGAGCTTCTTTCTTCAAAGCGCATCACCGATACCCTCATGACCCCCACACTTTTGGCCACAGTTCTTTCTCGACACCCCAAGCTCGGCCAGCAGCTCCCTGACCTCCGCTCACTCTGGCTAAATGGCGAGGTCGTCACTACTGACCTTGTTCGCCGTGCCATGGATGCTCTCCCTGACACACGCCTTCTCAACGTCTACAGTGCCTGTGAGACCCACGAGGCTGCTGTTGGTGATATCAAGACTTTTGTCGATTTCGAGACCCGAGTGTGCCCTGTAGGTCTCCCCACAGACCCTGAGCACACCTACGTTCTCGATGAGGCTGGCAACAGAGTCAACCCAGGTGTGAGCGGCGAGCTTTACGTCGGTGGTAACCTTCTGGCCCAAGGATACCTTAACCTGCCCGAAACTACAGCCAAGGCTTTCCAAATGGACCCCTTCGCTGGAGAGAAGGACGCGCGCATGTACCGCACTGGCGATTTGGCACGAATTCTTCCCAACGGACTTTTGGAGATTACCGGCCGAGTTGGTGGTATGATCAAGACCCGTGGCTACACTGTCCAGCCTGGTGCTGTCGAGAGTGCCATTCGAAAGCATCTTGCTGTACGCGATTGTGCGGTTGTAGCTCACGGTGAAGGTCTGGAGCGACAAATCGTTGCCTACATCGTCCGCGAGCAGGGTGAATCTCGCGACCGAACCATTCCCCTTATCGACGAGTACGGATACAGCCCCGTTGCTCGACGTGCTCTCACCGACCATCTTGCTCACTACATGATTCCTTCTGTCTGGGTTGAGGTGGATGAGCTACCCACGCATGGAGTTTCCGGCAAGACAGACCTCAAGGCTCTGCCCGCACCGCCATCTCCACGATCTCCCAGACCTACCCCCAAGAAGGAGCAAAACATCAAGGTCAAGACGGAGACCGTCATCCAGTTGTGGGCTGCTTCGCTTAACATGCCAGCTAATGTCATCACACCAAAGCACGACTTCTTCGATCTTGGCGGTCACTCTTTGGCCCTTGCTGACCTTGCTGGACGCCTCACAAAGACCTTTGGTTTCCCTGTTCCTCTGGCTCCTCTCGCCGGAAACCCTACCCTGGAAGGCCATGTTGCAGCCATCAAGGCAGCCCGCGATGGTCACACCGCTGCTGTGCAGGCTGACCTGCCAGCCGTTCTTCGCGCAGACTCCGTTCTGCCTGAAGACATTCAGGGCAACGGCACTCCTATGCGTGCTCTCAGAGATGCCGAGACCATCCTTCTTACCGGTGTTACTGGTTACCTAGGTGCTTTCCTTCTCAAGAAGCTCGTTGACTCTACCGACGCACAGATTATCTGTCTTGTGCGATTCCCCGAGCCCGTGGAAGACTGTGCACCTGCCGGTATGGCCCGTATCCGAAAGAACTTGATCGACCTTGGACTTTGGGAGGATTATCTCCTGGAGCGCATTGAGATCTTGCCCGGTACTCTTACCAGAAAGCGTCTGGGTCTTTCTCCCGACGTCTTTGACGAGCTTTCTACTCGTGTTCAGGTCATTGTCCACTCTGCTGCCACCGTCAACCTGGTCTACCCCTACGCTGCCCTCCGAAACGCCAACGTCAACGGCACTCGAGAAATCCTTCGTCTCGCTGGCCGTAGCGGTGCTACTGTTCACCACGTCTCTACCAACGGTGTGCTTCCACCTTCCCGCACTGGTTGGTGTGAGAACACTGTCATCGATGTTGACGACGTCCCTACCAAGTTGCTTGATGGTTACGGCCAGACCAAGTGGGTTGCTGAGAAGCTTGCCGATGAGGCCAGCCGTCGAGGCATTCCTGTGCGAGTGTACCGTCCTGGTACCATCAGTGGCCACAGTGTATCTGGTTCAACCAACGCCTGGGATTTGATCAATGCTATTGTCGTGGAGTCACTTCAGCTCGGACGCGCTCCTGATGTCGAGGGCTGGTATGTTGAGATGACTCCTGTTGACTTTGTCAGTGATGCCATTGTCACTCTCGCAAACCACACCGACGACACCGAGCAAACTCTCTACCATCTCGGTGACCCCGCTCCTGTCGCCTCCAAGGACCTGTTTGCCTCTCTGGCCAAGCTGGGCTACTCTACTGAGCCTCTAGCTTGGGACGATTGGGTTGCCCTCTGGTGGGAGAAGCGAGGTAACAAGAAGACCGGTGATGACCCCTTTACCGTCGACATTCTCCGAGGTGGTATGCCTCCTGTCGAGGTTCTCAAGTCGGTCATCGTGCTCAAGGATGGCAAGACACAGCCTACGCTTGACAAGTACAACGTCCCTCGCCCCAAGATGAACGACGGTCTTCTCGAGATCTATATGCGACACTTCTATGCTCGTGGTTGGTTGTCTCGACCTCCTCGACGGGATCAGGTCAACGGCTGTGCCAAGAAGGTGCGCAAGGGTCGCCTAGCAGGCAAGGTTGCGGTGGTGACTGGCGCTTCTTCTGGAATTGGCGCCGCGGTGGCAGCTGGCCTTGCCAAGGAGGGCGCCCATGTTGCCGTGGCGGCTCGACGGGCCGATGCTTTGGAAGGCGTCAAGAAGAAGATTAGCGTCTACGGTGGTAAGGTGTTGATCCACCCCACCGATGTCACAAAGAAGGACCAGGTGGAGTCCCTGATGAAGGAGGCAAGTGAGCAGCTCGGCCCTGTCGATATCCTGGTCAGCTGCGCGGGCGTCATGTACTTTACCATGATGGCCAACAACCAGACGGATGAGTGGGAGCGCACAGTCGATGTCAACTGCAAGGGCCTTTTGAACGCCTTATCATCCACAGTCCCGGGCATGTTATCCCGTGGAGCTGGACACATTGTGGCCATTTCTTCCGACGCTGGACGCAAGGTGTTCCCTGGTCTGGGCGTTTACTCTGCCAGCAAGTTCTTTGTTGAGGCAACACTTCAGGCTCTGCGTCTCGAGACAGCGGGTTCTGGTCTCAGGGTCACAGCTGTGCAGCCCGGAAATGTGGCCACAGACCTGTTGGGCATGTCCACTGACCAGGAAGCTCTCAAGAAGTACGGTGAGCCTACAGGCGCCGAGGTTCTCAAGCCCGAGGAGGTTGCCAGCGCTATTGTTTATGCTGTGTGTCAACCCCCTCATGTCGCTGTCAACGAGGTGCTTATTGAGCCTCGTGATGAGCCCATCTAGATCATGCATGCATGTATGCGGCGTGAGTTCACAGCGAAACTTTATTTGTATCTAGATATCCGGCCTCTTACTGGCTGATTGTTCTGTTTGACGTTTGTTTGACGATGGGATCATGATGACGATGTAGCGACCGATACATTTGCCAAGGTTGGATGGGATTGGAGATTATGTGCTTGTACGTTGATGCACACATACGCATTGTAATAGCTATTTGAGAAGCATTGATGAAAAGAGGATTTTAGCAGGATAATGAATTTACGGAGAATTGTTACATCTAAGATTTGACTCTGAACTGTATCGTGATGCGATGGTGAAAGCCGAGAATAAATTAATTGCCAAGATGAGATGATCATGGATGTCTTGCACGGTTATCTGCCGTTTTCCGAGTATAACCAGGGACGAACTGACAGTGGAATAAGACGACGAATGATATTTTTACCATGATGCATGCGATGCGCGCACGAGCGAAGCGAGGAGATTATGCCCTGCCTTGGCCGCATATCATCCTGAAACACGGACAGCTGTTGTTTTGTCGGAGACGAGTTTCGAGTTTTGAAGGGCGACAGGGGTGATAGTTTTTCCATGGATGAAAATCGAGGTTAATACAGGGGTGTTGCAGGGATATAGCGGGTAGGATTTTTGATGGTTTATGCTTACAGCGAGAGTTGGTTCAAGATGATGGCAGTGATGATAGTGAACAGTGAATAGTATAGGGATATAGTTTATTGTTAATGGGTAGGTAGTCAATTAATGATAGAGTTGAAGGTTAACAGAGTTATGGTTATGTCTAGATCGGATCGAAGCAATATCGTAAGCGAACCGCTTAAACGGAAGAATCCTTCCCTTCTCTATATTTAATTAATTAAATCTCGGCGGACAGTTGACTATTCTCCATTCCTTCCTTTCTCTGGTCCCTTTCCCCCTCTGTTGTCCGTGTGTCTTGAGGCTCAAACATCAACCTTATAAGTTCCACCAATCAAAAGTCTGCCCCTTGCGCTGGCTCCAAACTTGACAGGGGCCAACTTCTTGTACCTGCAGCGGTAGAAAGTGGGGGAACAAGAACGCCGGACGAATCTTCTTTGTTTGGTTCGTGGTGCGAGCTTCGAATTCCGGTGAAGTCGGGCCTTGGCAACGGTGCATTGCAAGGTTGGATGTTTTGCTTCTTTTGACGTTTGGAAACAGATGGTATGGGATGGTTTGATGGGCAAAACAGTGTTTATATCGTGGATGCTACTATACAATGATGAACATACAGAGGAAAACACTATGAAGATGAGAATAGTTGGTGATAGCCTCATAATTGATACATCATGATATCCGTCTCGGCCGACGCTTGTAAATCCTAGCATAAACTCCTCTATTGCCGCCGTTGAAAGTGGTCCTCGGCCCCTCAGACCAGGGTCATCAACGAGATTGACTACGGAGCGAACAAGGCCCAGGCTTTGGCCCACCGCCTCGCTTGAGTCCGCCGAGAAGGTAGTATCAGATCCTCCTGTCTAAACCCTGTCTCTCAGAACGAGTCTCAAGTATATATCGACTTTTCCCATTCTCTTTTACATCGCTTCTCTTTCCCTCCCAGCCTCTATTCTTTCACGGACCTCGAAGGACCAGATTCGACATTCTTTTTTCACTACTTTCCACTCTCTTTCAATCTATCACTTTCGTTTCGAGCCTTGACGGCCGTTATATTTTAAATCACTCTTTATAAAATTACTATCTGGTCCTAGAGACTCTCCACGAAAAAAACAACAAACTATTCAGTTTTACTTATCTACAACCGCAAAAATGAAGAACGCCGCCGGTATCCTCGCTTTCCTCCCCCTTGTTGCCGCTCACGGCTTCATCAAGTCCCCTGCTCCCCGTATGCCCGGTGATGCCTTCAAGGCCGCCTGCGGTGACCAGCCTTTCAACCAGCAGAGCTCCGACATCAACGGCAACGTCCAGGGTATCAAGCAGGTCGTCGGTCAGGACCTCGATGCCTCCAAGTGCAACCTCTGGCTCTGCAAGGGTTTCCAGTTCGATGACAACAAGGACAACGTCCAGAGCTACAAGCTCGGCGAGAAGATCCCCTTTGAGATCAACATTGCCGCTCCCCACACCGGCTACGCCAACGTCTCTATCGTCAAGACTTCCTCTGACACCATGATTGGCACCCCTCTCATCGAGTTCGAGAACTACGCTTCCAACGCTGGTACCGACAAGAACAACACTGCCTTCAGCGTCACTCTCCCCGAGAGCCTCGGCGGTGACTGCACTAAGGCTGGTGACTGTGTTCTCCAGTGGTTCTGGGACGCTCCCGATATCGACCAGACCTACGAGTCCTGTGTTGATTTCACCGTCGGTGGTGGCTCCGGCTCCGCCCCTGCTCCTGCCCCCAGCGCTTCCGCTCCCGCCGCCAGCTCCGGCGCCGAGACCCCCGCTACTTCTTCCCCTGCCTCCGAGGAGGATGATGAGGACTGTGATGATGAGGAGGAGACCCCCGCTACCACTGCCGCCGCTGAGAAGCCCGCTGCCACCACTCTCCAGGCCGTTGCCATCAGCTCCGCTGCTGACTCCGGCGCTGCCCAGCCCACTTCCGCCCCTGTTGCCGATGACGATGAGGACTGCGAGGACGAGGAGCCCGTCGCCAACGATGATGATGAGGACTGTGAGGAGGATGAGGAGCCCGTCGCTGAGGACGGTGACGATGAGGAGTGCCCTGCCGAGGAGGAGGGTGACTACAACGACGAGTACTAAGCGCTTTCATCCGCTCTAGTATCCAACCTTAGCATTTTCAAGTTTATATAGGTTTGGAAAAAAGGGGGTGTTTATTCATTTGATGTAGATATTTAGTTCTGAGTAGCCTCCTGTGGGGGTACTTTAACTCAACTGTGAGATATTTGAGGAATCTGTTCTGTGTCAGTTCATTGTGAAGTTATGTCTGTGATTGAAATGATTTGCTAGTATCTTCATGTGGCTATAGGCAATCATTCCCCTGAAGCCAAACTGGGTTTGAACCACATCTGGTTGTATAAAGACTCAGTCATGGTTTGATATCAAGACTATAGCCCTGATGTCCGATCGGGGATTTTTACCTGCAACCAGTGGTCTTACTCCAAAAAAGAAAAGTACCATGAGAAGATAAAACTCGTGTATTCATCCTGTCGGGACCCGATATAAGGGAGTGACATTTATCTCCTCGTCTTAGCTTATCGTCAACACCGTCAAGGTGTTCTATTGTTGAAAGTGCATTGCGCTCTTTCAGCTGCATGTACTCACTCACTCTTCCATCCAAGTAGTAGGCACCTGGGAATAAGAGGACTGCGGCGAGATGCATATCCAATCTGTCATGTGAGTAACAATACCACCACACCCACCAACCCATGCCTTCTAAATATAAGAAAAGATTGCTTGTTCTCCATCTGCTATACTCCAGTAGTTGGTTTCTTTTTTGTAAGAATTCGTTTATATCATTCACGTTCTCGTGAACTCAAGTGAGTCAAGCGTGAGTGTTCGAGGAAGATGATGAGCCAGTGACTACCCTAGACCTGAATGAAACTCAATACTGACTGTGATCAAATTGATGACACTATGTTCTGCTCTGATCAGGTAGACTACCCAACATTCCAATGTCAGAAGATCACCAATGATCATAAGAACGTCGGTTCTATCTTCATTGCTGGATACACTACGGTGGCTGGATGTGAGCAACTCACGGTTCCATGGCATTGCACCTCCAGGTTCCGTTTTACCCACCTTGCGGGTTGAGTCGCATCGGTAGTGGTCACATTAATATCATGAGATTCGGTTACAGAGTCGGTAATTCTGTTATCAATGGCTTGACATTTCAAAGAGTGACGCCAAATGAAGCAGGGAATGATGCTATACCGATGACGTAGTTTGACGTCGCTTTGACAGTTGCCCCACGTAACAGCTCAGCTCGACATTAAGAAGAAAAGATGCGGCTATCGGATATTGTACGAGAATAATGCTGTTAAAATGATTAGGTGAACTTTAATCAGCCCCAAAAGCCTCTAAAATCTGCACACGGAATTGTTAGAAATCGACCCGGCAAGATGGGAATGTTGTCGATTGTTGACGATCAGTTTACCCCGGTTTCTCAAGATCCATAGAAACAGATATCCCCCTGTTTATCAGAAAGTGTAGCCGTCATCGAATTGAAGATTCCACATCAATTATTACAAACCAATCTTGACCCATTTTCGACATTTCGCTACAGTAGCTTCACGTCAAACAGGAACAAACGCGGGAATAGTGGAGCTGCGGACAGTTTCCTCCCTGGTGTAACGGGAGGCTGCATCGTTCTCCAACCACGGATCGCGATCGCGACGCATCCCGTTGGAAATTTGTGGCTTCTCATAGGTCAATTTGCTTTGTTTCTTGACGAAACATGACGACGTTCCCTCAACATTTCAAATCGTGCGTTTTCCCCGCTCCGCGGGGAGATGCTGTGCTGTATCCAATGGGTGACGTAAAGTCGACGTGGTGATGAAGATATCCAGAAACGTATAAAGAAACAGGCCCGGATCCTTTGGTTGTGTTTGCTGCCGGCACGTTCTGTCAACTCTGATAACGAATACCAATATATCGACATGAGTGATACGGTTACAGGAGCCATTAAGCACGCAGTCATGGGTCACAAGAACGACAAGATCGATCAGCTGAAGGCCAACATGGTTGAGCCCAGCGAGAACACGAGAATCACCTCCGACTTCGGTGTGAAGCAGAACAACACCGATCAATGGTTGCGCGTGGCTACTGAGGATCAGACCGGTCCTTCGCTGTTGGAAGACACCTTTGGCCGCGAGAAGGTATGTGGTGCCACGCTGGGCATTGCGCTTGCTTCCTAGCAAGCCGAACTCAGTATTCGCTTTGATGTTCTGGAATACTAATAAGACTCCAGATTCACCGATTCGACCATGAGCGTATCCCCGAGCGAGTTGTCCATGCCCGCGGTGCTGGCGCTCACGGCACATTCAGACTTTTTGAATCAGCTGCCGATGTGACCAAGGCCGGTTTCCTCACAGATACCTCTCGAGAGACTCCCGTCTTTGTCCGATTCTCGACAGTTTTGGGCAGCCGTGGATCTGCTGATACCGTTCGCGATGTTCGCGGTTTCGCCATCAAGTTCTATACACAAGAAGGTTAGTCAAAATACTACCCAACTGTCAACATCATTCAAGTACATCCTACACATTTGAAACACTTTAGTTCTTCGAAGGCTCAGATTGGTGCCTGGCTGGTCGCTAAGTGTTTGTGTACACTGGTGATGGAGTTTACACAAATGGATTCCTAAATGTGCAAGTGCGCGAATCCATTGCAGCCCGTGCAAGACTACCTACCTATCAGCCATCGCCCAATCGGAATAAATTTCCTGTCTCTTTCCCTCATTGCCTCTTGACCCCAGTGCCTCTTTCCCTACTCCACGAGCCATCTCGTTGTGGCTGTAAACTGCACCGCCACAACACCACAAATCTGCGCCCCAACACCATAACAGACATCACCAGTCCCCTCAGACCCTCAGGAACTCGTTTATCATCACAGAATGCTAACAGAAGGGCTCAGGAATTCAAGATTTGGTGGGCAACAACATCCCTGTCTTCTTTATTCAGGATGCTATGAAGTTTCCAGATGTCATCCATGCAGGAAAACCTGAACCGCACAATGAGGTTCCTCAAGCGCAATCAGCACACAACAACTTCTGGGATTTCATGTTCGAGCACTCCGAGGCTACTCACATGCACACCTGGGCTATGTCCGACCGAACCATTCCTCGATCTTACCGCATGATGCAAGGTTTCGGTGTCAACACCTTTACTCTCGTGAATGACAAGGGCGAGCGACGCTTTGTCAAGTTCCACTGGACCCCAGAACTTGGTGTTCACTCTCTTGTCTGGGACGAGGCTCTTAAGCTTGCTGGTCAAGACCCCGATTTCCACCGCAAGGACCTTCACGAGGCCATTGAGAACGGCGCTTTTCCCAAGTGGAAATTCGGTATTCAGGTTCTGGAGGAGTCTCAAGAGCACGACTTCGACTTCGATATCCTTGACGCGACCAAGGTTTGGCCTGAGGATCTGATTCCCGTCCGATACATCGGCGAGCTTGAATTGAACCGCACCGTCGATGAATACTTTACCGAGACTGAGCAGGTCGCTTTCTGCACTAGCCACCTTGTTCCCGGAATCGGCGCCTCAGATGATCCCCTTCTCCAGGGCCGAAACTTCTCGTACCAGGACACCCAACTCAGCCGACTGGGAATCAACTGGGAGGAATTGCCCATCAACAAGCCCGTCTGCCCTGTCATGAACTTCAACCGTGACGGTGCCATGCGACACACCATCACCAAGGGCAAGATCAACTACTGGCCCAACCGCTTCAGCCACCAGCCTCCTGCAACAGCTAGCGAGGGTGCTTATGTTGATTATGCGGCCAAGGTTGCTGGCATGAAGCAGCGAACTCTCAGCAAGAAATTCAAGGATCACTTTTCTCAGGCCCAACTTTTCTACAACTCTCTTTCTGAGATTGAGAAGGCTCACGTTCAGGCCGCCTACTCTTTCGAGTTGGACCACTGCGATGAGGCTATTGTTTACGAACGATTGACTCAGCGTCTTGGTGAAATTGACGGCGACCTTGCTAACACTATCGCTGAGATGGTTGGCGGCAAGAAGCCTTCCAACTCTAAGCCCAACCCCGGCAAGAAAGCCAAGAACCTGAGCCAGCTGGATTTCCTTCCTGAGACCCCTACTATCAAGTCTCGACGTATCGCAATCCTTGTTGCTGATGGTTACGACCCTGTTGCCTTCAACGCGATGTACGCCGCCGTCAAGGCCCAGAGCGCTCTCCCCTTCGTCATCGCTCCCCGTCGCTCCCCCATCTTTGCTGCCGGTGAAGATTCTTCTTCTTCAAGCGCTATAACTCCCGATCATCATTTCGAAGGGCAACGTTCCACGATGTTCGATGCTATCTTCGTTCCTGGTGGTGAAAAGTCCATCCAGACCCTCTCCAAGAACGGTCGCGCTGTGCACTACATCCGCGAGGCCTTCGGTCATCTCAAGACCATTGGAGGTACCGGAGAGGCAGTCGAATTCATCAACAAGGCCATTCAGCTTGACGAGATTGCTCTTTCTTCCACTGATGGCAGTGGTGTTGTTGAGAGTTACGGTGTTGTCACTCTCAAGAACGCTTCTCCCGACAGCCTCAAGGAGGTCATCACTGTCGCTTCCGACGCCAAGGGCTTCTTGGAGAAGTTTATTTATAATGTTAGCTGCCATCGCAACTGGCAGCGAGAGTTGGATGGTTTGAACACCATGGTCGCATATTAATGACTTTACGGAAAGATACCTTTAATGAATAGTTGAACTCTTCGAATTAGTATATTAATACAACAAATGTATCATACAATTATCATGTCTGAGATGAAACAAATCGAAACAATGTGAATATGATTTAGTGAACTATGCGTTGTGTTACTCCATTGAAGACTCAACGATGAATCCTCGTTCATGGACTTGTGGGTATATCGTAGGCGCAAACCAGCACAAGTTCCGTACCTACCTATCTATAGCACAAAACACTTCGAGAACAAGGAAAACTTCTTTTAATGAAAACAACAACTGAGTGATAAACATAAAGAGAGCCAATGAAACAAGAAGATCGGAAGCAGCGCGATGAGAGAACGATCGGCCATTCGACCCTCACGCCTTTGCCTAAGACCAAATCACCCTCGATAAAACCACTAGCGCACAACAAAAAGAGCCTCAACAGTATTCTCGGCCGAGTAAAGAAATACAAACATCTCAAAAAATGTTTCTTTTTTTAATCTACAACTCGCGGGTCTCTCGGCGCCGCGGCAGGAGCGGCCCCAGTCGCGACGTCATATACGTCATTCGAACACAATCGTTATCATTCCTTGCTTAATCTGGCGTCACTTCCCAAACAACAACAAGCACAGTTTATTTCTCAGATCAGATTTAAAAGCGTTTTTGTTTTCTCAAGTGGTCGACATTTTCCATTCCCAATTCTATTTCCCGTGAACCCTGTCGCAAACATGCCTGGTGAAGTGATTGATCGACCAAACCCTGCTCCATTGGACAGTCACCTGCCCGAGGCTGTTCTAGATCTGGCGAAGAAGGCGCCTAAGAAGGAGCTTGATAAGAAGATCGCCCAATCGCTCAATGATTTTCAGCATGCGGCGTGCTACATTGCTGGGTGTAAGTTGGACTGTCCCAAAGATTATGCACATCGCTGATGCCTCTAGCTATGATCTTCTTGAGAGACAATGTCCTCCTTGAAAGAGATTTAAAGACAGAAGATATCAAGCCTCGCTTGTTGGGTAGGTGAACCTCCCTCATGAAATAACTTCGCTAACGTTCAAAGGACACTGGGGAACATGTCCCGGCATTATTCTTGTTTGGTCGCATCTGAACCTCCTCATTCGCAACCATGATTTGGAGATGATCTTTGTCATTGGACCTGGCCACGGCGCTCCTGCTGCGCTCGCATCACTTTGGCTCGAGGGCTCTCTTGAGCGATTCTTCCCTCAAAAGTATGGTGTCAGCAAGGATGGTTTGCGAAACCTTATTACCGGGTTCTCAGTTCCTGGTGGTTTCCCCAGGTAAGACAGCATCTTTGCCTCGAATGACAACCAAGTTAACCTTTCAGTCACATCAACTCCGAAACCCCAGGATCCATCCACGAGGGTGGTGAGCTGGGTTACTCTCTGGCCGTCTCCTTTGGCGCAGTCATGGATAACCCAGACCTGATTGTTACCTGCCTTGTTGGAGATGGTGAGGCCGAGAGTGGTCCTACTGCAGCGTAAGTCTGCCCCTTCAGAGTACAGAACTCGACTAACTGTTGCAGCGCCTGGCACTCCATCAAGTACATCGACCCAGCCGAGTCAGGAGCCGTTATCCCCATCCTCCATGTAAATGGCTTCAAGATCAGTGAGCGCACCATTTTTGGATGTATGGACAACAAGGAGCTTGTTAGCCTGTTCTCTGGCTACGGTTACCAGCCCATTATCGTGGAGACTCTCGAGGAGATTGACGCTGAGCTCTCTGGAGCGCTCGAGTGGTCTGTCAGCGAGATCAAGAAGATCCAAAAGGCCGCGCGAGATGGAAAGCCCATCACCAAGCCCCGCTGGCCTATGATTGTCCTCCGAACACCCAAGGGCTGGACCGGTCCCAAGAAGGTCGATGGCGAGTTTATCGAGGGATCTTTCCACTCGCACCAGATTCCCGTTCCTGGAGCCGGCAAGGATGAAGAGCATGTCAAGATTCTTCAGGACTGGCTAAAGACTTACGACACGGCTCGCCTGCTCAAGGATGGCAAACCTGCGGACAGCATCTTGGAGATCATTCCCCAGCAGGATGAAAAGAGACTTGGACAACTCAAGAAGACATACGATCCTTACCAGCAGCTGCAGCTCCCTGACTGGAAGTCTTTCGGCGTGGAGAAGCTATCGCAGGACAGCTGCATGAAGCGAACTGGTGACTTCTTGAACCAGGTCATCAAGGAGAACCCCAAGAGCTTCCGTATCTTCTCTCCTGATGAGTTGGAGAGCAACAAGCTTAGCGCAGTATTTGAGAACACTGGCCGAAACTTCCAGTGGGACGAATTCTCTCGCGCGCAGGGCGGTAGAGTCATCGAGATCCTCTCTGAGCACTGCTGCCAGGGATGGATGCAGGTAAGAATCACATGTGTACTAAGCAAATCATTTCACTGACTCCTCACAGGGTTACACACTTACTGGCCGAACTGCTCTCTTCCCTAGCTACGAGTCATTCCTTGGCATCATCCACACCATGATGGTGCAGTATTCCAAGTTCAACAAGATCGCTCGCGAGACCAGCTGGAGAGGCGACCTTAGCTCCATCAACTACATCGAAACCAGCACATGGGCTCGTCAGGAGCACAATGGTTTCTCCCACCAGAACCCATCATTCATCGGATCCGTCTTGAACCTCAAGGCAGAGGCTGCTCGCGTGTACTTGCCTCCCGACGCCAACTGCTTCCTCAGCACTATCCACCACTGTCTGGGCTCCAAAAACTATGTCAACTTGATGATTGGCTCCAAGCAGCCCACTGGTGTCTTCCTGTCTCCTGAAGAGGCTGCGGAGCATTGCCGAAAGGGTGCCAGTATCTGGGAGTTTGCTTCTACCGACAGTGGAAAGGAGCCTGATGTTGTGATTGCGGGTATTGGTGTTGAAGTCACTTTCGAGGTTGTCAAGGCTGCCGAGATTTTGCGGGACTGGATCCCCGAGCTTCGAGTCCGCGTTGTCAACGTCACTGATCTTATGGTCCTGGCCGCCGAGTCCCGTCACCCCCACGCGCTCAGCCGAGCCGACTTCCTCGACATGTTCACCGAAGACAAGGCCGTGTGCTTCAACTACCACGGATACTCTGCTGAACTTCAAGGTCTTTTGTTCGGTCGCCCTGGCCTGCACCGCATGACTGTTGAGGGATACAAGGAGGAGGGTAGCACAACTACACCTTTTGACATGATGCTTCTGAACTGGGTCAGTCGATTCGACGTCGCTAAGCGTGCGCTCAAGGGCGCTGCCGAGAGCAACGACAAGATCAAGGCTAAGCTCGACGAGACTCTCAAGAAGATTGACGCTCGTGTGGAGGAGGTTAAAAAGTACATCCAGGATGAGGGCAAGGGTAAGTCACTCCAATCCCCCGAAAGAATTACGGCTAACATATCGACAGACCCTGATGACCTGTATGACATGCCCAAGTTTTAGATAGACTTGCGAGCTGAGATAATGGAACACGAAGTACGATCGCGGAGGAGGGAAGCGGAGCTTATGATTTCATGATAGTTATCACTTATTTAATGATCTAATAAAAGTTATTTACTGTAACCTCGATACCTGGATGTAGTTTGTCCACTTATACGTCAGCGACACTTTCAATCGATACTATGGCTACAGAACAAGCCATAATTTCGACCCTCTACCCGCTACACCTACTAGACATTACACTTTTGCCCCTGGCGCCTAGAGCTGGAACTCCGAGACGACTGCCCGTCTACTCGATACCACATTGACATAGGTCTGATCCCACTAGGGTTCAAATCCAGGCCCGCCATAGTGTGTATTAGGTACTGAGTGCAGGTTTTGTATGGCATCCGGTGGAGAGGAGGCATCTTGTAATACGGTCGTTGACTCAATCGACGAACCCTCAAGATATCCAGGGGTAAACAGTGAGCGTGTATCTGCAGCTAAAGAAATCTGCTTAAATCTTACGTATCTTTGCTAATAATAGTCTAAGTACTAGACAAGCTAATGTAATATGCCCTAAATATAAACACCAGGCTGGGCCGTCGATGTTGTCCATATGGATATAAGTGTACACTCACCTTGTCACATTAAAGCAAACACTATATAACGCATTCAGCCAGGTCAAGCAAGGCAATACAGACCAAGATAATCATGCTCACACACAATCCGTAAGAATGTAGGACCTGTCACCTATCAATGTTCTGATACAGCGTGATTGTCTGTTCAAGTCAGTGGCACTGGCTTGCACCTGGCGTGCACCTCTATCCAGGCAACTACCTATTTTCGGGTCGCGACTTCCGGCAGCGCATCACTGTTTGCTTCCTACCACGCGTACAACCATCTAGCACAGGAAGGAACAGTGTTGTGGTATGCGATATCGGAGACGCAATCATCGCGTCCTAACACCAACCTGACCTACAAACTTCACCTCACGTAGGCACCCATCCGCTTCTCTCATCATCAGCTTCCTTTCATAATTATCGAAATCATTCCTATCTCTTCTCAAAATGGGCAACGGTCACAGCAGCCCCATAAAAAACTGCCTCAACAGCATCTGTGCTAACCGCACCGCCTGTGTCACGTACCCAGACGATCCGCTCTTTGCGTGGTGGTCGAAGCCGTTCAACCTCGAGTTTCCAGTCGTCCCTACCGCTATAATTCGTCCTCAAACCTCCAACGAAGTCGCTGAGGCTGTCAAATGTGCTACGCAGAATGGGCTCAAAGTGCAGGCAAAATCTGGAGGTCACTCCTATGGGTATGGTTCCCGCGAAAGTTGCATGGCAGAGCTAATTGTGCAGAAACTATGGTCTAGGGGGTGCAGATGGGGCGGTATCTATTGACATGGCCAACTTCAAGGACTTCAGTATGGATAACAGGACGTGGTATGCTAGATTCGGCGCCGGCCTGACTCTTGGTGAACTGGATGGTCATCTGCACGCAAATGGAAGACGAGCCATCTCCCACGGAACGTGCCCAGAGGTGGGCACCGGAGGACATCTGACAGTTGTAAGTCTACCAGATATATGCCTGATCACCTCTAACATCTTCAGGGCGGCCTTGGACCAATATCCCGCCAGTGGGGAAGCGCTCTTGACCATCTCCTCGAAATCGAAGTAGTAACAGCAGACGGTACTATCCAGAGAGCAAGCTATACCAAAAACTCCGGACTCTTCTGGGCTATGCGCGGCGCGGGTGCAAGTTTCGGCATCGCAACCAGATTCCTAGTCAAGACTCGCCCGGAACCTGGCAAGATCGTCCAATACAGCTACAACTTTGCCTTTGGCTCGCAGACCGAAACTGCAGCATTATACAAAGAATGGCAACAGCTCGTGGGAGAACCTGATTTGGACCGTCGATTCTCAAGCCTCTTTGTTGTACAACCTCTGGGAGCACTCATTACTGGGACCTTCTTTGGCACGGAATCTGAGTATCAAGCTACTGGTATCCCTGGTCGTCTTCCTGGAGCTGGCAAAGGTGCTTTCTGGCTGACGGATTGGGCGGGTCTTCTGTTACACGAAGCAGAGGCTACTGGCTGTGCTTTGGGAAGCATACCTACAGCATTTTATGGCAAATCACTATCCCTCACCGAGCAGGATCTACTCAGTGATTCAGCTATTACCGAACTGTTTGAATACCTTGACAACCATCATAGCCGATTGTCACCTTTTACAATCATCTTCAATACTGAGGGCGGCGAAATGATGGACTTCCCCACCAATGCAACGGCATACCCGCACCGAAAGAGTATCATCATGTATCAATCCTACGGCATCGGGGTGGGGCAAGTATCGGCAGCGACACGGAACCTCTTGGACGGAGTTCACCAACGGATCCAGCGGTCGGCTCCGAGCGCCAGGTCCACTTACGCCGGGTATATCGATGCATGGGCGGACCGAAAGACGGCCCAGAAACTTTACTGGGCGGACAATCTCCCACGATTACGAGAGTTGAAGAAGGTGTGGGATCCAGAGGATGTTTTTAGCAATCCGCAGAGCGTTGAGCCGGCCGATTAATGCGGAATTGGTGTAATTTGAGGAACTGTCACGAGATGACATGCCGGACGAATGAGGAACGAGATTGTCAAACAACGGCTCCGAGCGTCCGATGGGTGCCGACAGAGGCCGGGGTCGCCTAAGATTACATGTGTACACGAGTATCAATTCATTTGCTCACCGATATCTTGTATTGTCACGAGCTATTGCGTAGTATCATCGAGGCGACCCGCTTCAGCTTTCTAGTGCCATCATTTCCCCGCGTATTCAAAGCTTCTGGCGTCAACTAACATAGTGGGGAGGTGATTCAAAATCCGGGGTAACAACAGATGGTAGTACAATCAAGTAGAGTTGACAACTGGTCAGCAAAGACTTGAGTGGTCAGACGTCTATCAAGAAGAGCATACAATATTTCATGATATCAAACATCAAGCATCTCCAATCTTCAACCCTGCAACTTACACGACACAGTAATCCTGACGATAACAAAACCTTGTCAAAAACGCCCTATTTCCACTTAGTCCCAAACCCCGCATTATCTTGTCAAGGTAACTCAGACCAACTCTTGTAACACTTGCCGCGTGATAAAAACGGCCAGACACGGCATTTGGGGGATGAGACCCGCCTTGACATGACACAACAAAGGGCGTTTTGGGGTATCGTGATAGTGTTGGTGGAAAGGGGGGCATTTTGCGG